>OZ010788.1:571611327-572211327 GCA_963932465.1 Maratus speciosus | reverse complement strand
AAACTGAGCTTTATTTTATATGAAAGGAATATAACATAATTCTATAGATTTTTTATGAAAAAAAACTCAGTTTCTCTTTTACTTGGTACTTAATTATTTTAAGTCCTTGGGAAGAATAAATTTTGTCTTATTTTTAATTACCAAAAATAAAGAAAATTGAGTTAATTAAATTTCCAAATCCAGCGAGGGGTAATGGCTCTTCCTCCCCTCCTTGTCGACACACATGCCTCCTGTAATGAGATCCTGGCTATTGCAGTGCCTGATTTACGACAGAGTAATCAGGGCAGGGGCCCAAATAGGTTTTTCAATATTGTCCAATATCTCATGTAGTTTTAATATCTAATGGAATTTTACATTTTTCTGCATTCTAATGTGTCCGTATTGCATTTTTATAACATTGTATACGAGGGTGTATCAGATTGTATTAGTCCTTTTCTATATAGTCACCGTGCACAGTAGCACATTTCTGCAACCGGTATTTCAAAGAGAAGGTGGAGGATGTATTTCAGGAGGCGCGATAGTAGACCCAAAGGGGGGCATTTTTCTAACTTTTGCCAACCCCCACTTGTGACATATTGTTGGAAAGGCCTGTGACCACTTATTTATGCTATGCACCTCCCTCCCCCCTCCCCCAAATTTGCCCTCCGGGGGGCACTTTTCCAAATTTTGCGGACATCCTTCATGCTTCCCGGGGGGGAAATTTGGGGGGAGGGGCTCGGGATGTCATAACAGGAATGAGTGGTCACAGGCCTTTTCAACAATATGTCACATGTGGGGTTCGGTAAAAGTTAGAAAATCCCCCCCCCCCCTTGGGTCTACTATCGCACCTCCTGGAATACATCCTCCCCCCTCTCTTTGAAATACCGTTTGCAGAAATGTGTTACTGTGCACGGTGACTATATAGAAAAGGACTAATACAATGTAGCAATTTCATAAATTTCACTCAATTATTTCTATGTGAGGGTAAAAACTTATTGATACACCCTCGTATTTTGTTCATAACATCCGTATTTAATAACTTTATTATAGTGAATATTTTTCTTTTAAATCTTTATCTAGAATCTAAAAATATATTGTATTTTTAATTCTTATTTCATCCTGTTCCTGTTCTCGTCACATTATTTGGTGCTTGGTGAGTGTAGCTTGTAGGCGGCAGACACCCCCCCCCCCCTCCACCTAATTTTTAAATAACTCTAGCTTGGTATTCGGAAAATTTATTATTAGTTGTTGCATACTTTATCATTCCAAATATATAGACTTGAATAGGAAAAGATAATCAGCACCACACAATTTATTATAAAAGTCTACTCAATTAAATTTCATAATTGTGAAATAATTATTTAAAAGTAAATTAATGATTATCATATTTAATTTTTTAATGGATATTTTAAAGTAATTATTAAAGTCAATAGTGGTTATCTTAGTAAACACCCTTTTCAACGTACATATTTTTTCATTCTATCCCCCTGTAAGCAGGCCCCGATCATGACTCATTGGGGCCCTGGGCAAAGATAAATTAGGGGGCCCCATTCGAATTGTTGTAACATTATTCAAATAGAACTGATGGTCAATCATATGTGTAATGCATAAACAATATTTTCGCATCTTGGATTTTAAATAGAAGAAAATTCTTATCTCCGTCAATTCTAAATGAAGTACTTTAATTAATAAAAATACTTTTTTCTTAATACAGAGCAAAACTCTTTTATATGACTTTAGCAACTTGTTATACTGCTTTAAGATGAATTTAATTACTTCAACTTATGGAAGAGTGTCAAATACTCTTACATGTAAATATAAGTTTATCAAGTTAGTTTCTTTTACATCTTTTAAGTTGTACTTGCTCACAAGATAATATCAAATCAAATACATTCTACTTCACAAGTAAAAAGTGTTTTTTTTCTATAAATCTAAAAAGATGTCAAGTTTGGGTTTGTTTTTCATATTTACTCAAAGTTAAAAGAAAAAACTTTGAATACAGAAGAAAATTTAGCTCATGATAGTTAGAACTGATTATTTTCAACCACTAAAGTTTAGGTATGATTTAAGTTAATTGCTAATCCATTAAAATCAAAATATTATTTCTTATTTAATATAGCAGTTGAGGTTAGCTTTGCGAAAGCATTTAGTTCTGTGTGTTCAAAATGAAATTTGTTTTTCAGTGAGTTTAGTAGAATCTTTTAAAGATGAAATTTGTATTTTGTATTTGAAAATTTTCAGAGCTGGATTGGGATAAAAGTAAATATTTTATAAATTAATATATCGATTTGGGGGCCCCTGGGCAAAGTCCCGATTTGCCCATGCGATAATAAGGGCCTGCCTGTAAGCATCTGTGCCCAGGGCTCCCAAATTTGTAAATCGGTCTCTGGGCCATTGCTGTGTATACAAATGTAACTGTATTTTTGTTTATTTCTCTATTAATTAAGCCTATTTATATTTCAGTTTTTTTTTTTCTATTTTATTTACAGCTTCTGAAATTAGGCAGGAAGGTACTGGGTCCAACTCTTTTCAATGTACTTATGAAAAGTACGTTTTATGGCCATTTTGTTGCTGGTGAAAATGAACGTGAAATCCAGCCTGTAATCAGAAGAATGCATTCCTTTGGTGTGAAAAGTATACTAGATTATAGTGCAGAGGAGGATATCAGTGAAGAACAAGCTCAGGAAGCAGAAATGAGGTCTGAAATAATTTATTCTTTATTAACCATTTGGAAAAATGGTTATTGTCCTCTGTCAGGGTAGGAAATCAAAAACATATCTGAAGCGTTTTATTGGTTGAATCCGCTTTTTATTCATTTTCTGATTGATCATACAGTAATTTGTATTTCCCATTTACTTTCAACAGAGATGGATACTTCTGTTGCCACTATGACAAAAAAATAGTAAAAACTAAAAAAAAAAAAAAAAAAAAAAAAAAAAAAAAAAAAAAAAAAAAAAATTAATAACCCAGAAACAAATTGAGATACAGCTTACAAACAAATTGCATTTAAAAGTACAATTTTTTCTCTATACGACGATGTAAAAAGTAATATTGTGCGATGTTTAGAAGTTTAAGAATGAAATTTCATTTAAAATTGGTCCAGGAATATTAATGTTTAATCCATGGCGTACGTAATGTATGACCAGCTCCGTAGAAGTTTAAAAATTTACAGTACCGAAAAATGTAACTCATGGCGTACGTATGATCAACTCCGTGCGATTTTTTATGTCTTAAATTTCAGTCTTTGAAAAAATCATTTTCCAAATGGTCGTTGTAATTTGTTAAATTGCATTTATTTATTTATTTTTATTTTTTTTTTTTTATGACAATACTGTTCCAACTTCTCATGTCTTAACTGATAGGCTGTTTCAACATGGTTTCATCGGGGGAAATGTGAATGTCAAAGGAGTGCAGAAAAAAAACACTAATTTCGTCAAACGGTCATGGGTTGGTTGGTTGTATTTATGACGGCCAATTATCTGCACGAGGGATATAGGCCCTGGAGGGAGTGCCCTTCGTGGGGGTCTTTCTAAGGGAACCTAACCCGTATTAACGCTTGGAAATCCAAGGTTCGAAGAAAACGAAACTCACGAAGAAAACCAATTCACGAAAACTCCGAACGATTAGGCCGACGGGCGCGATTGGGTTCGAACCCAGCACCTCCCGTCTGCCAGCTTCGAGAGCAGAACCTCTCAGCCACTCAAATGGTCATGGGAAAAACTCGTAAATCTCGTGAAAGGTTTCGCACCGAGTCAGATAAGTCGATTTTTTCATGGGTCGGGTACCTTTTTTTTTCCCCCCCAAAAGTATGTTTGTTTTTCTTAGTTTTAATTTATAATTGTCCTTGAATTGAATAAAAATACTTAAAACTAAAGTCCTGCTATGGGTCGAGTAACTAGATTTTACCAAGGGTCTTTTTTGTTTGGAGGGGGTGGGGAGTTAAGGGTCCTGTCCCTGCTGGCGAAGACACTCACGAGCTAATGCTAATCCTATGGGGAGGGATTTTTCTAATATCTCGTTTGCATTTCGACATTTTTAAATAATTTTTTTTGCATTGGATAGCCGAGGTCCGTCTCTACAGCGCACCCTGGTTACTTTTTTTATTTTGGTCGCAGATATTTTTAATAAAGTTACTTTCATTTTCAAAACCGGTTCTGAAAATGAAAGTGTCATTCTAAAAAATATCTGCAACCAAAATCGAAAAAGTAACCAAGGTGCGCTATAGAGACGGACCTCGGCTATCCAATGCAAAAAAAATTATTTAAAAATGTCGAAATGCAAACGAGATATTAGAAAAATCCCTCCCCATAGGATTAGCATTAGCTCGTGAGCGTCTTCGCCGGCAGGGACAGGACCCTTAAATACGTTTTTGCATTGTTGTAAAAGCTTTTTCAATGATGTTCAGTTGGATTTTTTAGTCATATTTATATCGTTTTTTCTTCAGTGACCCTTTTCATGTCTCATGATGCTCTTTCCTTTCTTCTCTGTGCCATTTTTTTTTCTAGAATAAACACTAGACTAAAGAAAAAGTAATATCATATAAAGGAGAGATCATATGGAAAAACAATGTTAATTTCACTGTGGACTAGGGATGCACCGAATATTCGGTATTCGGCCATGTTACCGAATTTTCGGTTTGACCGAATATCGAAATATTCGGCCGAACCGAATACTTAAAAAAAAACTTTTAAAACATATTTTTAAAAATCTTGTACAACTTCTACATTTAACAGTTAACTTATAAAGATATCCAGAATAATTAGAAACAGAATCATATTTAAATAAAAGAGAATGTTTTTACATTATTTATTTGCTGTTTGTTAAGTATTATTTAACCCGTTCAGGACCGGCATCTTTTACACGAATTTTATTCGTTTGGCACCGATTTTTGTTAATTATTTGACTTAACTTTATAAATCATGAAAATGTCGTAATTAAGTAAAAACAATTTTACTTATCTTTTTTACTGGTATCAAACTCAAACGTTTAAAGCACTTTTTGAGGGTGCATATATGCACCCATGGTCCCGAATGGGTTAAGAAAATTAATCAGTCACAAGGATTTTCATAGGAATTAATTATGTACAAATGCAAGTTCCTGAACATTATTCAGTAAATAATATGTTTCTTATTAAGATTTTAAGAATGTTTTTTACAATCTCTGAAAATGATTGCCCACTCCAGACACCAATCTAGGATGCATTAAAAAAACTTCCTTGCTTAATCAAAGGGAGTAGAACAGTTATTCTTGCTAAGTTGCCACCATATAAAATTTGAAAAGATTGTATTATTTATTTATTTTTTTATTTTAGTCTTTGCCTGACAAACAAATAATATATGATCCTGTTCAAATTTTCTTCCAATTTTTTCACAATTTCTCATTGATTTTAAAATGTTTGTTTCAGAATTTAAGAAAATTTTATTCATTTGCTTTAAAACTCAGAAAAGACATGAATTTTAAAATTTTATTAATTAAAAAATTTTTATAACTATCCTAATCTTAAATAACTCAAAGCAGGTTTTTTTCAGCATAAAGTTTACTTGAAAAAAACTGTTGTTTATTAGAATAAAAGTTTCTCTTTTAAATATTATGTAAAATTGTTTTAAAATTTAACATTTTAATGCCTTTAAACTCTGAAATATAAAAGTATTTGACAAGCTGAATATTCGGCATTCGGCCAAAATCACTATTCGCTGTATCCCTACGTGGACATGTATTATAATGTATTGAATCTATTAAAAATTAATTTTTCCCAAAGTATGTTTAACGTTTAAACAAAATAATAATAAAAAAAAAAACAGATAATCATTAAATACAAAAAAAAAAAAAAAAAAAAAAAAAAAAAATCTGCATGAGCAAGGATTGACAAATCCTGGGCACGAGGTTGTCATGGCGACTGGAAATATTGGTTTGGTGCCTAGCTTCATTTATTTTATTTTATTTTTTTTTTTTTTTTGGTATTTAACCCTGTAATCATAAGTGAAACATGGTGAACTTAAACATGCCAGTATTCTAGTCCTATGTCATACAATTTTTACCAGCCAAAAAGTTCTGATTTTTATGCTCTTCAAATTGAGCTCCCAATTTACTTTGATCTTGAATATATTTAATTTCGATCAATTGCAAGTGTTGTCAGTTTAAATATCTTATACAGGGTGTCCAGAATTCATTGGCCAAACTGTAAGGGGAACGTAAAGTAAAGTACACATAAATAAGCAGTTTTGGTATAACAATGTGGGAAATGAAAAGTTTTGGCGAAAAACAATAAATGCAGAGTAAATGAAAACGATTGTTTTATTGACATAACAATTACAGTTAGTGCTTAAATGTGCCATTGTCAGCATCTAGCAAGTGATTGGTGTACCTTTTCCTTTTCACCTCAAAGGAAAGATAGGAGTAGAGGCCAAACTCCATTGTTCTTTCAGCCAGATTTTGAATCCAACACGTTTTCGCTTTTCCATCGCCAAAAGGATGTCTCTTTTGGCAGTGATCCCTTTATTGGCAACTTTCGGATTTCATTCTTGGTCAACTCAAAGTTCCGGAGAGAGATTCTGAAAAGCTTTTGCCAGGAATAAAACCGGTTTGGTGCGCATCGTGATGGAGGGCAGAGATGTAAGCCTCAAGAAAAGGTTACCAAAATGAAAGTCTTGCAATGAGGTCCTCATCAGAGTCAATTGGTGTCTCATAGAAGAGACATCTGGAACCTTCGAAAGGGTATGCCAATCACTTGCTAGACGCTGCCAGGTATGTATCAATGTTGGTGGTGGCACATTTGAGCACCTACTGTACTGTTATGTCAATAAAATGCTCATTTTCATTTCTTTTGCATTTCTTGTTTTTCGCCAGAACTTTTCAATTCCGATCCCACAATGCCATACCGAAATTGCTTCTTTATTTGTACTTTATCTTCCCTTAGTTAGAGTTTGGCCCATGAATTTGGGGACACCTTGTACTTGTATTCTCAGGTGCCAAAAGAGTTACAGAAACATCCAATGCAGACAAATTTCCAAATTTAGTCAAAATTGCTACCCACATCGCGTGTCTTTTCGAAGTTAGTTTAGTTTAATGAACCTAATCAAAAATCATCATTGAAGTTTAACAGCCTTAATTTTATTGTTATTAATATGAATAAGCAAGGTTTTGATCTGCCCAAAGCAATTGGTATTTCAGTGCTCAAACTAACAGCATAGGAATAGACAAAAAATAATCACTATTAATAATTAACTATTACTATTATTATGTTTAAAATATTATACAAAAATTTAGAAAAATCTTGGTAGAATCTTTATCTTTTTACATAAAAAAAAGTTCATAATAATAATTAATAATAAACTTTATTAAATAATGAAAGATAATTTTGGAAGAAAAAACTATGAATGGGGTTTAGTTAATTAGTTAAAGTTATTTATGCTTTATTTAGTGTAGTAAGTTTTTAGAGGTTGTTACATTTTAATTAGAAATTAAATCAAAGTTGTGTTAGTTTCTCTT
The DNA here is from genome assembly GCA_963932465.1 of Maratus speciosus. NCBI lineage: Eukaryota > Metazoa > Arthropoda > Arachnida > Araneae > Salticidae > Maratus > Maratus speciosus. The sequence continues at coordinate 572,203,860 of OZ010788.1, read as the reverse complement.
CAGTGTTGGTAATATTTTAATTTTTTTCAAACATTGCCTTTTTTTAATTATTTTAGTGGTCTTTTATCTTCTGCTTCAGAAGATGGCAAACTTGGTAAGTTTAATTTTTTAACTCTAATAAAAAAAAAAAGTTAAAGTATTTATTGCTGCGGCAAAGGAGGGAGATTCAGTGTTAAAATTTCTCCCAGAACTTTTAAAAAGTATGATGCATACAAAGTTTTTTTGTATTAAAATGAATATTTGATGCATAAAAATCAAAAATAAAAGCAAGGTTAATTAAAAAATATTTTACCATACAACTGTTTTAAAGTTCAATATAGGAGTACCATCATTGGAAAATGACATAGAATTAAGGCATGTAGTTGTATGTGAATAATTTCAATTTGAAATTTTATGTGCACTTATTTATTTTTTAATCAGAATTGCTTATAGGTCATGCATTAATTAGTATTTTCACGTTAAATTACTCAAGCCTCAAATAATTAAAAAAACCAGGCCATGTTAATACCTCTATCTTACTAAAATCTATGATTGTGGAAAATCACATTGTAATTAATCGAGCTATTACCACAAAATTTAGCGACAAACTGTTAGGAGAGGTAGGGTACATTGCAAGGATTAAGAACTACTTAGCAACCAGGGATGTGGTGGAGGGTATACGCCATATACCTTCTGGATTTTTTTAAGGAACACTGTATACCCTCTGTTTCTCAAAAAAGCTATAGTATATACACTATAGGGTATACCCCCTACCTTGAGCGTATACCCTCTGCTTAGAGCATATGCCCTCTGCTTTTTTTATGACTACACCACTGATAGTAACCCATGACTGGAAACATCATCGTACGGCATCAGGTGGTGCTGTTCATGAGAGCACTGGAGGGGAAATATCTGCTTTATCGCAGTCATTCGAGCAGTAGTCACCTTGGGAAGAACATGCAACATTTAATAGACAGGCATAGCTGCCAATTTGGACGAGTTTTTTCTTACCACTAAAATTTAATTGTTGAAACCTAACAATTTTTAATGATTCAATAAGGCAAAATTTTCTGTTAAATTTTAGTGGTAAGAAAAAAAACGTACAAGTTGGCAACTATGGACAAGGAGCTGCAGACACTATTTCTTAGTTGGGCCTTAACTGTCGTCATCACCTCTGACATCAGCAAATTATCTCAATGTACTTACCAGGCTTACTTCACCCTGTACCACAAAATGTGAGACTCGTTATGTGGTTTCAACGTGGTGGGGTGCCTTCCCATCTTCTGTCCCTTTGTTTTTTGTACCTCTGCTACCACTTTCCCTTGACATTTCCAGTCATGAGTTGCTATGCAATTGTTAGTCCTTATGATGTGGCCTACCTCCCCTAAAAGTTTGGTCACTATATTTCTGAGACACCCTGTATAGAAAGCTTTGCCTGCCTTTGACTCATTGCACTTTAACAAGAAATTATATTTTTATCTTTAGTCATTGTCAGTACTATAATGTGGCTTCAATGTGAATGACGGGCTACCATTCAGATGTACTGTACTTTAAAATAATTTTACCTTTTATACTTTATGTTTATCTTTTATACCATTTTTAAAATCTGATATTTTAGCTTATTTTGGAGTACCCTCCGTTTAGTGCAGCATATTTATTTGTGGCCTTTGTTCCATAAAACCTAAATTAATCAACTATTGTGCAGAGTTTCCTTCAGACAGTTTCAGGTGTGTGCTGTACCCTGCCTGTCTTTTTAAAATCTGATATTTTAGCTTATTTTGGAGTCCCCTCCGTTTAGTGCAGCATATTTATTTGTGGCCTTTGTTTCATAAAACCTAAACTAATCAACTATTGTGCAGAGTTTCCTTCATACAGTTTCAGGTGTGTGCTGTACCCTGCCTGTCTTTGAATAAACCTCTCGCTGCGCATCTTGTGATTTCCTTGGGCAATGTAAAAGTAGCAAATTTTGTGCAACCCACGATTTCTGTGATCTTTTTTTTAATGATCTAATTCTATATTAAAAAAAAAGAACTCTTTTACAAATAAATTTTACATATTTTAACTAATACTAAAATACTCATATATGTAGATTTGAAATGTGTGACAAAATAAATGCGCAATTTTTTAATCTATTTTGTTGAAAAAAAAATTGTGCACTGAGAGGGTTAAAGAAATAGCACCCTTCTTGTCTCTCATTCAAGAAAATAGCACCCTTCTTGCCCATCAGTAAAAAAAAAAAAAATTGCATCCTTCTTGCCCCTCTGTCAAATAAATTTCACCTTTACTGTCCTTTTTATTGAAAAATTTGCTTACACAACAAAAAGTGACTCATTGTATCTTGAAAAGAGTTTTCTAACTTTTAAATATTAAGGTTGCCTTTAAAAGTGCCTAGAAAAATTTTAAAAAGTGCCCTTTTCTCGCCAGCAGCGCCCTGCCTTGAACCCGGGGGGAAACTCTGGTTGTCTATTTGTTTATAATGTATGACTTTTTATATTTAAGTTTAAATTTTTAAGTTATAAATTAAAGTATGATTATTTCCTTCAAAAGGGGAAATGAAAGAATATCAGCCATATAGAAAATTTGCTGACAGACGGAAACACCACACAGTTGCTAGAACATACTTTTATATGAATGAAGCCCAGTGTGAGAAGAATATGGAAACATTTATTAGGTGCATTAATGCTGTGGCAGGTACATTATTCAAACTTTTAAATTTTAAGATTTGTGATATTTGTAGCTGTGTTGTATTCAGATGTGTACTCTTGTTTTTAAAGTACCAGAGCGTTTGATTTCTAACACTTTCTAACATTGTTGAAAAGTGTTTATGGCAGTTTATCTGTCTGTCCGTATTCTTAACTCATGTAAATATAGTCAGATTTCTATGAAATTGATACAATGTTATTTGAGTTTACTATTGCCATTTCTTCTTTTTGCATTAAAAAATTTGCTTGCATAGTGAAAACTGACTCAAAGTTGTCTTGAAAAGAATGTCCTGATTTTTAAATATTAAAAGTGGCTTTAAAAACCTAAAGAGTATCTTTAACAATCAGAAAAGTGCCCTTAAGAGGTTACCTCAGTCACACGAAAAGATCTGCTTGCTAATGCTAAACCTATGGATGACATTTTTTAAGCTATCTCATTTGAATTTCAGTACTTTTAAATGTTTTTTTGCATTAAATAGCTCAGATCGATCTCTAAAAAAAGCTGTTTTTTACTTTTGCGATTTTACTTACAGATATTTTTTATTAGGATACCAGTTTCGAAAGTGCAAGCATCTTTATAAAGAAAACCTGTAAACAATGAAAAAATTAAAAATGGCTTTTGTAGAGATCGATTTCAGCTATACAATACAAAAAAAAAAAAAAAAAAAAAAAAAAAAACATTTAAAAATATTGAAATGCAAACAAAATATCTTTTTAAAATTTCTTCCATAGGATTAGCATTAGCGAGCAAGTCTTTTCAGGTGACTGAAGTGGCCCCTTAAGAAACTTTCAGGATTTGAATTTCAGGGCGGGATGGCGGGATTCGCGCCCAAAATCTTGAAATTCCGCCCAAAAGGATACTGTGGGCGGGAGGCTCCCGTCCAAAAAACTTCACCCTTTTCAAGAAAATTTTGCATTTTGAAACTACAATCAACTCCTGCGAATGCTTTGCGAATTTTGTGATGTTTTCACGCGACAGTTTGATACATTTTGCGAGATTTTTATCGCGAAAGATCGTTGAAATTCTCGATTTTTTTCGCGACCGATAAACAAATTTCGCTATTTTTTTCCCGAGATCGATTCAGAAGTTTTACGTTATTTGCCGCGACCGATTGGCGAGTTCAGAGGTGATTTTGTTCCGAATTTTCCGAAAATTTAAGACATTCGGTGCCGAAAATTATGAAAAATCTGGCATAAATTCAGGCATAAAAAATATAACAGAAAATATCTCGAATTTCGACAAATGATCGTTGAAAAAAATCAATTTCGTCAATTGTTCGCAGAAAAAGTCGCCAAATTCGTCGCAAAGGATCGCGGAAAAATTCAGGGGTGATTCTGAATGAAAAAAAAAATTCTGAAATTCACAGAAATTTTGTGAAAAGTTACAGCAGAGGGGGGAGGGGAATCCACGACCGGCACTAATTATGCGTTTTCTCCGCTACCCTCTGACGAAGTTCGCGGTTTTTTCGCGATCTTTTGACGAAATTTGACGTTTTTTCGCGAATTTTTGACAAAATTTGCCGTTTTTTCGAGATCGTTTGACGAAATTCGCAGTCTTTGACGAATTTTGTGGTTTTCTCCCGTTCTTTTGACGAATTTTGCGGTTTTCTCTCTTTCTTTTGACGAAATTTGCCATCTTCTCGCGATTTTTTGACGAAATTTGCAGTCTTCTCGTGATCTTTGACGAAATTTGCGGTCTTCTCGCGATCTTTTGACGAGATTTGCGATTTTCTCATGATCATTTGACGAAATTGGCGGTTTTCTCGCGATCTTTTGACGGAATTTACAGTTTTCCCACGATTCTTTGACGAAATTTGCGTTATTTCTGAGGTGCTTTGACGAAATTGGCGATTTTTCTGCATGCGAGTGACAAAATTTATTTTTTTCGGCGACCATTTGTCGAAATTCGCGATATTTTTTGTCTGAATTTTCGGATTGGTGACCGATTTTTTTTTAATTTTTGGAAATGAATGCCTTAAATTTTCGGAAAATTCGGAACAGAATCACCCCTAGAAGAACTCTAATTTTGCCAAAGGGTCGCGAATAAAACGCTAATTGTGCAAAGGAATCGAGAATAAAACGTGAATTTCGTTAAAGGATCTCGGAAAAAACGCGAATTTCGGCAAACTATCGCGGGAAAATGCGAAATTCATCATAGGATCGCGAAAAAACGCCTATTTCGACAAAGGATCGAGGAAAAAATGCAAATTTCGGCAAACGATCGCGGGAAAAAAACGCAAATTTCGTCAAAGGATAGAAGAAAACACGCTTAATTTCGTTAAAGGGTTATGAAATAAACGCAAATGTAGTTAAAGGGCCGCTGAAAAAAAATCACGAATTTCATCAAAGTATCGCACAAATACGCAAATTTCATCAAAGTATCGTTCAAATACGCAAATTTCATCAAAGTATCGCACAAATAAGCAAATTTCATCAAAGTATCGCACAAATACGCAAATTTCATCAATGTATCGCACAAACACGCAAACTTCATCAAAGGATCGCACAAATACGCAAATTTCATCAAAGGATCGCAAAAAAAACGCAAAGTTTATCAAAGGATCGAAAAACGCAAATTTCGTCAAAGGATCTCGGGAAAACGCGAATTTCGTCAACCGGGCGAGGATTTCCCAACCCCTTCCCATCCGTTTCAGAAAATTTGCTGTGAATTTCAGATTTTTTTTTTTTTTTTCCTACTTAGAATCATTCTCGAATTTCAGTTACTTTTTGCGACAGACTGACGAAATTCACAGTTTTATCCTGTGACATTTGGTTGAAAGTTGAAAAATAGACTGTATAAAAGATTGATTTTCTTCCTTTTTTAAATAAAAAACATTTTGCATAATTATTCTGAGTTGTTGATTTAAATTGTTTCAATGGTATTTTGCCATGTCTGTATTAATGTAATTCTTTAAATATATTGGTGGGATCTATTATAACCCACCTAATTTTAATGCAGATTCGTACCAGAAACTTTTAATAAAATTTTACTTTTTAAACTTTGGTGGAAAAAAAGTCAAAAATTTGCTTTTCCTCTTTTTAAAGTAATTCTTTTTTTAAAATTCCGGTGTGGATTCAACATTTCACGAACATAAATGCTTGCCCCTCAAAGGGTTAAAGATTTTTTTTTCCTCCCTCCCAAATAGTTCAACTCCCCTCCATTTATAAATGTTGGTAGGGAGACTCCCCTCCTAGGAAAAATTGAATTTCAAGCCCTGACTTTGAATTTTCAGTACGATATATGTTTTAATGTGCTGGGTGAATATGTCAAAAATAGTGTAATGTTTGTAAATAATCATTAAATATGTACTATTTTTGTCCACATCTGTCCATCCTTTTTCTTTTATACAGTAACAAAACTTACTTTCTGACTAAACTTCATATTATGCTTACCCTCTTTATATTTTGTTGAATCGTAATTAATTGCCCTTTTTTACTTTTATGGCACAGGAACTACACAATCAACAGGTTTTGCTGCTATAAAGATGACAGCTCTTGGTCGTCCCCAGCTTTTAGTGAGTTATATCCTGTTTTGTTAGAAGAGACACTTTGTTTTTTCTTCAAAATTGTAAAATATCTTATTGTTGCTATGCTAGTGGTGTATAAGTTGAATCCTGGTATATTTAATATTTCACAACAATATATATATAATGTGTGTGTTTATACTAGTGCATGAGTAAAGTATGCCTGTAATGCTAGCAAATATTTATTAACAACTCTTATGTTTGGTAATAATATTTATCAATTAAAAAATTGCAGAAAAGAACTCTAATAACAAAATTTTGGACTGGTAATTTTATTTATTTTTATAAAGTGTAGAAGATTTATTAACAGTATTTCTGGCTATTTGAGCTTCATCAATACCAATCTTATACAATGCTCAGACTGGGATATTTAAGATTTTTACTTAAGTTTTTGCATTGGTTGATCCAGATTTAGGTTTGATCTGTTCATGCTTTTAAATATTTGACCTTCCTTAATTGGTGATCACAATCCAACAACAACAATCACAATCAACAATTGGAGCTTGTACCTGCTTTTTCTTTGCTGTGTTTATGTACATTATACAAAACATTGTACATTATCTGCTGATTTAACATAGCATATGTCATTATTCAGAAGTTGGTTTACATTTATATGTATTTAAAAGGATGTATTTGATGTTATGCTATTTTAGCTTTTAAAATTAATTCACCTTTCATAAGAAGCATGGAGAATATAAATATAATCTTAACACAAATAATTTCTTTTTTGATCCAGTTTATGGTTGCTTCTTTTGCATTATTAGTAAGCGTGGTGTGTGTGTGTGCGCAAAGTCTGCAATGAACACATGTGCTCTGGAGTAAAGGGCACCTCTTGATTTTCAATAAAAAAAAATGCACTTGAATAATGGCGGAAAATTTTCAAAATGCTTTAACTAAAATGAATACAGATTTTATTATTATTATTATTTAAGAAAAATATTTTAGAATAAACATTTTGGCTTCCCAAACAGGAAAACAAATCTTTGGCAACATTCACCATATTTGAAGCAGGATGAACAAAGTACTGAACTTTTTCCTTTATGGAAAATGGATAGAGTTTAAATGATGGCTGTATATATAAATATGTTTTGATTCTGAATGGAACAAATGATGCTGACAAAATATATTGTACTAAGTGATAATTTGCGTGCTAAATTTTTAATAAAGTAAATATGTCGCAATTTTAATGTATTCATGAGATTGATTGCAAATTCACATAGTTGACTGAAAAGTAACATAATGGACTTAAGATTAGAAAGTCTTCCATAATTCATATGTAAAATAAGGAAGTTTTTTATTTTTCAAATGACATCAAATAATTTTTTGCATACACTGTAGAGAATGCATGGGCTGGCTCTAGTTATTAGTCTATCTATATTATAAAGGACAAACGTATCTGTGCATAACGCTGACGTCATTTTGTGAATGGCAACACTTCACGATCAAATTTTGGTTTTAAAATTTTTAATCTTCTAGCCATCTTACATTTTCAATTTTTACACCATCGTATAGGGGGAAAAATCTCTTTTCAAATACAATTTGTTTGAAAACCGTACCTTAAATGACTGATTTATTATTTTTTTTAAATAATTTTCGATCATGAATTCTTGTAATTTATCTCTATCATGTGCCAGTTCCATCACATAATAATAATATTTTGCACATAAAGCAGTAAAAAATTTTTAGCATTTATTTCTGACTCATTTTCCACAGCGAAATTAAAACTTCATATATAAATAAGTAAAAGATTAGTATAAAAAAAATAATAAAAAATAAAATAAAATAAACACAAATTAAACATTTTTACACCGCCAAATAGGATAAAAAACTTTCAACTTGAAATTTATTTACAAACTGCTTCTCCTCAGTTTACTGGTTGATTGTCTATGGTTTTAAAAATAATTTTGAAGCATGAAATATTTTTATCTCTATCACAATGAGCTCGATTACGAAAGATTAATCCATTTGCCCTTGAAATGACCAGAATCAAAAGGGCTGCTATAAGTAGCAAAATCTTGGGCTAATAACTCTTAGCATGCAGCTAATACGAAAATATCGCTTTTGATAAATTTCAAAACTTTATTTGATTGCATAATTGATATTTTGCATAGAAAAAATGCTCTTTTTGGTGTTAGTGTGCAATCTAAAAATATTTTCCATGTAAAAAAATTATTAAAGTTTTCAATAAAAAAAAAAAAAAAAAAAAAAAAAAAAATTACCTATATTCTGTAACTCTGGAAGCTCGGGTTCGATTCCCTAATATTTTTAATAACCAATTGTGACCGGCCACTCATGATGGAAATTTATAAAATCATCATGAATTAAACGGGTAGCATTATATGGACTTTGATTGTTGTAGGGCATTTTGCATTATTTGTACTTAAATGTACAGCTGTTTTCTTTTTTCTTTTTTTTTTTTTTATCCTAGTTTACAAATGGCAAAGTTGCATTCCATTTCAGAATGACCTAATACAGAAAAAAAGAACATGATTCACCAATTCTAAATTTAGATTTTTTTGACTGTATAAAAATACATTGTAGAAATATCTGATAGTTTGCAGTGTATTGTATTAGAAAATCATTCATTTTCGGTGAATTATTTTAACATTTTCAAAATCATTTTCAACAAGATTATTTAAATGTCTTCTCATAAAAATTAACATTCTAGATTATGTCATTGTATATGTTATTTACAAAAACAGCTCTAAATTAGCGTGAATCAATATTTTTTTTCTTATTTGATAGCTCTATATTGCTTGTATCAATGACATAGGCATGATTGCGGATGAAAATTGAGAGTTTTGTGACAAAATTAAGAGAATTGACATCTTTGATGTTCATTGTATGCATTTTGTATATGTGTTGCAAAATATGTTTAATATCTGTTGATAAACATATTAAAATAAGAGGTCGGTTTGGAAAGTAACCTTTGTTTGGCTATAAATAAAAAACTTGCATAGGAAAATATTTATTATACATTTAAAAACTTTATCTCTTCATTATTTCTCAAAATAGTCGCTATTTAAGTTTAAGCATTTGCCATAGCATTTTGCAAACATAAGAATTCTCTTTTCATAAAATTCGGTCACCTGGGTATGAAGTCAACTTTTCACAGCATTTTGATGTTCATCATTGAAGTGCTGCGTTGCAAGCTACTTCTTCATGTGAGTGAAAGAATGAAAATCAGTCATTGTCACAGTTTTAAAGAAAACTCAAGAGCTTATGAACCAATTCAAATGGCATTCTTTATATCATCCTCCTTACGGCCCAAACTTGGCATTGCATGATTTTCATCTCTTCACTCACATGAAGAAGTGGCTTGCATCGCAGCACTTTCATGACGATGCATTCCATTGAACTTCAATGTCAAGTGGCCAAATTTTATGAAGAAGGGATTTGTAAATTAGTGAAACACTATGACAAATGTTTAAAATAAAATAGTGACACATGAGCGTTTGAATATCGGAGGTGAAACCAGTCTTATCCATCAATCTCGTTCATCATCAATCTGGCATGATGCATCGTAGGGCCGCTGCAATTCATCGCTAAATGAATAATAAGAAAGCCGATTTGATGATTTATGATTTAAATCAATGTCTCACGATGTATCGATGCATCGCCCAGTCCTAGTGACTATAGAAAAATAGTGAAAAGATGCAGTTCTAAATTGTAAATAATAAAAATTTCTACAAAGTTTTTTTATTTATAGCCAGACAGAGGTTACTTTCCAAACCGCCCTGGTATTCTTAAAGCTGAAAATGCTTGATTAATTTGTTTTCAGATGCAGCTATCAGAGGTTATAGCTCAAACCAGGAAATTTTTCAAAAGCGTTGCTGGCACCGAAAGAAACATGGCACTTGTTAATGTGTCTCCCGAGTTTCTTGAGCATAAACTTGAAGACTATAACATTAGCACTGAGGCAAAAGAAGTTCAAGCTTTCTTTGAGCACATGGACTATGATAAGAAAGGGTATATTTTTTTACCAATGGACAGAAATGTCTAAATCTTCATTAATTAGTAAATAAAGAAGAAAGAAAATGAAAAATTATAAAATTACAGGTGATTCTTGTATTAAAGTTCAAATAACTTTTATAGGTCTTTTTTAGGTTTAGGTAATATTTAAGAGGCTACTTCAGTCACTTGAAAACATCTGTTTGCTAATATTAATCCTATGGCAGAAATTTTTTAAAGATAGCTTGTTTGTATTTCAATATTTGTAAGTGTTTTTTTGCATTGACTAGCTAAGATCAATCTGTACAAAGGCCATTTTTTACTTTTTTGATTTTGTTTTTTTGTTAGACTACTTTTACTTTCGAAACCGGTTTCGAAATTGAAAGTATTTCTCATTAACACCCCCCCCCCCCCTGAAAAGAAAATCAAAAAATTAAAAAGCAGCCTTTGTACAGATTGATCTCAGCTACCCAATGCAGAAAAATCGTTTAAAAATATTGAAATGGAAACGAGCCATCTTAAAAAATTCCTGCTATAGGATTAACATTAGCGAACAGGTGTTTTCAAGTGACTGAAGTGTAGCCCCTTTAATATGCAATTTGTTATTCAGGGAAAAATTATTATAAAAATTTCAATAATTTTTAGTTCAATAATGTGAAAAATACTTTTAAGCGTTTTATTTGAATGATATTAAAGTGAAAAATATTTTTGCTTCAAACTTTATACTTGCACTTTGTTTATTTTTATGTTTTTGATATGGAATAAAAATTTTCAGTATTTCATCACGATTTGAAGGGAAAGAGAGAGGAGTGGATGTAAAATGTTAAAAAAAAACTGATATCTTAAAAGGGTAAACTAATTAAGTTTGTTTATTCAGTGCTTTTTTTTTTTACTTAAAAAAATAATTAAAAATTTAATACCTTCAGTATATGCATTATCTTTATTTTATCCTCCTTTGAGGAGAAAACAGTAAAAACAGCTTAATTACAAGCCTCTTTCTTCCTTTACAGTTTTATTGATTTTTATGATTATTTTTAAATTTTAAAACTTTTTGTTCATTTAAAAAAAAAATTAGTTTGCAGTCATATAAAACATTTTTGGAGCTAACTTGTGTAATAACTTTTAGTAAGCATGTATTTATATCAGGTAGTAATCGGTAGTTACCTACCTTTTTTTATGATAGAAGAGAACTGTTGGATTTGTATTATGAAAGAAATCTTATTTTTAGCACATGTCAGTTGCGGGTGCATTAACGATTGGGCATTTTAAGTCTACCTTTATTGATGCTGTGTATACTCTTTTCGATAATTTTCAATTGAATTTTATAAGAAACCTACAGAATTATAGTAATATAGAATTATGGTTGTTATTCTATGCACTCTATAACAGAGTCAATGAATTTATAATACTAGAGGTGGCGTTCGACAGAATATATTCCTCATGGTATTGATTGAAGTTGTAAATCAAGATATAGTAAGATTACACAAAAGACATGAATTTGGATGCTGAGTTTGTCAAAATTTGATTAAGTGGATATTGGAGAATTTTAACTGCAGTTTATTAAATTTTCCTCTAGTTCAATATGGGCTCAAAAATTTATCAAACTAAGACAAGATTTGTAAATTATTGAAATGTAAGATTGTTACACGTTATGAGTAAAAATGCTGATGATAAAATTATGGTCACTTCAGAGAGATTTAATTCCAAAGCTATTTAACCCTTATTTAAAATAATAAAATTTTGTATAAATCACCATAAAATCAAAACAATACACATTTCGAGCTGGAAAATATAACAGCCTGTACTGTAAACACGAATCCGTAAGGGGACAAGGTTACAAATGAACCTTGTTGTGTTCATTTGTGACCTTGTCCCCTTACCAGACCTGCCAACTGCTACGAAAAAATCGTAGTTGCTACGATTTGGACCTATGAACTACGATGCTACGAAAATCGGTCTTAAACTACGATTTTTTGCAAAACACACAAAAACATTTTTTTTTCTAGTTGCGATTTTTATCCCGCGCAGCATATTTTTCAGGAGTGATTCTGTTCCGAAATTTCCAAGTATTCATTTCGAAAGTTTTAAAAAATTGGCCATTACTCCGAAAATTCGAACATTAAAAAATGCTCATGAGAAAAAAAAAAAAAATTCTAGGCTGCAAAAAAACTTCTTAACATAAAACACTCTAATCGCGTTTTTGTAAATATTTATACAGGAATTCCCTTACTTAGAAACAAGGGTGCCATTTTAAGAATTCTCGAGGGAGTTCCTTGAGGAGCAAGGTTTGAAATAGTGTGGAAAATCGCACGATTTGCGATAACTATCGCGAATTTCGACAAATGGCCGTGTAAAAAAAAAAAAAAAATCAATTTTGTCAATTAGTCGCAGAAGAAAATAAATTTCGTTAAAGGATCGTGGTAAAAACGTGAATTTTGTCAAAATATCGCAGAAAGAAAACGCGAATTTCGTCAAAAGATCAGTAAGATAATGCAAATTTCATCGAAAGATTAGTAAGAAAACGCAAAATTCACCGAAAGATCGCAGAAAGAAAACACTAATTAAAAACAAAGGATCGTGGTAAAAAAAACACAAAATTCATCAAAGGATCGCTTAAAAAATGCGAATTTCGTCAAAAGTTCATGGTAAAAAGTGCGGATTTCAACAAAGAATCGTGATTTTAAAATGTGAATTACGATTGTGGGAAAAAATGTGAATATCCTGAAATGATGGCGGGAAAAAAATCGCGAATTCCGTCAAAATTTACTACATTGGGCTAAAAAATTGGAACCAGGTTCCTTTTACAAATGTAAGAAAAAAAAACGCTGCGAAACGAAAATAAACTCTAAAAATCGTATAAAAATTTTCACGAGGAAAAAATTTACTACATTGAGTTGAAAGACGGAAACTTTATTCCTTTTACGAATGTCAAAAGAATGGCTGTGTAACATGAAAAACCAACCAACCAACCTCCAGATTAATTTAAATTTTGTGTGCTACGATTTCTCATTTTCAAAGGTTGGCAGGTCTGCGTTACGGACATGTGCTTACAGTACTGATGACAGGTTATATTTTCCAGCTTGCAATGCATCCTGTGTATTGCTTGATTTTATGGTGATTTATACAAAATTTTATTATTTCAATTGTGATCTATTGCCAGTTTTCAGGTGCTGTTTCAACTATTTAACCCTTAACTACTGTCACAGAAATTGCTGCACAGCTAGTGTGAGTCATCTTTGCGGCCACTTGATCAAAAGATAAATAAAAAGCATGATTAACTCATAAGATACTATTCATGTAGTGCTAGCACTTATGTGCAGGATTTTTATAATTAAAATTACCCTATAGTACAAACAAAACAAATTTTCATTAATATCTGTAGTTGAGCTGAAAGTTACACATTAAACTGTAAAAATTTTAAAAAAAGCAGCAGTCTGTGAGACTGTTAACAACAGTTGAAGATTAAAGAATTTAAATTAATGTAATTTAACAATTTTACTATCTGTTGCGCTATTTGTTTTTGTATATCTTTTGCTTATGTATTTTTTCACCGTTTTACAATTAAACTAATAATACTTTTTTTTTTTCCTTGTGCAGTTTCATCTATAGTATGAGGGTGGTTCAATAATTATTGTCCCGAGTGTACATAAAATTTTTATACTGTGATGGTTTATGTGGAATATTGAAGCCTAATGTCTTAGATGCCTATATGCTAAATTTCAGAACTATAACTGCTATATTAACATATTTATTTTTCGTTTTAGATGTGAGAGGTGGCACCTAGCTTGAAAGGGGGTGTTGGGGGTGAAAGGCTGGTTCGAAGCTTATGGGGGCCAGACCTGAAACAGTTCCGTGATAGATTTGTGACGGTGGATGAGACGTGGCTACATCACTATTATTCAAAGTCCAAACGACAGTAGCTTCAGGTCTGGCCCCATAAGCTCCATACCAGCCTTTCAACCCCCAACCCCTCCCCCCATTTCAAACTAGGTGCCACGTTTCATTCCTTAAACGAAAAAAAAAAAAAAAAAAAAATGTTAATATAGCAGTAGCAGCTACGGTTCTGAAATTTAGCATATAGACATCTAAGACATTAAGGCTTCAATATTCCACAACAACCATCGCAGTACAAATATTTTATACACACTCGGTACAATAACTACTGAACCACCATCGTATTACCTATTTATCACAAAATACTAATATGAAACATAAATGTTAATAAGAAGTTATTCTTGTAAAATATAGGCAGTGACCAAAACTAAGGGAAAGGAGGGGGGCAGCTGCCCTGGGTGCAAGACTTGGAAAGGTGCAGAAATGAGGAATTATAAAAGATTAAGAATAAAGAAAATTTGAAATTGCATATGAAAAGATATCTAAATTTTATTTTGTTTAACTGTGGTCTAGTTTTATTGCATTAGGATCAGTAACAAAAACTGGGAAGGGGAACTGGGAGGGGATGGGCACAGCTGCCTCAGTGCAGGATTTGGGAACATGCAAAATGAGAATTTACATAAAGGACCAAAAAAAAAAAAGGGAAAGGGGAATTTGTGCAAGTGAAGATTTTATTTTTACTTTGCATAACTGTAACAATTTACTTTCATCATCATGTGAGAGGATCTCAGATAGGCCGCAAAATTTTTAAATCAAGGACTATCAAGATTTTAAGAATTGACAGAAATTTTGATACTTTAACTTCCAACATTTCCTCTTATATGATTATTGAATGAAATGAGATTTAATATCATAATGTTTTATTATTTGGATGTTAATTTCTCCCTCTGTACACTCTTTATGCTACAAATTTATGAAAATGATCTTAAATCTTCATATATTTTTTAATTCTTTCAGAGAAATTTTTTTTTTTACAATATAAAGTGCTGTAGAAATAAATTATCTTTGACACCTGAAAAATGATATAAGAGTAATGACTATCCAAAACTTTTATCTTACAAAAATATTCTAATTTAAAAAGTAAAAAATCAATTTGAGATATCTTTTTAAAAGTTACTAGATACTGCACATCAAGATTTGACGGTAAATAACTTAAATGTTTCATTAGAAAAATTCTTGAATTTTTAATTAGTTGCTTTTAAGTTAATTATTGAAATCGTGACAAATTTCTATGTTGCATAAGTGATTCCTATTTCTTTAAGGTGATAGAGGGGTGTCAGTCTAACGTATTCAATGAAATGAAAGAATTTTAAGTTTATAATTTACAACCAATTACACTTGCTTTTTATCAGAAATTTACCTAAAAATACTGGGTAAAGCATTTATTTTTATTTATTTTAAACTGCACAACCATTAAAAACTGCCATGAATTTTATTTTTATCAGTCTCATTCTCTAAAACCTAAATTTGAAACTTTATGCAGCTAACGA
Source organism: Maratus speciosus (assembly GCA_963932465.1). NCBI lineage: Eukaryota > Metazoa > Arthropoda > Arachnida > Araneae > Salticidae > Maratus > Maratus speciosus. The sequence continues at coordinate 572,188,320 of OZ010788.1, read as the reverse complement.
TTTATGATATAAATTTTTTTACTTGAATTTTATTTTACATTTTTATTTATTTTTTAAATATTAAACCATGGATATCAAGGTAATTTCCTTTATAATTCTTATATGAATATTTTTTTCGTTCTTTAAGTTTTCTTTTTTACGGAAAAGAATGGCAAACTTTTCTTCTGCTGCACACATATATATATTCTTGATAATGGTCAGAAAATATAACAAAAATTGTAGATCAGCTCAATTTATTTAATTGATAATTACATGCAAAATATTTTAAATAAAAAATTATTTTAAAAAAATATTGTTGCATATTAAATTTTATTTAATTATGAAGCATTTAAATAATAATAATATCAAAATAAAAATCATACAACTTCTCCTGCTAATAAAACATGTCATTATTGAACAGAATCATCACCAAAAATATTGTAGAAATCATTTTGCCGGGCGTTGGGCTCGAACCCACGTCCTCTACAAAAATTCAGAGCTTTAAACTGCTGCTTTTGACCGCTGCGTGTGCAGGGACTCGCTCAATATTCCTCTAAGTTAAAGAGGTTCGAAAAAGAGTTGACGCATGTGCAAATATGTCAATATTGGTCTTACTGATCGTGATCTTACAGAATTCCCTTTCCGTTTTAATATATATGATTGCATATAAGTTTATAAAAATGTTAGCATTCTTTTAAACGTAAACCAAGTAAACAGAATAAGCTAAATTTAAAAGCTAATCTAAAATAAGCTTATAAGATTTTTAACATTGTATTGAGCACAAATTATATAATTATTTTGCCTTTGTTTTAGCTCTGATAAATCATTTTGTTTCTGTAAGTAAATGAATTAAAAATGATGTAGAATCTTTATATAAAGGTATTCAAACATCATAAGTATAGTATGCTGTAGAAGATTAACCATGAATTTAAGTGTAGTACAAGTAAAAAAGGTTGAGAATCACTGACGACTTAAAGTATCCCTTTTTTTTAGTCCCTTGAATGAATGCTTATATGTCTAAGATTAAAATATAGATTTTTTTTTTTTTACCTGTAAACAAATATTTGAAATTACACATTGCCAATGTTCAATCATAGTTTAAAGAAGTGATAACATAATTATTTTTTAAATCGTAATTTATTCTACAGAACTTCACTTATTTCCTAAAACATCACATATTTGATACTTATTTATGCTATGATATTAAAAAGATATTAAATGTAATATATGCAATAAGCTATTACAGAAAACAACTTGCATCTTAAAAACGTATATATATATAAATAGTGTTTCATGTTAATTGCCTTCAATGATTATTTACTCAGATTTTCTTTTCAAAATATTTGTAGGGGAAAAGGGGGTGCCAATTTAATGCTTTGCCCCAGCTGAAATTTAGTCTAGTTCCGCCGCTGAATATAGATTAAGTAAGAGTAAAAAGCGTTCTCTGATTGTGTGTGTGTAGAAGGGGCAGAGGATATTACTAAAAATTTTATTTTGGATTTTTTTAAAAATTTATTTTGAGTTATGAGTTCAGTTTATTCTTTGATGATATTTCAATTTTTCGACTTTAATCCATATCTGTATGGTGAATAGTGCTTTTTTGTCCAATTTCTTACAAGTGTTTTATTCTTGTCTGTGCCAATTTACATGTTGTTCTCATTTCAGTCTTATGAATCTCTTTTGTTGGTGTGGTCTGGTGGATATGAATTATGTGATATCTGATCTTTTTAAAGTTCCTAACATAAAGGTTAGTTTTTTTGTTTTAAAAAATTTATGCTGACTTAAATGATGTTAATGTTTTTTTTGTTATTTTAACAGTTAAATATTGTGTTTCTTTGCCTAAATCCACCATTTCCTCCAGGTTTAGAATAGTCGGATGTGGCAATCCCAAAATTTTCTTCTATTTCATACATGTTATGTTAATATTTCCTGAAAAATGCACTGTAGCAGAGCCACTGGTTAGGAGATTTACACCAAAATCTAATCCGCAACAGCTTATGTCAACTTTTAACTGAATCTGAAGTTTGAGGAAAATCCTTCCATTAGATTTTGAGATAGAGCTATTGCGGAACACATTAAAAAAAATCTGCATAGCAGCGCCACCTGCTGGACGTTTTACCCCGAAAACTAATCAGGACCAGTTTAGACTAACTGAATCTGAAGTTTGATGAAAATTCATTCATTTTTTCTCTAGATCAGTATTTCCCAACCTTTTATCGGCCACGCCCCACCAAAGCATCTGTAAAGTCACTATGTCCCCCCCCCCCCCCCCAGAATCTGTCTTTAAAAAGTTAACTCTATTCACATGGTGGGAGTGTAATAGTACCTTAAAAATAGCTATTTATTTCATGTTTTTTAAGTTATCAAAGAGGTGAATCTTCTACCATAAATGTGTTTTTAACAAAAATGCAATGAGATTATACATTTTTGCCTATATGCCAAAACGAGATTTGTTGTACTTTTCCAACTTAACTCAATATTAAAGAAAAGTGTTATACGGTCTGCATTTTTTTCTTCACAAAATATCTTAAAAATACACTTACATTTAACGTTAAAACTGATATATTCATATATTTTATAATGCATTTTTGTAACTTATTAAGAGTTGGTGGAAAATCTTTGGATACTGACTTTTCTTTGAATGGATAACACAATATATAAGAAGTCTTTCAAGATTATCATCTTATCAAATTCAATTTGCCATTATTCCGCATAACACATTCTCTCTGTTTTCCCTTTCCCAATATTGTTAATTGTCTTCGCGAATAGAAGTATGAAACTCATTCAATAAATAATCGAAAACGTTACAAAAAATTTTTAAATTCAGCACCAGAAAAATTATAGCAAGTTTTAATACTTTTACAGATATCGAAATATTTTAAAAGATTATTCGCATAACTATTCTGGTATTAAATCTATTTTAAAATTTCGATAGGGAACATTTAAAAAACTCAATAAAATAAACTGATTTCTTAAATTTTGCTTGCATTCCATTTATTTTTAGTCTACAACATTACTTTTCCCCAAAAACGACAAAAGTGACTGATTGCGAATGAGTGAGTAAGAAATTTGGAATTGCCCCCCCCCCTAGAAGATCAAATTGCCCCCCCCCCCCACAGTGGGGCCTACGCCCATGTTGGGAACCACTGCTCTAGATACAGATATTGCGGAAATCGTGAAAAATGCAGCATAGCAGCACCACCTATTGCAATGCAATTGGGCGATTTACACCAAAATCTAATCAGGACCAGTTTAGACTAACTGAATCTAAAGTTTTATTTAATTCTGTTCATTAATTCTTGAGATAGAGCATTTAACAAATTTATTTTTGCCCGAGTAAAAAGAAAATGCTTGCAGATAATTTTTAAGATTATTTCTTAATATTTTGTAACATTGCAACATCTATAATGTGTTCTCTCATAAGGATTTTTAATTTAACATTGTGACTAAGGTGAGTAACAGATGCTACTCTTGATAGAAATTGCAGGGAAGTAATAGCCATAATGATATTGATTGTGAAAAATAAGCTTATTTAAATATTTAATATGAGGCTCGCATAATTAAACTCTTTCTGCACTTATAAAATATTGTTTGAAAAGGTTGAGGGGTTGAGACTATAGCAATGACATACTCACACCAGATAAAATATTTTAGCCACGAATGATGACCCCATTTGTCGAGCCCTGTTGTGGGTCAACTTTCTGAAGTTTTGGATTTGTCTATAATTGAGGTATTGTGCTCTAATCATTTTTAAATTTTTAATATCTTGTGTGAGGTGTATCTTTCTTTAGATCTCTTGGTCTTTTATCATTTTTTTTTTTTTTATGATGCACTATTAGGAGCTACATTTTGTCATTTTAGGCTTAATGCCAACAAAATTGGATGAAATAACACATCTTCACTATGAATTAACCTGCAAGCTCCTCTGATGATTCTGTGGGTTATTCATAGTTCCTTATTTTACATACTGGTTTCCTGTGTTCATATCGTGTTCATCTTTAGAATTTTACCAATTTGTTCATATATTTGTGATTTCATCTTTATTATATATACATATATAATATACATATACATATATGCATAGGTTAAATTATTCTTATTATTATGATTTTTTTTTTTTATTTATTTTCATTAGACTGGAAAAATGGAGCCATTGATTTCAGCATTAACGGATGAAGAAGAAGAAATGTTCCGTAACATGATGAGACGTTTACATTGCATTGCTAGGGTATTGTTGCTTATCATTATTTATTAAATTAACAATTTACATCTATGATATGAATATTTGATTTTGTTTTCTCTTTCAACTCTAGGACTTCACTCCTTATGAGCTATGCTCACCAACCCCTGTTCAAACTCTGCAGACTTTAAAACATGCTAATTTGCTCTATTTTAAAAAGATAAAAACAAAATGACTGTAAATGTAGAAACTCAATAACCATTTGAAGATGATTATTATTTTAAGAAATAGGACTCTTGAGTGAAATAAGCATGAAAGGCCCTTTTAATTACGAAAATATAATTTTTTTCAACCCTTCCTCTATAAATATAAAGAAAAATCTAGAGAAAATTAATTATGGAAAATTATGCAACTTTGTATAAGCATACTAAAATATTTAAGTTTTCAGAACAAAAATTTATTTTTCATTGTAAATATGAGAATATTTTCACTGGTAGAATTTTTAAAGTTCATAATTTATAAATGCAGATGCATGTGATCTGTTGAATATTGTGTGACTTTCACATATAAATGTCAGACATTAAATCCTAATGTATTGAAATAAAAATCTTTTAAATCTTACTCACTTTTCTTATTTTTTTTAATTAAAGCACCCCCCCTCCCAATATATATATATATATATATATATATATAATAAATAATAATAAAAAAATGTTTCAAATAAGCTTAAATATCAAAATTAGATTTTTTTTTTTCAAAAAAGGGCTGTTGTATGACAGCATCTTTCCTTTATGTGCTGTTATTCATGTATCGTAAGTTCTCTTTCATTTTTAACATGCACACGTAAATATGTATGATTGACAGTACATTGTTTGGAAGTATTATTATTCTGGCTTTTTAAATTTTGGCAATGGTAGATAAAAAGCAGCTATTTAAAAAATCTGAATTAATTCTCTGTTTGAACAATGAAATTTTGTATTAAAAAATCTGAAAAAAATCATCAAAAAATAGTCGAAATAAAAAAAAATGATTGGACATTGCACATCACAATCTAGTCAAAGCATGTGACTGCAAACGAGGATTAAACTGCTGAGCCTTTGATCCTATAAAATTATATAACTGAATTATCTTGACCAATTTCAGCATCAAATTGCTCTTAAAGTAATACTTTAATTTAAAAAAGTTTGCATCACCAAGTTTATCAAACATTTCTCAATAAAACTGCTACTTTTCATGTTTTTATATGCAATAAGTTAGTAGTGTAAGCTTAGAAAGTGAAAAGGACAGTGTTGATTCAAAAACGGCAGTAACTTTTCCTTAGAACAGACAATAATAGGCAAATAACACACACCTACGATTTGAGAATGCATTTTTCTATTTTTAGGTATATTTGCCATGTTTGCAAGAGAATCCAGTCCTCCATGTAGAGGGGGGTGGGGGTCACATCTCTTAATAAACTTTTTTTATATTGTAGGCTGTTCCAATATCCAAAATTTTTACTTTTCCGATACTTTTGCGAAGACATTTTCATTCATAAATACAAAATTTAAAAATATTGCATTAATATTTGAAAAAGCATAAAGTTTACAGATTTTATTCAGATACCAAGAAATTGAAGAATTTCCCATTGTAAGGCAAAGAATCGTTCAGAAAAATGAGCATTTTAAACCAATTTTTAAGACTACGCTAGCTGAGGACTGAGGCTTAAGACTAAGGCAGCTACTGAAATTCCGGGATGAGGAAAACTTGGATGTCGTGTTCTGAAATTCAGTGTAAAACACTGCATTTTGCGTTGTTGTCCGAAAGATTTTTTGCCTTTATCGAAAAAGGGAAAATGCCATTCAATCACATAGTTTTTGAATACGGGCACTTGCATCTGAGATTAGAAAAGACTTCATAGATGTGCTAGAAATTGCGTAATTTGGATTTGAGTAGAGCTTTAAAGACTCAGAATGATTCACACTGTTTTGGAAGGGAAAATTTTGAAAGAATTTAATAAATATTTCATTTTTAAATTATTCTTTAGAAATTTTCTTTGGTCAGTGGGGAGTCATGACCCCTGTGACCTACCCATTGGATCTGCAATTGATCATATGCACTAGAGATGAGGTGGGCTCAGCCCGAGCCCGAAAGCCTGACATGGGTTCGATTTTTATACCAGTCTTCAGGCTCAAGCTCATTCTTTCTGAAATTGAGAATTTTATTTATTCTTGAAAAGAAAAAGTGAAAATAATTTTTTACCCCCTTAAAAATCGCTTATTTCATTTCAAATCATTTTAATGCTATTTTGATCAGAATAAAGGGGAAACAGAAACAATGTTTTTTTTTTTTTGGTTTTTGAGATTTATGCCTGGATTTGACATTGACAAACTGTTGATATAGCGCCAATCTGTATATGTCGCCATTAGGATATTTTTTATTGGTACATTTATTTATTACTTGTTTTTTTAGAGAGATGAATATTTTCTTTTGTTTTTAGTTAACCAGCATTAGCTTAAGGTTTGCATATTTTTAGTCTTCTATTGTGTGCTATTAGTCTTCTATTGTATACTATTAGTCTTCTATTGTAGCAAGTCGTAATTGCTCTTTAAATGAAAATAACGCTAGTGATTCTATCCATTTTTCATTGTGAACTCTGCTCATACTGTGGCTCATCTCTTCACATTCACAAAGTCACTTTTATACATAAGTAGATATACAGTAAAACCTCCTTAAAGCGACCACCTTTCGTTCCAATAAAAATTGGTCTCTCTGATAGGTAGTCTCTTAATGGGGGTTATGTTTAAATCTAGATTTTAATTGTTGAAAAAAGGTAACAATTAATGTTACTAAAATTTATTTTTCACATTAGGCAAAAATATAAAAACTTAAGTATTAAAACAAAAGTTAATTACATAAGTTAATTACTGCAGAGTTTAAAAAATGAATATATTGACATTTGCTTTGATTTTACGATTTTATCTTTCATATCTTTTATTTCCAAGTCCTTCCAAAGTTCAGTAAATAAATGCAATTTTTTTTTTTTGGACCTGAACAAATAATGACGATTTCATTCATTTATCTATTTCTTTGAGTTTCCTGGCAGAATAGGGCCGGGGAGTTTATGGACTGTCATTCTTAATTCGTCATCAGAGTTAAATTCATTGTCTAAAAAGGCACAAAAGGGTTTAAACATTTAAAAGTTGCTGGAATTTAAAAAAATCTAAACTTAGTTTAGAAGTTTGAATAATGCATCCTCCGGAATTATTTTTCTAATAAAACCTTCTTCAAGCGACCAGGAAAAAACTGAATTTGTTTCATTTTCTTCAAGGAAATGGGTCGTTCATGAAGGGAGTTCAACAGGGATGGTCTCTGAATGGAGGTAAAATTAGTACTGAACCTATGGGAATAAATTTCGTTTCATGGAAAAATTATCATTCAGGGAGGTTTCAGTGTAATTAGAATGTATTGTTATTCTGATAGAAAGCAATCGAACAGTGTTTACTTTTTTCCTATAAAAGCACCAGATCTTTCAGATAAGGATGTCAAATTTTTTATTTAAGCTGATTTTCAAAGACACGAGAATTACGTAAGATTGTTTTGAAGAAGTAATTTATAGAAAATAGAAAAATGTTGTTTGAGTCTTCATCATATAAATACTAATTTCTACCAATTTCATTCATTCGTTTATTAAACACACTTTGTTAATGTACCCATCAGATTGGCTTGTTGTCAGAGAAAAATATGAAAATCTTTTTAAGGAAGCACATTTTTATTTTATACTAAACTTTCGAATAGATTGAATGTAAATTTTATAAAATTAATTATGTGCTAGGCATTAATACTTATTTTCATGTAAGAAGTATTAAAAAGGAGATATTACATTTAGAACAGCTTTTAAAAATTATGCAATTTCTTTTTTGTGTGTGTGTACTTTTGCTATTGTGCTCGGGCTCTGATGAGAGAAAATATTTCGGGCTCGGATTTAAAATCGTCTGGCCCTGGCTTCGAAAAATGAGCCGAAACTCATCTCTAATGTGCATCCCCTTTTCTTTTGAAAGAAACCTTCATGCAATATGTAGCATGAAAATACAACAAAGAGCATTAAAAAGTATAAGTATTACAAACATAAAGAAAATAAACAGATGCTAAGTATGGGACATACATGACTGCCAAGCCTATTTTCTTGAATAAAAAAAAAATGTTTGGGATCATTCATTCAGATAATCATGTTTTCTGTTCTTGTTCATTAATATAGAAATCTTAATTCTCATGCTTAATTTTTAAGCTTTATTTTTATACCAGCATATAATGCACAACTGTAAATTTTGATCAATTTTCTTGTTTCTAAAGTGTACATTATATGCCGGAATCTACAGTATATTTCTGAATATAAACCAATCTGTGTATAAGCCAAGTATATGACTTTTCAGTAAAAAATTGTCCAAAATCAGAAACCCATATATAAGCCGATGTTAAACAAAGGTGATGAAAAATTCAGCAAACGAAATCTTAGTACTTTTCTAAGCATAGATAACAGGGGAAAAAAATGCACTCACCGAAATTATTGATATCTCCTTCTGTAGATCTTCAGCAGATCTCCGATGGTCTTACTTCTATTTTTCAACAATCAGACTTTTTTCTAAATGAATGATTTAAACACAGGCTCCGTTCGAAGTGGACTGAATGGATGTGATCTGCGGATGCAGCTGTGACAAATAGCGGTAATTTAAAAGAAAGTTGACGTTGTTATCTTTCAATGGAGAAAGAAGCTTGGCATGAATTACCATAAGAAGTGATCGTCCGATCTTTCAAAAAATGTTCCATTAATAATGAAATGGATAGAACTGAGGATGATGCCATTTACGAAGAAGATGGCGGTGAGAATGAACTAGATACTCACAATATTCATCCTGTTGTAACAATGAAAGAAATTTTAAGGAGCTGCATGAAAATTCTGATAATGACTTGGATAGTAAATGACGATTGGTGACTTTTTCATTGTAAAAGAATGTGGTATTAGAACTAAGTATTTTTAGAAATTTTTGTCTTTTTTATGTTTTTTATATTCACTATCATTTTTATTTTAGAATATCAAATTTGGAAATTTTCTTAGACTCGGTGTATAAGCCGACTCCCTCATTTTAGAGCCAAAAAAAGGCCCAAAAATTCTCAGCTTATACACGGAAATATACAGTATATATTTTTTAATTTACTTATAAATTTTTGTATTTAATTTTCAGATAGCTCGTGAAAAAGATGTGAGAGTTATGATTGATGCGGAGCAAACATACTTCCAACCAGCCATCAGTCGAATCACTATGGAGCTGATGCGCAAATACAACAAAGAAAAAGCTATCCTGTTTAACACTTACCAGTGTTATCTAAAGGTGTAATATATTTTTTAATCTTTTCGTTATTTATTTGCTTATTCTTTCTATTGTTATTTTCAGTTGTTAAGCTCAAAGTGATTGAATTCTACATGAATGATTAATGTACATAATAATGATCTATTACTACTGCTTGAGATAGTAATACAGTAGAAGATCTTTATAACGCAATTCTATATAACGCAATTCTCCATATAACACACAACTTCTCAGATGTAAACAATGATTTTTGCAGTTAAAAAGCACCTGCACTTTCACATTGTAAAATATTGCTACTCTCTAGATGACTAAATTTGATACTTTAGTTCAACTTTATCTTCTAATTTAAGACCTTTTTACTGAAAAAATGCTATTATTACAATAAACATTTTTGAAAATGTCTAATATAAGGGATGGTTGTGGATCATGTTTATAAAGTAAATTTAACAATGTCTGACCTATATTATGTAAACATAATATAGGGAATTAATAATAATATTATAATTAATTAATAATAATAATTTGAATAACTCTTGGTAACAAGGAATGCAGTATAAAGATATTCTAATGTATTTTGATGGGTTTCAGACATATTTGGCCATGTTTACAAGGTGAATTTAATGATGTGATCCATATAACGCAAAATTCTATATAACACACAACCTTGCGTTTTTAAGTTTGCGTTATAAAGATCTTCTACTGTAGTTTACATTGCTTATTATTTCTATTGTTATTTTCTGTTATGAAACTCAAAGGGATTGAATTATAGCTTGAGATAATAGCAGTGTTCACATTTCTTTTTAAAGGTAACAAATAGATTTATTAAAAGAGCACTTTTTATTAAGTAAAGGGGCTCTTCCATTGGATTGCTTCTGCTTACAACGTATTATGTATTGAATTGTAGAACAACAAAAAATCCCTGCCGGCTCTGGCCTACAGGCAGAGGTAGATTTCGATGTTAAGTACTAAATTCATCAACAAAACTTAAATCAAGATTAGAGATAAACCTAGTTCCTTCACTAAGAATGAACTTTAGGGAGCTAAACATTTTGTAAAAATTCTAATATACACGAATACACACACGCATGTGTATCGGATTAGTTTAAAAAGGGCTAAAACAAATTCAGAGAACTTCAAAGTGTTAAAATATGTTAATACAGTCCAGTCTCTCTATAACGAAACTCCATACATCAAATTTCTCTATATAACAAATTTTTAGTAGAACGGTCCCTTTTTCCCATGATCTCATGAAAAACAGTCTCCATATAGCGAAATATCTATCTCCATATAACGAATTTTTTCATAAAATGTTCTTTATTTATTGTTTTAAAAAAAGTTTTCAAATCACATGGAATCAATTTTCTATCACTGATTACCTTAATTTTGGGAGTAAGCGCCGCACTCGCAATATTCTTTCTAAAAAAAAAAAAAAAAAAAAAATTGGCGTAAGCGCCGCACCTGGCATAAGCGCCACACTAAATGTAGATTAAAGGCCTAAACTTAGACATTAAAAAAAAAAGCACAATTAATAGCGTAATTAAAATTAATTTAATGTTTTAAAGAATTTTTAAAAAATAAAATGTCTTACTTATTTAGTTTTTTATTCCCAGGGACTTAAGGAGACATCCGTTGGTTAATTATAATGTAACCATTCAGAGCGCGGGACGCGAACCCTTCCCCTCGTGGCGCTCCACATTTTTTAAAGTGGTTGGCGCCACTAGGCACGCTTTTTATTAGTGGGTCGCATCCACTATATATGGAACAGCAAAATTAAAAACTATCAAAATTCGCTCAATTTCGCTGTCTGACTGGAACAATTGTCGGATGTCGTCACTCAATTCGAGGCTATTTTCCTCATCGTCCGATATCTCAATATCTGTATCAGCATCCTGACTCGAAGGAATTATTTCTGCCGCTGAGAATCCCGAAATAATAGCACTCGGCTCAACGGCATTCCATGCTGCTGATACCCATTTCGCCACTTCCGCGTAAGATGCTTTCTTCAAATTGCCGCCATTAGTATATGAATGCAATCCACTTGACATCCATGTCTCCCACTGTTGTCGCATGTGATGCTTAAAAATGTGATTTGGAATCAAATCTAAGGGCTGCAATTTTTTAGTAAGCCCACCAGGAATGATAGTCAAAGATGCAGCACATTTCCTGGCCGCTTCCTTTACAGGCTCCGTCAAATGTGCCACCATGGAATCCATTATTAACATTCCACTTGGCTGGAAAAAAGCGCTTTTTCTTTTTTTCCACACTTCAGAAAACCAGTCTATCATTAATTTTTCATTGTTCCATCCTTTTTCGTTGCACCTTATTACAACATCCGATGGAAAAGTCTCTTTAGGTAAGGTTTTCCTTTTAAAAATTAGCATAGGCATCAACTTTTCTCCACTTGCAGTACACGATAAAACGCATGTGAATGAAGTTTTTTCATGGTCCGTAGTTGAAATGAAAACAGAATTTTCTCCAGTTGAATTCACAATTCTACTTGGGGGGCAATCGAACATCAACGGAATTTCGTCCATATTGATCAACTGGGAAGGCTTAAAATTCTTTTCATTTTTCAATTTCATTACAAATTCCAGGAATTTTTTTTTTTTTTCAATCCAGTCAGCAGGGAGATTCTGTCCCACACTTGTTCTTTGCCTCATGGACAACTTGTGTCTCTTCATAAAACGGAAACACCAATTTGCGTTTCCTTTGAAATTTGAAATTCCCATATCAGCAGCAATATTTTTAGCTTGCATTCGAATTTTTACAGTTGAGATTGAAAGACCTTCTTCACGCTGTTCTAAAATCCACTTTCTCAGATTCTTTTCCAACTCCGGCCAATGAGCTGTACCGCAATGTCTTGCTTTTTTTAATTTCGGCATTTCTTCAATAACTGATTTTTCTGATCGCCATCAGCGAATGCATCTTTCGTCTATACCAAATTCACGTGCTGCAGGACGATTTCCGATATTCTCTGCTTTCATAATTACTTGTAATTTAAATGCAGCAGTATAATTTCGAAGTCGCTTGGGAGCCATCGTAAAATATTCCAACATTCAAAAGATTAAAAAAGATTCAAAAATAGCAAACCACGTTGAAAACTAATGACACAAGTGCGATGAATAGCAATGATGAGAGGGGACGGGGAGAGACAAGTATCCAATCAAATCGACTGACCACTATGCCACGAGCAACCCACTTTTATAAAAGGGGTGATGGTGAATGGATAAGTTAAGAGAACAGTAAGGACAAAGAACTTTACTCCGTCAGACAGAACGGTCCAGATATGTAATGCGCGATAAGCAACTTTACAGGTACTTTACAGGGGAGCGATCCAAATCAACGACGATTTTTATTTTTACTTTCTACCCCTTTCTCTCTTTCTGGAGCTTAGTTAGACATTATTCTGTCATTTAAATTTACAAACATAAATGATTAATTTAAGTAGAAAACTATTTTCAAAACATCAGATAATATTGACATTTTGTGAATGCTTAAATCGCTAAAATAATACAGATGGGTATTACCGCATTTTTTTACCTTTTCATTTGTTCTTATCACGGATTTTGTTTTTTATTTTATTTAATTCTTAATTTATTCTGTAATATTTTTTATTTCATTCTAAAAGGATTACAACCACTTAAAGTAGGGATGCACAACCTGTGGCACGCCATGGCTTAACTTGTGGCCCGCGATCACAATTTATACAATTTTTTCGGGTTTTTTTTTACACAATTTCGTCAGTTTAGAACTGGAAAAAATTGCAATTTTTTGTCCATATGTCGCAGGAAAAAATCAAGAATTTCGTCAATTTGCCTCGGAAAGAAATTGCAAATTTCATCAGAGTCAATTAAGAATTGCAAATTTCGTTGATCGAGTGCAGCAAAATTGCGAATGTTATCGATGAGTCATAGAAAAATCTCAAATTTCGTTGATCGGTTGGGGAAAAATCGCGAGTTTTGTCAGTTTATCGCGAGAAAAAATCGCAAATTTCGACAATTTGCCGCTGAAAAAATTGCAAATTTTGTCAGAGTCAGTTAAAAATAGTAAATTTCGTTGATCAGACGCGGTAAAAATCACGAATTTTTTCAATTATCTGATCCTTGATCAGTTGCTGAAATATCTCGAGTATTGTCAATTTATCGCAAGAAAAAATCGGAATTTTGTGAATTTGCCGCGAAAAAAAATTACAAATTTCATCAGAGTCAGTTAAGAATCGTAAATTTCGTTTATCGTTCGAGGAAAAATTTCGAATTTTGTTGATCGCGAGAGGAAAAATCGCAAATTTCGTTAATTGGGAACAGAAAATTGCGAATTTTGTCGATGAGGTACGGAAAAATTGCAAATGTTGTTGGTCGGCTGCGGAAAAATCGTGAGTTTCGTCAATTTATCGCGAGAAAAAAATTCGAATTTCATCAATTTGTTGCATAAAAATTACAAATTTCTTGAGTCAGTTAAGAATCGCGAATTTTATTGATCGGACGCGGAAAAATCGCGAATTTTGTCGATGAGCTGCGGAAAAACTGCATACTTTCTTTGATCGGCTGCGGTAAAATCGTGAATTTCGCCAGCTTATTGCCAGAAAAAATTGCAAATTTCGTCTATTCGCAGCGGGAAAAATTACAAATTTCGTCAGAGTCAGTTAACAATCATGAATTTCGTTAATTTCGTTAATTTCGTTTTTTTCAATCCAGTCAGCAGGGAGATTCTGTCCCACACTTGTTCTTTGCCTCATGGACAACTTGTGTCTCTTCATAAAACGGAAACACCAATTTGCGTTTCCTTTGAAATTTGAAATTCCCATATCAGCAGCAATATTTTTAGCTTGCATTCGAATTTTTACAGTTGAGATTGAAAGACCTTCTTCACGCTGTTCTAAAATCCACTTTCTCAGATTCTTTTCCAACTCCGGCCAATGAGCTGTACCGCAATGTCTTGCTTTTTTTAATTTCGGCATTTCTTCAATAACTGATTTTTCTGATCGCCATCAGCGAATGCATCTTTCGTCTATACCAAATTCACGTGCTGCAGGACGATTTCCGATATTCTCTGCTTTCATAATTACTTGTAATTTAAATGCAGCAGTATAATTTCGAAGTCGCTTGGGAGCCATCGTAAAATATTCCAACATTCAAAAGATTAAAAAAGATTCAAAAATAGCAAACCACGTTGAAAACTAATGACACAAGTGCGATGAATAGCAATGATGAGAGGGGACGGGGAGAGACAAGTATCCAATCAAATCGACTGACCACTATGCCACGAGCAACCCACTTTTATAAAAGGGGTGATGGTGAATGGATAAGTTAAGAGAACAGTAAGGACAAAGAACTTTACTCCGTCAGACAGAACGGTCCAGATATGTAATGCGCGATAAGCAACTTTACAGGTACTTTACAGGGGAGCGATCCAAATCAACGACGATTTTTATTTTTACTTTCTACCCCTTTCTCTCTTTCTGGAGCTTAGTTAGACATTATTCTGTCATTTAAATTTACAAACATAAATGATTAATTTAAGTAGAAAACTATTTTCAAAACATCAGATAATATTGACATTTTGTGAATGCTTAAATCGCTAAAATAATACAGATGGGTATTACCGCATTTTTTTACCTTTTCATTTGTTCTTATCACGGATTTTGTTTTTTATTTTATTTAATTCTTAATTTATTCTGTAATATTTTTTATTTCATTCTAAAAGGATTACAACCACTTAAAGTAGGGATGCACAACCTGTGGCACGCCATGGCTTAACTTGTGGCCCGCGATCACAATTTATACAATTTTTTCGGGTTTTTTTTTACACAATTTCGTCAGTTTAGAACTGGAAAAAATTGCAATTTTTTGTCCATATGTCGCAGGAAAAAATCAAGAATTTCGTCAATTTGCCTCGGAAAGAAATTGCAAATTTCATCAGAGTCAATTAAGAATTGCAAATTTCGTTGATCGAGTGCAGCAAAATTGCGAATGTTATCGATGAGTCATAGAAAAATCTCAAATTTCGTTGATCGGTTGGGGAAAAATCGCGAGTTTTGTCAGTTTATCGCGAGAAAAAATCGCAAATTTCGACAATTTGCCGCTGAAAAAATTGCAAATTTTGTCAGAGTCAGTTAAAAATAGTAAATTTCGTTGATCAGACGCGGTAAAAATCACGAATTTTTTCAATTATCTGATCCTTGATCAGTTGCTGAAATATCTCGAGTATTGTCAATTTATCGCAAGAAAAAATCGGAATTTTGTGAATTTGCCGCGAAAAAAAATTACAAATTTCATCAGAGTCAGTTAAGAATCGTAAATTTCGTTTATCGTTCGAGGAAAAATTTCGAATTTTGTTGATCACGAGAGGAAAAATCGCAAATTTCGTTAATTGGGAACAGAAAATTGCGAATTTTGTCGATGAGGTACGGAAAAATTGCAAATGTTGTTGGTCGGCTGCGGAAAAATCGTGAGTTTCGTCAATTTATCGCGAGAAAAAAATTCGAATTTCATCAATTTGTTGCATAAAAATTACAAATTTCTTGAGTCAGTTAAGAATCGCGAATTTTATTGATCGGACGCGGAAAAATCGCGAATTTTGTCGATGAGCTGCGGAAAAACTGCATACTTTCTTTGATCGGCTGCGGTAAAATCGTGAATTTCGCCAGCTTATTGCCAGAAAAAATTGCAAATTTCGTCTATTCGCAGCGGGAAAAATTACAAATTTCGTCAGAGTCAGTTAACAATCATGAATTTCGTTAATCGGGCACAGAAAAAGCTCGAATTTTGTCGATGAGGTACGAAAAATTGCAAATTTCGTTGATCGGTTGGGAAAAAATCTCGATTTTGTCAATTTATCGCGAGAAGAAATCATGAATTTTGTCAATCTGTCGCGGAAGAAATCACATACTTGGACAATTGATAGGAAAAATTACAAATTTTGTCAATTGGTCGCAAAAATATTGCGAAATTTGTCAATCGCTCGTGAAAAAACTCGTAAATTTCCCCAAAAATTCACGAATTTCGTGACTAGCTCATGGAAAAAATTACAAATTTTGTGTGTCGGTCCCAAAAATATCATGAAATAGAAATCCATTGGTCTCAGAAAAAATTGCAAATTTCATCGATTGTGCACGTAAAAGAAAGCCAATTTATTGTGCGAAAAAAATCGCAAATTACATCAATGTATATCAGGGGAAAAAATCACGTTTCGTCGATTGGTCGTTGGAAAAAAATTGCAAATGTTGTCAATCCGTCATGTAAAATATCGCAAAATTCACCAATCACTCATGGAAAAAAAATCGCGAATTTTGTCAATCGTTCAAGGAAAAAACTTGTAAATTTCGAAGATCGATCGCAGAACAGAAACGTCGCGAAATAATTCGATCGGGGGCGGAAAAAATCGCAATTTTTGTTGATCCGTTGAAAAAAAAATTGTGAATTTTGAAAATTTATCGCTGAAAAAATTCGCGAATTTCGTCAATTTATCGCAGGTATCGCAAATTGGTTGTTTGAAAAGAATGCAAATTTTGCCAATTGGCAATGGAAAATTACCGCGAAATCTGTCAATCGGTCGTTGATAAAAATCGTGAATTTCGTCAATCAGTTGCACTTGATTGACAAAAGAAAAAAAAAACGAGTTTATTTAATGGTCTGCAGAAAAAATAGCACAATTAGTCCATCATGCCTTGTTATTTCAAAAATAAGTTCCGTTTTATTTTAAATGAAGTTATTCTTCAATAAATTTTTTTTTATAATTTTCAATAACGTTTAATTATTTAGAAATTGTGTAATTTTTTTTCTTCAAGTTACCATTTATCAAGAAGGAAACGCTAGTCTTCATAAAGTGTTGAATGATTATTCATACAGATGCAAGAAGCCCTGCATTCCTGCATACAATTATTTATTTCCCTTTTGTTTATTTTTGTTATAGACAAAAAATAATTATTCATCACGAATAAACACTTATTACCCCCCCCCCCCCTCCTTCTACCTCTCCTATATAGAGTTTTCTCTGTGTTACTGATGTGGCCCTCGACAACCCAAACATTTTTGTAAGTGGCCCTTCTCTTAAAAAGGTTGTGCACCCCTAACTTAAAGCTATCGCGTCCACTTTACGATAAAAAACAGTGTTGAATTCAGACACTTTTCTCTGCGAGGGACTTCTGTGGCTACGGGGGGGGCATTTTTTTACCATTGAAAACGCAAAATCTCAAATCTTCCAGGGGGGACATTCCCCCCCCCCCCCGGGTCACCCCCTGAATAAAAGCTGGATAAAAACATTCCTCCCGAGAATCCACTTAAAGAAACAAAATAAACTGTACGGAACTTCATTACTCACTCTACTATGTTCCTGTCATTCGTTAAACACCACACTAGGTTAGTAGATCAAAGAAGGGAAAGCGAGATAACAAAACTAAGTCATTACGCAATGCAACGGACAGCTTCAAACATGTGCAAAGATGACGACATCATTACGTGATAGCTGTTAGGATTACGTCACCATGTACTTAATGGAGTTTTTCAAACATAACAGAAGAAACTAAACATGGAAAAAGTACGATACGTACGTTAGGAAAGTAAATAAAGCAACGTTATTTAAGAAGATAAAGAAGAAGGAAATAAAGTTAATTTATTATAATGCATTGTGTATTACTGTAAATAAAAGTACCGTATTTTTCGGCCTATAATCCGCAGCCGCAGTTTTTAGTGTTTATAAAAAAATTTCAACAGATAATTCGCACCGGGCTATAATCCGCGGATAATACGCCGGACTATACGAGGATTACTCATTGTTTTCAACATTCCAAAGTATTACTAATAAACCACCTCCCTATTTATTTAGTTGCTCTATTTAAATGATAATTGTAATAAAATAATTGAAAAAAATATATAAAATAATGTCAAGTTAAAAATACAAATACTTTTTTTCATTGAATCTTATGTTCAAGACGTAGATTGTCTTGTGAATACAGATAATTCTATAATAATTGCTGTTTTTAAATAATTTTCCACTTTTATAATAATGTTCAGTTTAAATTCCGTAGTGTTAAATAACACGTTTTCTGTTAGACATTATTTATTATATTGCATTGCAATTTTTGAAAGAGGTGAGTTGAGAAACGCTTTGTTCTTCATAAAAACATATTGCCATAAGGCTAAAAATTCTAACATAAAAATCCGTAGCCACTCCCACTAGCACGGACACATCATATATGAACAACTCACGAGCAACTCCGCGAATGGTCGATAGTAAATAATCGTGGGATAGCTGTTTACATTTTTATTTTGACTGCTGGTAGAAACAGGATATCTGCATGAACTTCTGCTTTAAAAAAATGTCAGCGGATAATCCGCACTTAAAATTTTTGAGGTTTTTTAACAGATAATCCGCGGATTATAGGCCGAAAAATACGGTACTTTAATAAAAGAAATAAAGTGAATAAGGATAAATAGGTTTCTCATTGGAGGTAAACACGTACGGTGACAAGAACTGGTATATATTGCTATCAGTTTTAACTTTTTTCAACATTCTTTATAAAAACTTTAAAAAAAAAAATCGTAAGCGCCGCACACGTTAGAAGCGCCGCATCGGCAATTTATTAACTTTTAAAGTCATAAGCGCCGCGGCGCTTACTCCCGAAATTACGGTAGTGATTTATCGTTCAGTGCTGAGTTTTTTTTATCTTACTTTTCTACCTTGAATCTCCTTGTTTTTATGCCCAACGAATTCATCTCCCCTCCCCCTCCCACACACCTTCCAACATACTTCTTAAAACAGTGTCAATTGGATTGTTACACATATAAGAGCTGGATTAGAGAGGTAATCGAAGTTTAAGGTGAATGAGAATTCAAATGGAAGAAAATGTTCCCGATACAATTTTTCATTCCTTGCTAAAGTGTGACCATTTTTTTCGAGAGTAACAATTTTGAAATAAAATACAGTGAAAAATTACAGATTTCTTCGTCTAAAATTAATGTAAGTTTTCCTTATGTGATCTTGATTATGCTTTCAAATAAATGTCTGTTCCCTCTTTTGGAACTGTTTAAATAATTCAGAAATACAATATTAGGTTAATATTTAGAGTTAAGCATTTCAAATTCTTAATTAAACACCTCAAAAGTAGGCTTTGTTCAAAATTTACACATTAAATAAGAATTTTTACTCATTCTCTATATAACGAATTTTTTACTGGAACAATGGATTTTGTTATATAGAGACTTGACTGTATTTCCATAGTCTGGTTTTTATCATGTTTTAATACGTTTCTTCAATCTCACACGACGTTACATATTCACCTGCTGAGGTCCATTATATTTCTAATATGACGCAATATTTTTTTTTTTTTTTCAATTTGTCAAACTATTTATTTTATTTTGAGTTTCCATGCTGAAATCTTGCTCTAGAAAACTTATGACGTAATATTCAATTTGTTTTCAATTCGTCAAACTATTTATTTAATTTATTTTTTCACATGAAATTCTTACAATAGAAAAGCAATTGTTGTGGTGAAAATTTTATTGTTTCTTTTTTAATTGTTGGCAACTGCTATAACGAAAAATATTTATTTTTACCTGTCATTGTTGTGTAAGAGCTGGTTTTATCAGAATCTTGTTAAGACGGTATTCAAAATTTTTAACCCCCCCCCCCATTTCCATTCCCTTGGGCCGATTTTGCCCATTTTCAATGCCCGCCGAGATATTAGCCATCTCAAAGTTGTTGCCGAGTTTGAAAACGATCCGTGCATAATTGCGACTTTTATCGTGCGGACAAAATTTAGTACATACATACATATATATATAAACTTTTTAAGTGGGGGTGGTTTGGGGTTCCTAGGGTCATATAATGAAAAGTTATGAAGGAATTTTTCAAAAGTCGCACCATGGTAACGACTGCAATAGGTAGTATTTCTTACAAAATTACCTAAAAACTTAATTGAAAAGAAATTACATAATATGTTGCCTAAATGCTGATGTTTATCTTTTTTATAAAAAAAAAATTAAACTGCATTCTAGTTTTTTTTAAAAAGCAAAATATTTTGAAAAAAGTTACATGGTGAAGAGTAAATGCTGAAAAAAGGGACAGGGTGCATTTCTCACACATAAAAAGGGAAAGGTGCATTGCCACTTTCAAAAAAAAAAAAAAAAAGTTGCAGGATGTAGCACCTTTTAAAACGTCTATCTAGTAGTATACATTTGATTATCAGAGATCTATATGGAAAAAGATTAGGATTACAAAATTCGATGTCAGAAACGATTGTCAGGGATCTGTACAGAATAAAAGATTGGGATCATAAAATTCAATGTCAGAAAAATGCTTCACAAAACATACATGAAATGGATGATGAAGAAAGATAAGATTTTGAATTATTTTATTTTCCCACTAATTTCACATTAATGAAGTCTGAAGTGATTTGATAAGTGAAATTAGTATCTATTTTGAAAATGTTTTATTGATTTTGTGTATTTAAAGTATTTCATTATGGAAAATGATGATCCTCTGTTTTTTTTATGATAAAAATTCAGTGCTTCCACTGGCGAATATTTATTATTATTTTGTCTGCTTTTTAAAAAAAATCACCATCATGCTATATTTCTACTAATGTTTTAGATAAGTTATTGCTTCAAAATAGCAGTGAACAAAATAATAGAAAAAATTGTCACCAGTGACAGTCTTGTTTAAATGAACAGCTACTTTCCTACTAATTTTATACTTTTATCAGAGTCTCAAATAAAGTAGAAACTAGTTCCTATTTTGACTTGATGCTTTGAAAAAAAAAAAAAGATTCTTTAGTGTTAAAATTTAATCCTTTTTGATCTATTAATATGATGACAATATTATAATAAAATCTGAAATGAACTCGTAAGAGTAATTTATTCTTATTTTGATGCTGAAAAAAATTTGGATTTTAATCCCACTTCACCACAAGCACAAACTGAATTGAACTAAAAAAAGATCAGCTAATTTCTTTTGTTGATTATTTATGTCAAAGTTTTTGAAATGCAATTGAGGTTTTGTAAAATTCTGAAAATAAACCACCACCCAAATATAAGCTCCTCCCCAATTTTCAACAAATTTCACTTTTCAAAAAAATTTCGTTCACAAGTCCCACCACCACCACCAAAAATCTTTAGTTGAAATGTGTTTTCATCCACTGCTTAACGACAAAATTTTTATGATGCCAATAAGGGCACGACGGTTAGTTTCTTTGTTTTCATGCTCCTTAATCTGTGTTCCCAGCAACATGGAAAGTCAGGGAATTTCAAAGTAGTCAGGAAAATTTAAAAATATATAAGAAAAGTCGGGGAATTTAAAATTATCTTCTAAAAGGTCTTGGGAGGGAAAGGGGGGGAGTAAAAAATGATGTGAAGTTCGTGAATTAGTCTCGGGAGAAAAATCGCGAAGTTCATCAAATGACCACAAAAAAAATCCAAGAAATTCCAAGAGTGATCGCAGAAAAAAATCTCTAATTTTGTCAAAGGATTGCAGAAAAAAATAGCGAATTTCGTTGTGTGCCCTCTTGGTCATGGAATTGAGATTTGGTCAGGGAAATTTCCAGACATGTTTTGCTGGGAACCCTGTAATGTGCCCATTTAACATTTTTCACAAAGATCGCCACACACTGCCCTTTTGGTTTTAAGTGCTGATGTGCCCTGCCATTTTTAGACATAAAAAATGCACCCTGCTCATTTTCCATGTTTCTTCTTTGTGCTGTTATCCATCCAAAGCTGATGATCTTATTCTGATAATGTTCGACTTCCGGCTTCATGGAATTGAATAAACAAAACAAACCACACATAGTCCCTTCTTTTTTCTTTGCAGTGGTTCTATAGTGTGCTTTTTTGTGAGGTGCTCAAATTTTCTAATAGCTTATTATATTTTAACAAAAATTTGTTACACAGCACTATTATTGCAGCTTCTTGAAAGTTCGAATGAAATCGGTCAATTAACAATGGAGATATATATTTTTTTTAATTGTAGGAAAAGTGTTTTGCTTTTCAATCTTTTTCTTTTAAATATTTTTTCTGTTTGCTCACAGCTCAATAATTTCTTTTTCCCGTACTCAAACAACATGAACTTAATTGTACATTCACAGAATCCTTTTATTGCGTAAAAAATTAAAAAAAGTAGTTTTCTTTGAATACTGTTATTTTTTGTTTATTATTTTTTTTTTCTTAAAACATTTTATTTTAAATATTTACAGAATATGCCTTATTGTGTACCAATTAATTTCTGTTAATAGATATTAATATGAGAGTATTGAGAAAATTTTCAAGAAAATTCCGTTTATAATCCCTCCTCACAATATTTCATGTTAATGGAAGGGGGGGGGGGGGTTATTTTCAGAACTTTACAGTACTTCCCCCCTTTCCCTCCCCCAAAAAGATGCAGAATCTTGAATATTAATAATAATTTTATATAATTAGTTTTCAGACATTCACCAGTCAACATTGCAATTATATTGATATTTAATCAAAAGAGTTATGCATTGATATTACATGTGTCAATGGCAACATCAGTTAAATGTTTTAGTAAATATTTATGTCACATATCTTTGTTTAATGTTTATTTTTCCTCATTTTATTTAGGGGGCATGCAATAGTCTAGTTTTAGATCTTGAATTAGCAGAGCGTCAGAATATATATTTCGGAGCCAAACTTGTTAGAGGAGCATACATGGAACAAGTATGTGTGATTTTGTATTTAATGACTTTAGTAGGGCATACAATTATTTATACAGAATGATCTTTGTTAGTTTTGAATTCTGAGCTTTCCTTAGTAATTTAATATGATCTATAAATTATTGTAAGATATTGCGTCTATTATTTAACATCAGGCTCATTTGTCCTTTATAAGTACAGTAGTAAATCTTTATAATGTAATTCCCTATAAAACGCGCAACATATCAAATGCAAACAATGAATTTTATATTTAAGAAACACCTGTATTGCGCATTGCAAAAAAAATGTTGCTCTCTTAGAGGAATAAGTTTGTTACATTATTTCATCTTTATTGCTATTGTTACAATCATTTATTTTTAATACATAATACAATGACTTGGTTCAATCATATTTAGACCGTGTTTATAAAGTAAACAATTCGGAAATTGTAGATCAAACATGGCAAATGAGGTGCGTTCATATTATAACTAGTTTTATAAATATTCAGATCTTGGTGCAATAGCTGTTGCAATTTTATGCATGAATACAAAATTTATTATGATTTTATATATTTACTAATACGGAAATAATAAAACTCCATCTTAAATAGGACGTCATAACCATGGCAACCTAGAATCCTTTACCTATCATGGGATATCAATGAATTAATGACATATGATAGTTTTTAATAGAATGAAGAAAACTTTTATTAATATCTTTTAAGTTTTGATTTGATTTTCATAAAATTTTCAATGAATCGACAAAATTCTGCAATTATATAGACAGTAGAGACTCTCACAAATCTGCAACTCTAAAATCCACAAATGCCTAAAATTTGCACATCATAACACATGTAAACAATGAAACTTTCAGTTAAGTTGTAGGGTTAAAATTACAGACTTTATTTTTATATCATTCTGTATGTATTTTAAATATAATTCTCATTAATATGACTGAACTCAAGCTTTTTCAGGAAGAAAATATAAATTTATTTCTGAAAAAAATTAAAGATATTGCTGATATCCCTGGTAATTGTAATCTTTTTACCAAATGTATTTATGTATTAATCAAGCTTTTTTGGTTATTAAATCTGGCTTGCATATTTAATTGTATATTATTAATTATTTACTTGACATTTACTTAAAATAATTTAATCATTTTTAAAATCATCTTAATTTTTATTATTTTTGTTTATTTCTTTACTTAATTATTGTAATATTCTATTATATTATAAGCATTCATTATAATTTCGATTGCATTATTACATTCAAATTATTGTTTAAAAAATGTAAACAAATCAATGACTTGAAATCCACAAAATTCTAAAATTTTCACAACTTCTGATCCCAAGCAGTGTGGATTTGAGGGAGTCTTCTGTGTATTAAATTTAAAACCATTCGGTTGGATAGTTTTTTGCTATTATATGCAGACAGACGGATGGACCAGACAACGGCTATGGATGCTGTGTATATAATTATGAACACACCTAATAAAAACAATATGTGAAATAATCTATATTATGCAAAAAATTATACTCTGCAAGACTTCTACGCCCCAAAAAAGCAATATAAAGATCCTCTACTGCAGTAATGACTTGGCCTGGCTTGTCGTAGACCGAGTGTCTTGAATGAAAATAGGCCCGAGTCTGGGCCATTCTCAGGCCAGGGCCCAACCCACGCAGACCTTCATCCATTTTTTGCTTTCTGGCATAGTTACTATTTTCATCTTATTGGAAATTTTCCCTTGCTTCTGAAACAATGCTTATTCCATGCTTTATGATAATTGTAAATCATGCATTGCCCTATTGTCAATTATCCGACAATTCATAAAGACACTTCTGATTCATTGTATTCTGTTTAGTGCATTATTGATTCCCTTAAAAAATTTTAAGTGCCATCAGACTTGATATCCACCTCTATTTTTAATAGTGGCATTAGAGTTTAAAAAATAATTTTTTTAACATTTCATGAATTTTCATCTGCATAAAATTTGAAGTAATTTGAAATCAAAAAGTAAAACTTACTACAGAATAAATAAATAGTTTTGTGAATTGTCCTGTAGCAAGTCTTTTTTTCTGTTCTGTAGCAAGTCTTATTTATTTATTTATTTTCCCCATTACTTCACTGTAAGTAACATTTCATGTTACCAGTAACCCGAAGTAACATTTCATGTTACCAGTAACCAGGATAAGCAATTATATAGAGAGTATTTTCATTAGTGGTGTTAGTTTAAAAAAATATTTTTCAAAACATTTCTTGAATTTTCATCTGCTTAAAATTTGATTTTTGTTTCAAGAACAGTTATTGAATTTTATAAACAGTCATAAAATCCTCTTTGTTTTCTATTATCCATTCTCCAGTTTATTCAACACATCTATATTTTCATCATTCCATACACCTGGTTATTTCAGTAAATAATTAAAACCATTTGGTCTATTCCAGAGCCTGAAGGTTGATAGGCTATGGGGACATTTTTGTCAATATCAAAGGCTTTTGTGGGGTGTAATGAAGGATAAACATAACCAAAATAAATAAATGTCAAATTTAAGATTCAAGAAGCATAAAGAAATTTTAAAAAAGCATTGTGCTAAAGATGTCTCATCTGTGAAATTAAAAAAATATTTGAGATTTGTTTTTCTCCCAACAGGAAAGACTGAGAGCAAAGGATGTTGGCTATGAAGATCCCATCAACCCTACATTTGAAGCAACAACTGAAATGTATCATAAATGCCTCACTGAACTGTTCAGAAGAATTGTTGCTAAAAGGGATAGGAAAATTGCTGCCATGGTTGCTTCTCATAATGAAGACACTGTACGATTTACAGTTAACAAGTAATTATGATTTCATTTCTTCTTATAGGATTTTCTTAAAAAAAAAAAATTTGAGATATTATGCTATTTTAGTAATTTTATATTTGATAGTGTTGTCATTTTAAACATTAATAGAAAGAATCATAAATAATATTAATTTTCTATCTGTAGGCTATTTTTTGTTATATTGTTAGATATTCTGTTGTTAGTCATTGGTGACTATTTTTATATTTTCAAGTTTTTTTACTCCCCCTCCCTCCTTTCTTAAATTTTCAGCATGATTTTAACACTGATCAGAAACATATTTAGATTAAATCTCAGTAATCAAGTTAAACATATTTTCCACCAAAAATTTTACTTGATAAATGAAATCTAATGAATAATAGAAACAAGACAAGTTGCTTATTTTATTTATTAAAAAAATTTCTTGTTCCAAATATGTTTATTAATTAGAGTTAAAAAAAATAATAATAATAATAATATGACTTTAGTTGAGCCATTTTCCTCAGACAAATTTTTTATGATTTTTTTCTATTGCCAACTGCAAATTTGTACCAAACTTTTTAAATTATTAATTACTTACTCAGAGAATTCAATCCATTTTGTCATTTAAAAGATAATTTAAGCAACCCTGTTGTTTTAATTTTCTGAAATTAAAATGCTTTTCTAATATAAAACTTTTTCTGCTAGCCCTTTTTTTCTTTCCTAGTAAAATATAAAGATTTCCATTTCCCCCCCCCCCTCTTATGTAATGAGATTTTTATTTTATTTCATTTTTTTCTCTCACTAACTAAAAGAAATAATATATTCACAGGTATAGAGTTTTGTACAGGCTTGTAGGGTTCAAGTCACTATAATACTTTCTATGTTTTTTTGGGGTTTTTTTTTTTTTCCATTTTCAATCAATTTTTTTTAAAAAATCATGTTTTTAATCAAATTTGTCTCTTTTCTGTCTTTTTTTTTTTTTTTTGGAAGGAGGGGGGGCAATTACAAAAAAAAAGAAGATAGAAAAAAAACTTTAATCTCTTATCTACTTAGTACTTCTAAGTACCATTAAAATAACTTGTTATAAAATTCATTTAATGCATCGATTAGTTGCAATACAGTTTAGAATGAGTTATAGATACATTACTTTATCTTGTTTTAAAAGCATTATTGGTTACACAAATCAAAAATATTTTTAAAAGGATGATTTCTTTTGCCTTTGCATCTTTTCAGCTTTCTTGGCATTTGGAGGGGGTTGGGGGTGGATTTTCAATTCGGAAATATTTCTATTATAAGTACATTATATTTGTATATTTCCTAATTCTACAAAATACTAAGAAAAATATTTAAAATAAACGATTTGAGTGGTGTTATAAATATTGCACAAAATCCCTATAAGTTCAAATTTAATTAATCCTTCTAAATCCTTCAATTCTTCTAAAATTTATCAAATGATTATGTAAATCTTCTAATGTAGTTTAAACAATTCACGAAAAATGCTTTAGAAGATAAAATTTTTATGAATTCATAATTCAGTACATAAAGGGTTAAAGGAACAGTATACAACATTACTCCCAAAATAATGATATTTACTATTTATCCAATTGTAAATATATATATTTTTAAATATATATATGATTCTGCAGCATTTGAAATCCTTGGTGGTCCACTGGTCCGAGACCACTAAAAATTCAATTGGACCACTAATTTAAAAAATTTAGTGGTCCGCAGGACCAGTAACTTTTTTTTCCTCTCTGACAGGTGAACATAGATTTTCACGGCCCTAAGAAAACCACAACCGGACATAAATCACCCAATTTTATTTTATTTAAAAACATAAAATTAAATAAATAAATAATCAAAAAAATATTTGAACTAAAGCTTACAGTCAGTTGAAATAAATAATTGGAAATAAAATATCTAATTGATAATTTTATACTTCTAATTTATGTACTGTTGTTTATTTAATTTTTATCACTTTAGTTTTTATTATGAAGAAAATTTTAGATAGCTACAAAGTAAGTTTGGTTTATATTCTAAGAGTGTGTGTGAGAGGGGGGGGGGGGGGAAACTCACTCAAAGGGCTGAAATGACGATAAAATTTTATGTTGCGGGCCAGTGATGATGCCTGCAGACCAGTAAATTCTCATGGTCACTGGTCCTTGGGACTAGTGACTTTTTTTTTTTTAAGATTCTAACGCTGTTCTTTTTAATTTCATCAACAAGGGATGTAAAAATGCAATATTAATCTAACATATCTTCATTTTTATTCACATACATACTTGTGTAAATGAATTCATATTTAAAGCTGTTCTCAAATCCAAATGGACTACTTTCTGACATATTCTTTAATTCATTTTTGTTTGGAAATGCATGAAATTGGCAGGTGTTATTTAGAAACTATATAATCAAGACATTTTTCCTTTTTTGGTAAACATTAAAAATCACTCAGAAAATGCTGTCAAAGTTGGCATTTTGAACCGAATTTCCAAAGCAAAAAAGGAGAAAAACTGGCTACTAAAATGGCTTGTAACTCAATAAGTCATTTATCAAAAAATGGAAAAATCATTTTGATTCCAAATCATTCCAATACAGTACAGAACCATTTATCTGGAATGCTTGGGGTCAGATGTATTCCGGATAACTGGTTTTTCCAGTTAACTGGTTGTGTATTAAAGCAGCATTCATTTGATATGTTTTGTGGAATATGTGTGGTTGTGACATTATTTCTGATTTTAAATTATTAGATTACTTCAATGAAAAATCAATACAAGAAAGATAAAAAGTTAACCAGATTTTAAAAGAAGGTAATTTATGGGAATACCCTATAAGGGTAATCTTAGGAACAAAAATTCTCCTGTTTCCTCTGCATAAAAATTAAAACATCTAAGATACAACTAAATATGTTTCCATTTCAAATACTAGATGTTGTCATCAAATTATACAATTGTTTCAAGCAAAGCCTATGTCAAACTGGCAGTGTATGACACCTTTTTCTGCAAAGATTTTGAAATCAGTCTATCAGAAATATCATTCCAGATAACTGGTTTTCCGGTTAACTGGTTTCCAGATAAATGGTTCCATACTGTAGTCAGCCATGCCAATATTATGCCTTTGTGTTTAAAAATGAGGCTATAATGTGTCAGAAAGTTTTGCGTTGTTGAGCAGGGAACTTGAGAACAGTCTTTAGTTAAACCTTTTTAATAATTAAAAAAATTCTACACCTATGAATTTGCTCATGAATTATTTCATGTGTTTCTAGAAATTGAATTTATCTAAAGATATACACATTTTCTTCTACAACACAAAACATACTTTGTTATCACATTGTTTATTTATTTATTTTTATAAGTTAGTTATATATTATTATTTTATTTTATATGCATATTAAAATTTAATAAAAAGTTCTGAAAAGTTACTTGTTTTCCTGCTATATAATTTTTTGCTTTCCTTTAAAGAATGAAAGAGTTGGGCATCAAGCCAGAGCATAAAGTGGTTTGTTTTGGGCAACTCTATGGAATGTGTGATCAAGTCAGTTTTCTGTTAGGTAAGTGAAAAAGAAAATAAATAAATACAACTTTTCTACGTATTTATTGTGTCAAATAAGCTTACACATTCATTCATATGTACAGGTCACTCTATTTTATGGTGCTTCAGAATTTCAAATCGTGTTTACTAACTAAACTTATAAACTGCTGTCCCTCTTCCTCTCCATCTGTCTTATAATTATCATATAGTGTATTAACTCCCTGACCAATGAGAAAACAGGAAAAATTCTAATGTTTTCTCTGTCATTTTTTTTAAATGCTAAAAAAAGATGATTTTTCAAACATAATAAAATTTAATTACATATAGAAATATAGTTCTAGGGAGTATTATAACTTAATGTTTTAAAACTGTATTATATCTGTATAAATCTGTCTATGTTGCTTAGTTAAAAAAAATATGGGGGAACGTTCTTTAATCAGGTGAACCCAATTATGAAAGACTTTATTTAAAAAGTCGTTATAGAGGATTTTGGTGAGACTTGCATTGTTAGTTAGATCACTATTCAGGAATGGTTTTAGTATATTGCAATATTGTTCTATGTTGCTTATTACAGAATTATATAGGAAAGTTCAATAATCACGTCATCCCGATTACGAAAGATTGGCCTTCTTAAAACATTCTACTGGATGGATTTTGATGAGATTTATATTGTTAACACATTAGAAAATATAATAGTGCAATGTTGTTCATATTGTTTTCAGCAATGTTGTAGGTCATTCCAAGTAACGGTTCATATTAAAGCACAAGATCAAATTCAGAGATATATTTTGCTTGATTAAAGGTATGTTTTCAGCATTGCCTACTTAATATATAACGGCCTGTTCATTTTACCGAAAAGGTGTAGCCAGGTGTAACCACATGGTTAGCACAAAGTATTGAATAAGCTGATTTCTATTCTGTCTACATGGTCAGAGTTTGCACAATTGGTCAGAATTTACTTGGGCATGGAATCAGCGTCCTCTGGTGATTGACTTCATACATTAAACACGAATGAATTTGCCTTATAGATCTAGTATGCCTTGGTTTGCAGAAACTGATCAGTGTAATATAAAAATGTATTTGTGTTCATTTTCTGTTGCTTGTGCTTTTGTTAACTTGAAATTCAAAGAACTAAAGTTTCTAAGCAAAGTTTTTATTTACCAAATGAAAACATATGCAATTAGAACCTCTATAAATTGACCTCCATTGTTTCTTTTAATAAAGGCACCATGGATAAACATCTATTATTGTATAGTATAGGATCTATTAACTGGCGTCCTGATATCCGGAACACTCTAAAAACTAGAATGCTAAACAATCCAACATCAAAACTTTGTAACAGCTTTCATTAAAAAAATTTTGCAATTTTTTTCCTCCATATTGAAGAGTTAACATGGCTTATAATTAATATTTTGAATATTTTTAACTTTTTCACATACATCAAGGTACTGTAAAATCCCATTACTCTCCACCCCCCCCCCCCCCCCCCCCTGTGCTGTGGGAGCTGTGTGTGCTGGCTGTGGGAGGTGCATGTGCATGCTAATAGAAAATCGTCGCAAAATAAGAATTTTTGTGTAATTTGACAAAGAGGAAAACATGTGCTATAATGACTAAATCTATACTAATAAAAAAAAAGTTGTTTGTCTGTTTATCTGTCTGCAATGGCTATCGAAATCTATTGCATGTAGAAATCTGAAAATGTGTATAAGGGTAGTCCAAATCCTGCCATGCTACTCAGATTTTTTTTTGTTAATTAACTGCGATATTTAAAACCAGAACCTGAAAAGCATGAAAAAACACTCTTCCTGCAACTGAGGCCCAGTTATGATGCTCCTACAGAAGATAAACAGTCATTGTACGCAATCAACTGATGTGTTCTTTTATGGATCATTTTTGTAACTTCGCATTCATGAAACCTTTAAAAATACGGAAAGACTAACTACATATTGTTAAATTTTGTATTTTTCTGTAATGAAGCCATAATCCATTAAAAAAAGTTTAATTTTAACCTTTTGAAAAAAAATAGTTTATAAACATCCCCATTTTAGAACATGTTTTCAAAGATTGAAAATCTGATTTTCATGATAATGGCAAGCTCCAACCTTACTCAAAACTAAATTTTATGTTTGATCTTATTTATTTGTAATTTTTATTATAGTTTAAAATTCTCTTAACCTGTTTTTTTTTCTTTTTTTTTTAATAAATCAAACTTTTTCTTAATTGTACTTTATAGAATTAATTTAACAAATTTGTAACATAGTATTTTTAATATTATTTATGCTAACATATATTTTATATTTATGTAAATTTAAAAATATTTGTGGAAGTGTTCTGAATTATGGAAAACCCTTTATCCGGAATGCCCTAGGTCCCAAGGATTCAGGATAACAGATCTCTATACTGTACTAGTAAAAAGAAAACTCAAGATATTGTTTTTCATATTTAAAAAGTTCATCTGTATAAATTACATTGCATTTCTTGATTTATTTATGTATGTAATTTTATTATAAATATGAGAGGTGTTCAATAAATTCATGCAAAGTTAATGGATGATATTAGGAATACCGCGACAGTGTTGATTTTGGTTAAATTTCAGCTGGTTATGTTATGTTTCTTTGAGTTAGTTAATTTCTTTTAAATATTTTATTCTGTTCTGGTTCATTTATTTATATTATTTATTTTATGGTTTAAATTATGTAGTAGAATTTTAGATCAAGTTTGGAGTTTTAACTATATGTATAAGAATTAATGATAATGTATTATTTAGGTCAGTCGGGTTACTCTGTTTATAAATATGTGCCTTATGGACCAATAGACGAAGTCCTTCCTTATCTCTCTCGCCGAGCACAAGAAAATAATGGAATGTTGAAAAAATCAGCACGTGAAAGAAAACTGCTTATGAAAGAAATTCGACGAAGAGTTCTGTCTGGTAATCTCCTTCACAAACCTGTGGGAAACTACAGGCCTGTTTAGAAGATCTGAAACTATTTGTCTGTGGTTTTGAATGTCTTAGAATCTCATTAAAAGTACCATATTTACTTGAATCTACATGCACTTTTTACCTTTTTTAAAATTGAATTAATTCAGGGATAATTCTGTTCCAAATTTTCCAAATATTTTAGGTAATTGATTCTGAAAATGTAAAAAAAAAATCAGTCACCAGTTCGAAAATTCAGACAAAAAAATTTTGTGAACGGTTTGCAGAAAAAATCAACAATTTCACCAAAGGATTGTGAAAAAAAAACACGAATTTCGTCAAAAGATCGTGGATAAAACGCGAATTTCGTCAAAAGATCGTGGATAAAACGCGAATTTCGTCAAAAGATCGTGGATAAAATGCGAATTTCGTCAAAAGATCGTGGATAAAACGCGAATTTCGTCAAAAGATCGTGGATAAAACGTGAATTTCGTCAAAAGATCATGGAAAAAACGAGAATTTCTTCAAAGGATCGCTGAAAAATGTGAATTTCATCAAATGCTTGCAGATAAAATGTTAATTTCGTCAAAGAATCGAGGTAAAAACACTAATTTTGTCAAAGGATCCTGGGTAAAATGCGAATTTCGTCAAAGAGCCACGTAAAAAATGCATAATTAGTGATGAGAGGGGATTCCCTCCCTTCCCCCCCCCCCCCCTGTACTGTAATTTTTCAAAAAATATGCTGTGAATTTAGATTTTTTTTTTTTTTTTTTTTTTTTTTACTCAGAATCACTCCTGAATTTAATTGGATGCATCTTGCAATTGAGTACAACTCAGTATACTGTCAAAGCACATGTCCTTGTTTGTTATATTAGAAAGTTTATCCCTCAATATCATTCTTCTCGTACGACATATGCGTTTGATGGAACTGAAGAGGATCAGGACTGGCACAACCATCGGGCAAAAGAGGCAGCTGCCTAGGGGTCCACACCAATTCAGGTCTTGATAGGGAGCTCCATTCTTTCTATACAATTTGAAATAACGTTTCATCTGTATAAAATAATAATATTTTTGCTTTAGATTTGTTTTTAAATGCTCCTTCATGAGAAAAAACAGAGTAGTAACTTTATTTCTTAAAAGCAAAGTTCATATAATTGTCGGTGACTGTGTATAGACATGATGATCTTGAAAATAACTGTGAACACAAAAAAATAAATATTTGAAATATCATAAAGGATAGAAGATTTTACTTAATTAAAAGTAATTATGCACATTGAATGCAAAAGTAGTAGTATTTTTCATACATTTTATTATCTTTATTGTATATTATTCAATGATACATATATAATTTAAAAATAAATTTTATTAGTTCAATATTCCAGTATACATTGGGCACCACTAACTGTTTTGCTAGGGCCCTGAGCAACATTGCGCCAGTGCTAAAGATGATGCTCATTTTGAATAACCCAACAATGAAGTCGCATCCAAAAGCAGTATTGAAGATTCCGTCTATATCATCAGATACTGTATGAGAGATGTTTGTGAGGAATGATTACTAATGTAGAATAATGTGGAGAATAAATAAATATAGAATTTACTATATTTCAAAAGTTTCCTAATCTTCCCAATTTTCTATTGTGTTATATATGAGTTTGTAAAAAGAAAAATCCATATTTTTATGGCTAAAAATTATGGTTCATCGTAGATTTGAGTAATTATGGTAGATTTATAAATTGTATTCTTTTTAAAATGTTAATTTGTTGTCTTTATGTTGTATATGTATTATTAGGAATTGACTGAAGCAGCAATTTTGCCGAATACTTAAATATTTTTAATACATATTTTTGCATACATTAGCTTTTTTAATAAACTTTAATTAAAATTAAATTCTTAATAATTTAATTCAGTTACATTTGTATTCTTGCATGTAATTATACAAAAAATTTAACGACTTCTTTCCACTCAAAATCATTAACTCATCACTTATTTTTTATCACTAGTCAATACCCAAATTAACCTATGAAAGTATTAAACTATACAAGCTATTAATAAAGATAAGGATTGTCAGAAAAACAAAAGTTCGCTCAAATAAAAAGAAACAATGTTGTCATTAAGCTGATTTACTGATTGTCTAAGTCTAATTATAAACATATTGAATAGGAATGTTCTCAAATACAAAAGGTATCATATCAATTTGTACATTTAACTATTTTCTGTCAAATTATTGATACATATTTATATTTTGATTAATATTTTAACACTATGGTGATGGAGATAACAAAGTTGAGCAATTTTAATTTAATGGTTATAAAAGCTATAGGATAGGCATAAGAGTATACTTATTTTATTTTTGTATTTTCTTTAATATACACCTTAGATATACAGAGATTAACTCTGATATACTTATTTGAGGTGTATGTTAAAGAAAATACACATTAAATAAATTTAAATTAAGAAAACTAATGTAGAAATAATTAAAATTAAATGATAAGGGAAAGATGCCCATCTTCCTTACTTTTCTTTTTCTCTACCATAGACAGTTGTTCTGATTTCACCCCCTATGTAGACTATTTTAGGAAGGAAAAAGTTTTTCTTTTAAATTAAAAATGGCCTTTGACTTGTTTTTTGTAGTGCAGCTGAACTCTAAACTTGTGCACATAATATTGAAACTCGTCGTTTAACCTATTCCTCTACTTCTAAAAAAATACTTATCTGCAATTATTCGGCCGAAGCCGAATATTCGGTTTACATGCCAAATCACCAAATCGACTATTCGGTATTCGGTCAATCCCTAATATGTATATACTTTTAAAATGTTACATGTAAAGGATTTAAAAAAAAAAAAAATTCCTGGATATTACATAAAAATCAGAAAACAGTTATCGGATAGCTGTGAAATAATTGCTAATATGTATTTGAAGCATTTTATTTCCCTTTCTTATAAAAGAATTCATATAATGCCATTCAATTTAGATCATAGAAATATCCCTTCCTTTCATCAGCGTTTAAAATTTAAATTTAAAAGGTGGGGAGGAGATTTTATTATTGTGTTTCTTAAATATGCTATGAGAAAACACAATATAAGTATGCTTTTAACCTAAAAATTTATATACATATTTCTTACAGTACAAAGTCAGGAAAAAAACAACTTGAAATTACTTTTAAGAAAATCAGTGTTAATTGAAATAATTTTGCTTAAATTTCATATGTATTTTAGCAACCTTTTCTCTGTAATTTTGATGGATTTGATTCATTTTTTGCCATGATGGAAACAGTGGCATAATCTAGCGCAAGAAAAAGATTACCTAGGAAACTAAATTTGTAAGGATTCCGAAAATTGTTGCATAAAAATTAGGCACTTCTTCGTTATAGAGGACCTGGAAAGATAAGAGAAAATGACCTTGGCAAGAGAAAGAAATTTTTCGCACATTTTCTGAAACCTATTCATTGATACGCACAAGATATTTTTTCCACATTTATACAATTTATTTAACATAAAGAAGCCATTTATCTATTTTTATATGCAAGCAAAAGTAATTTAATACAGGTAATTAGAAGTCATTTTTTAAATACATGTATAAACAAGCACACTATATACACAGTATGAATTTTAAAAAGCTCAATGTTTTACTTAAAAGGAGACAAAAATAATAATAATATAGATGTTAAAATATATACATTTTATTTAAAATTTCTTAGTACTTTTGGCCTGCAATTTCCGTGGCATTGTCAGAGAATATTTTTCTTATTAATTGTTGTTCCATTCATATAAGTATGTCACTTTGTTTTCATACGGTCATATGTTCTTCATTCGTTCACAAGCGAAATAATGTATTTGTATGAGTGTAACAACAATTATTAATAAAAATATTATCACGATGGTCGCAGGAATTACAGAAAAAAAGTACTAAGAAATTTGAAATAAAATGCGTATTTTTTAACTTGTAACTTCTACAGGGTTCCTACGGGTCAGGAAAAACCTGGAAAACAGGGAAAAGTCAGGGAATTCAAAAATTTAGGCAAAAAGTCAGGGAAATTTTTAAATATTTGAAAAGGTCAGGAAATTTTTGGATGTACTACTTTAATCAGAATCTTTATTATCGTCGTAAATGAAGATATTGGGAATTAATTATTCATCCAATCTAAAATTTTTATATAAAATTTATGCAAACTATATAACAATATGAAAAATAATTAAAAATCGGAAATTTTTACAATGCATACTTTTTTCTAGCATTTATCTAGATTAAAGTTGTCCATTGTGGAGGGTTTTACAACAATATATAAGCCGGATTTTTACTGAGAAAGGTCAGGGAATTTTTTTTTAAAGGTCAAAGAAAACCTAGAAAAGACAGGGAATTTTTTACCAGAATTCTGTAGGAACCCTGTTCTATATTATTATTATTATTTTCGTCACCTTTTAAGTAAAATGGTGTGTTTTTTAAAGTTCATATAGTGTATTTTGTGATTGAATCAAGATGGAATATTGTATTTCGTCCTCTGATTTTCTTTACAAGCACACTAGTTTATAAGTTTTGTTTTAAATGCTGTTTATATCATTTGGCAACAAATCTTACTTTCTTAAACCTCAGTTGCAACAGGCTTTAAAAAAAAAAATACTAAGGCCTCTATAGCAAAGAAGTACCAAAAAATCACAGCATAAGAAACTTCAATGGCCACTAAGAAGGGGACACAATATTTTGAATTTGCCCAGGTACTTGAAAACTATCCTCTGTGACTAATAAATATGGAAATAGTGAACTTGAATTTAAAAGGAATTTTACCTAATATTAGAGTACCAAATGTTCTTATTGATTAAGCATCAGAATGCTTCTGTACAGTTACTTTTTTAAGAAAATTATTTGACATTGGCAGGATGATAATTTTACATTAGAAATCAAGATATTTTTGCAATTGTCTGTAACTGTTAGCATTTATACATATTTATATTTTTTGAAAAGCTCTACTTTTTTTTCAATGGATGGGGAAAACCCGATATTTGGTAAATACTTTAGACCTCTATTATCTATTTTTATACCTAGGATAAATCTTATTTTTAATTCTTCAAATTTTTATATGTTGATGAGGATTTTTCACATGTCGTAGATAGATTTGTAATATTTTAAAATAAATTATACTACTTTTTAGAGTATTTTAAATTCTGAATTAAGGCATTTGTTTTCTCCCTTTTTTTATTTCTGAGAGATGTCATAATCAACCATATGTTATAACTTAATCTGATTATTATATATATACATAATCTAGATCTGTAGAGCTTTTAACTATCATATAATTAGAAAATTTTCAAAAATTGCTTTCATATTTAGAAAGTAGGCATGATTCCCTGTTGTACCTCTCATCGTTCTGCAATAATTTGTTGATAAAACAATATAGGAATTTTTTCAATCCTTTTTTATAGGAATTCTTTTTTTTTATAGGAATTCTATTTTTTAAGCGCATAATAGAAATTTACCGTGTTAGAAACTACAGTCAATGTTACTGACACAGTAAAAAAGAAGATTTAATAATTAAAACTCATCCCAGGGCCTTAACAAATTAATAATATAAGTAGAAAACCAACAATATATATATGAAGAAAAAAAAACTACTGTAATATCCCATTAATCTGCCCCTCCCAATCACCCCCCCCCCCCTATTTTGTCAACAAATTTGAAATTTTCAAAAAATTCCGAGAAATTGCCTTCTACCCTCAAAAGTATTCCATCCCTCTTGTCAAAATCAATACCATGTATTTTATCTCTATTTCTTTTTGCTGCATCATAAAGGTGTGCCAATTCTAAACATGATAAACCCAACAGAGGGAGGATTTTTTCCAAAAAATTAACCATTCGGTTCAGAAAGTTTTAAAAAATCGATGACGCAAATTTCGTTGAAGAATCACAAAAAACACACATTTTGACAAAGGATTGTAAATTTCGTCAAAAGATTGCCAGAAAAACAAGAATTATGACTGATTGGAAAAAAAACAAGTTGGAAATTGCACGTCAAACATGCTAAATGATTTGCATTTGTACTATAACTAGTTTTATAAATATTTTTTGCACCGCATATTGTACTGAATGTATATTTTAGTGCACTTCATAAGTGCATATCAGTTTCATTCTGTTCGAAAGGCTTTAACATCATTAAAATGCACTTGAAATAATTTTTTCCCGTTGGCTGTTTTGACTGTCCCTGTAGTTAAACGATACATCCGATTTTCATAAAGTTTGAAATGACTCTACAAAGTTTTGCAACAATTATATATTTAAAATTTCAGACCATTCGGTTATGTAGTTTTTGCTTTGTTATATGCAGGTAGACGGACCAAACAAAGACTGTAGGTGCTATGTATTTATATAATTATGAACGCACCTAAAAAAAGTCAAAGGATCACTGAAAAAACACTAACTGCGTCAAAAGATTGCAGAAAAAACACGAACTTCATCAAAGAATCGCAGGAAAAAAAACACACATTTCATCAATAGATCACAAAGAGGGGGGGGGGGGGAGTGAATTTCATCAAAGGGTCACAGAGAATATGCGATGTCATGTAATTAAATGTAAATGTCAATGTAATTAAAGAATTGGGGGGAAAAAAACTTTGTCAAAGGATCGCGGAAAAAAACACATTTCGTCAAAGGATCGTGGAGAAAACACAAATTTCGTGCATAATATATATTGCAAATTCCATACATATTACATAACCTTCAAATCCCGTGTAAGTGCCCCCTCTGATCATTTTATGATTTTTCGTCACGTCATCTGGGAGGGAGGGAAGGGCAGATTAACGGGATTTTATAGTATATAAAGAAAAGCTTGAGCAGGCAGAATAAATTTAACAAATCTCATGTACTACTGCTGCTTTTCCTCTTTCTTTCTTTCCATTTTGCACTGGAGAGTCGACTCTTTCCATGAAGCTCTGATGCTTGTATGTGAAATTTATTTTGATTTTTTTTCTGCTTTTTTATTAATATTGTATTTCACACATCATGTATTCATTGAAAAACTATTTTTATACTCACAAAACAATAGTGATTCAGAGCCCCTTTCCAGCTATAAAGAATATTGGTGCACCACTGCTACTATCATTGTTATAAATATTGTAAATGAAAAGCTTATGAATAATTATGATAGGATTTTATTCTCAAACCTTTTGTAATTGTGCTAATTTGTAAATGTATTTAAGGTTTATTCTTTTCCTTAATTTAAATTACAGAAGTACTTTGTTAATTAAAGTTCAGATAACTGAAGAACTCTATGTGCTATTTTTACAACAAAGTTAGAAAATTGTTTATCATTTAAAGGTGATATTAAAGTCTGTAATAAAAATTGTTTTGAATAAAATGTTTTTGTTATTTGTTTAATTTTCAAGTTCTGTAGAATGACTTTCTCTTGAGGAGAATTTGTGTATCAAATGAGAACCCTTTCATTGTTGTAAGTGATAGCAAGAATGAAAAATCATGCATCAGGCAAAACATAGATTTTGAAACACTTTTCAACACTAACAGAATATTATTATGAAATTTCATTTTTTTCTTTTTTCCCTTAGAATGAAATGAGGTATTTTAATAAACAACTTAAAAAAACACATAACTTGGAGAAAAATTCAATTTCCAGAAATCAAATCCATTTTCAGCAATAGCTGTTCATATTACTGCATGCAAATTTTTTTATGTAGCACTGTATGTGATCTATAGAATTTATACAAACTACCTAATACACTCAAAATGAGATAAGTATTAAAATTCATTTCCAGAAATTATTGATCTTAGTCCATCCTGTAACTAAATGCTTGTATGTGTCTCTGTAAATGAACAATAAATAAAATGCTATGTACTCTATAATCTATAGAAAGCATGTTGTAGTGCCCTTCCGATTGAAGTATCATAACATCATAAAAATGCATAACAAACAATTTTTCCCTATTGATCATTATGTAATAGAATTCTTTAATACGTGATTTATCATATTGCTAACTATGCGTAGAACCAACAGAGTGAAAAATGTACAAGCCAGGAATCGAACCCGGAATTTTTGGAATAGCGCTCCAAGTGCTGTACCATTTAACCCTTAAATGCCTGATTTTTCAAAAATCATTGTAATAATGTTTTTCGGCTTTTATTTTTTAAATAAATCACGGGAAAAATACTTAAAAAAATCATATTTTGTTTTAAGTATAGTTTAAGGCTAAAAAACAGTTTGTTACTAATCGGCAATACTGGTGTTTAATTGAAAAAATAATTTCCCTTGATAAAATTCTATAATATTAAACACACAAGAATTTTAGGAACTATACTAAGAAATAAATTTTACTTGCTCACTGCAGGTCAAAATAGGTTCGCAAGCTCCTAAACAAAACAAAAAGAACAAGTAGCAACAATTGAAGAAATAAATCTATCTTTATTCTTAAACAGCACAAGTGTTGCCATCTACATGTTGAAAATCGATTTAATAATATTTTCAGAATGTATTTTATTGGCAACATTAGGAATTATAGCTTCAATATTATTCTAATAGTATTTTCGAGCCTAAATTGGGTATGTTGCCGAAAAGCAACACCAGGCATTTAAGGGTTAAGCTATGAGGACGTTATCCAGCTCAGTATCTCTCACTGCTGAATATTAATTGAAAAATTAATTAAAATTACATATGTAATAGAATTCTTTTGTGCATCCTTTTAAATGCTACTTATTCTGTGCTCCTGAGAAAGCATGTAGCCCTTTTCAGTGATGCATATCAATCTCATATTTTTTGAAGTATTGTAACATCAATAAAATGCATTCTACTGAGAAAGCTATTTTTTGTTTTCTCCATAAACCATAATGTAACATTCTTTTGTGTGTCCCTGTAAATTGATAAATAGTAAAAATCAAAACTAAGCTTCTGCTGATTATTTTTTTTTCTTCCCAAAAAAGAGTATTAAATCAGTTAATTACTTTTTTTCATCAGGTGAGCAGAACTCTCCTTAACCGCTCACTTAAGGTAATTTTCAAATATATGAACAACAATAACAAAAAAGAAAACAACTTGAAATTTTCTCCTTCAGGGAAACAACTCTTTCCCTGATGAAAAATTATTCATCCCTTTTTCCCACGTTTAATTATTGTTTGCCTTACTTGAAAGAATATATACAGGCATCCCCCAACTTACAGGAGTAATGCATTCCATAAAGTTTTACCTAACTTGAATTTTTGTAAGTTGCTTAAGCAAAATTTTGGAAGAAACTGCAATACTTATATATATACATATATTTACACCATATTATTTTATAAGTAAAGCTTCATGCACAGTATTTACTCGTATATAAACTATAAAAGTATGAAGAAATATAAAAAACAAACTTAAAGAACACTTTTCAAATATCTTGTGAAATACAAGATTTATAAATCTAATATTGATGAATTGATTTACAACAGTTTTGAATCTACATCAAACGACTATAAAAATAAGAACCAATTAAAGAGGACTAATTTAACCTATTCTCCATGAATTTCTGATGGCAAGACAAATGAATAGCACTCACAAAGTAAAATAATCCTTGATAAGCACAAACTGTATTTTTTATGAATTACATGACTACTATGAATAACTAACAATAAAGATTAAGTTGTTTTCTTATAGAATTGATTGTATTATACCAATAAAAATATAACTATCTATTGTATAAACTATATTGTGATTGTGGTTTATATCTATATATTTTATTTATAAAATAAATATTAAAAGTTTGCAACTGCGTGTGGATGTTCACAAATGTAATTTTCGAGATTTATTATGTAACTGTAAATTTACGTAAGTCGGGGGATGCCTGTATATATTTTTTAATAATCAGAGAAAAATAAAAATTGGTTAATTAAATTTGAAAATCATAGAAGGCATAATTACCCTCTCTTTAGCCCATATGAATAAATCTTGAATCAATTTGAATAAAAAAGTAACAAACTCTATTGGATGTTGCAGAACACTTTTGAGGAGGTATCTTGATT
The DNA here is from genome assembly GCA_963932465.1 of Maratus speciosus. Taxonomy (NCBI): domain Eukaryota; kingdom Metazoa; phylum Arthropoda; class Arachnida; order Araneae; family Salticidae; genus Maratus; species Maratus speciosus. The sequence goes on along the minus strand of OZ010788.1, from coordinate 572,145,945 downwards.
TTCTAATTTTGTAATGAAATCTTCCATTTTTTTGTTAGAATGTTGAATAATCCCTATGTATTGAAAATGAAGTTCATGAACATTCACTCCACTTCAAAAACAATTTACTCACATCTATTTTAACAATCTCACACAGTAATGTTGAAGTTTTCTGACAGCAAATATTTAGTCAAAAATTAAGTATGGAATTTATTTATTTTTTTAATAAAACTCTGGGGCGAACCCTTTTCTTATAATGAAATATACAGAGATTTGTACCATGTTATGTACAATAATTATAAACTGCTGCTTAATCTTTTATGTTCTGATGGTGCCTTTAAGAACTATTAAAGAAAAGTTAATATAAAGTTTATTCAATGCATCTATTAATAAAAGTAAATTTTTTCATACAAAATACGTTATCACATTTACAAAGCACAGCCAAAGCTGTATATATTTTAATGTGGTTATTTTCTCCGTTAATCGTTAACTCCAAGGAATCGTCAGAACATAAATGATTAAGCAGCAGTTTATAATTATTGTACATAACATAGTACAATTTTCTGAACATTTCATTATAGGAAAAGGGTTCACCCCAAAGTTTCATTAAATAAATAAATAAATTCCATACTTAATATTTGGTTACAAAGTTTTCAATTTTTTTTTTTTTACATTAAAAAAAATTGTAAATTTCATGTTAAAATGTTTTATGATAGTACTCACTCTGGTTAGAGATGTTGTAAAAAATGATGACTGAGCTGGAGAAAATTTCAATGTCTTGCATTATAGCTAAAAATTGATCATTTACAAGAAAAGAAAGGGATTAAAAGTTTTTGCTTATAAAATTGTTATTTCACTATACAAAGTATAATTTACTATTAATCAAAAATCTCTCCAAGACTGAAATCAGTCCTGAGACTGAAGACTTGCATAGGGAACCTAACCTCTGAAACTGGGGTAAGCACAATATTATTTTAAGATCCCTTACATTTGGGCGAAATTTTCTAAATTCTACTCGGATGGAAACTCATTGAGGACAGGGGTGTAGTGGAGGCTGTACGGAGGTATGTTTTTTGCACTTTCAGTTACCTGAGTGGTTTCTAATCAGCAAATCAAAATTCTGTATAATTGGTTAACAGCCTACTGATCATATGGATTTTTTCATTAGATAAACTTCCTGAAGTAGTGTGTATGTTCTATTGCATTAAACAAACTTGCTTCTCCAAAAAAATGTACCGTAATTTCCGGCCTATAATCCGCGGATTATCTGTTAAAAAACCTCAAAAATTTTAAGTGCGGATTATCTACCGGTGCGGATTATCTACCGGTGCGGATTATCTGTTGAAATTTTTTTAATTAGAAGTTCACGTCAGGCATCCAGATTCTACCGCACGATTGTCTACTGCCGACCGTTCGCGGAGTTGCTCTTGATTGGTTCACATATGACGTGCATGCTAGTGGGAGTGGCTTCCGATTTTTATGTTATTTTTTTAGCCTTTTGGCAAAATGTTTGGATGATGAACAAAGCGTTTCTCAACTCATCTCTTTCAAAAATTTCAATCTCAATCATTTATGAAATATTGTATTGTTATGACGTTGAAAGTTATAATAACGTCTAAGAGAAAGCGTGTTATTTAAAACTACAGAATTTAAACTGAACGTTATTTAAAAAGCGGAAGGTGATTTCAATATAGGTATCGATTATTAGCATAAATCTATAGCCAAATCGATATAGGTATCGGAATTAGGATAAACATAGGGTCAAATCCATATAGGTATCGCAATTAGCATAAATCTATAGTTAAATCGAAATAGGTACCGATTATTACCATAAATATATAGCCAAATCGATATAGGGATCGGAATTAGCATAAATGTAGGCCCAAAATGGATATTTATATTTATTAATTAGCATAAATCTATTGTCAAATATGAAAAAGCTTTTTAAACTGTAACGCGCTGAAGGTTACGATATACAATCACAGTAAAAAATAAACGTTATCATAAAATCAGTTGTTTTTTGTTTGCTTCAATGGGTCAATTTTTGTGAAATACTTTTCAAAATAACTTGTTAACATTGTGTTAATAATCTTTTAGATTACATATTCAATAAGAATTTAATCCGTCACAATGTAATAGCATAAAAGCATTATTTTAGATACTAACGTGCTGTTGGGGATTAAAAAATATAAAATTAAAAATAGTGTAATATACTAATATACCACATCAATCATGTCCAACGAAAAGAACTAACATCCGATGGTTCGATTACAAATATCGATTGAAGCTCGATTATTCTGAAATTATTTAGATTTTGTTTGAGTCAATATAGACATGTATTCCCTCGTGTATGCCTATTACAAGAGTCATTGTTTGGAAAGATAAGGAGATTCAGTCACTGGTTTCAGCTGTTTTGAACCATACCATAAAATTACAAAATAATCATGCATAAATCTATAGTCTAATCGATATAGGTGTCGATTATTACCATAAATCTACAGCCAAATCGATCACAACACATTCTACGTTTTAGATATAAGATTCAATGGAAATTTTTTTTGTATTTTTTTAACTTGTAATTATTTTACTGTTATTTTTTTTTTCAATTATTTTAATAAAATTATCATTTAAATAGAGCAACTAAATAAATAGGGAGGTAATTTATTAGTGGCACTTTCGAATGTTGAAAAAAAAGAGTAATCCCCGTATAGTCCGGCGTATAATCCGCGGATTATACACCGATGCGGATTATCTGCTGAAATTTTTTTATAAGGGCTAAAATTTGCGACTGCGGATTATAGGCCGGAAATTACGGTAAATTTATATGTGAATAACTACAAACTGGAATAAGAGGCCCTATTTTACAGTTATTTTGGGACCCCTCTTAAATTTTAGATGGGAAGCTCATGCTTCATGTGCCTTTTGGGTAATTGGGCCCTGCTTGCACCCATGATTGGCGAGCATGGAGTCCCCTAGTAAGTTTTCTAATACTTCTTTAGACATTAAGAAAGATAATTATTGAGATGGAGTAATTCTTGATTCATAATTTAGGCATAAAAAATTAAGGCAAAAACTGCAGCTGTTCTTTTTATTTTGGAAGTTTTGTTTACATGAATGTTGTCTTTGGGCAAAATATATTAATTTTGTTTTCAAATTACACAATTTTTATAAAAATTGAAGCTTTAAAAAATTATATATTACTTATTTATTTTAAAGCTATTTTGTAAAGTATCCAGTAACTAAAAAATATTTTGCAGTAGGACTGCATTGAAATAGTGTTTCAAGTAGTTAAAATGTTATAGCATTGATAAAAAAGCAACTTCATATGATAACATTTCAGTTTCAAGGTTAGCATTATAGACTGTGTATATAAAAAACAAAAACAAAAAAACTCTGTAGCATATTAAAATGTATCTAAGCATTGTTGTGACTTCGTAATAACAGATTCTGTTACTACATTAATAACTATTTCTTAATTACAATTTCAGTTATACTGCTTACTAATTATATTAATTGATCATAGCCAATACATTATGAATAATTTCCTTTTAACAATAAAATATCGCACTTTACACTAGGATTAAGTGAAATTGGAAAGAAATCATACACTGAAATCGATCATTTCTATTTGATTAATAAAGTTATTTGGTATTAAAAAAACAGATTTGACAAGTAATGCTCATGACGTTCATTGACAAGGGAAAGATTACAGCTTTTCAGTTGTGATTAAAATGCATATATTTTCGTGTTAGTTGTTGTATAGTGAATCAGTGCTAATTCCAAACTTTTTACCACAAGTAGTACTTTAATATACAGTATGTTAAATAGATCAAAATTCATAAAACATAATTAAGTTCTTTAAAAAATTAATAATTTGTGAATTACTAAGTTTTCAATAGTTTAAATCTAAAATTTTGCACTTGTAATAGAAAATATAAATTACCATATTAAATTTATTCTATGGGCATAACAATTATTTCCTTTGTTTACATCCAAAAATGGATGGATTATACAGTGACGGATTTCAGAAAGTTGATTTATTAAAGTTGCGTATCATATTTTGTTTGACATATCAATTAGCTGAAGTTAGATTCGCTATGTGAAAAACATAAGGTTTAACTGCATCAATGTTTGTTAGAGGGAGGAGAAAATGCTATATTTTTTATCATAAATGAACAATAACTTTTCCCATACCCATCAGTTATTTTCATTGTTTAGAAGCTTTACTGTGCAAGCAGGACCCTATTAGAATGTGTGGCTGCTAATGCACACATGTTTGAGCAGGGCTTCACTTCTAACAAAAAAAGTACCGGAGCCTTAACATTCTGCAGTACTGCTGGTACTAACAACTGTACCGTTCTTTCCCCTCCCCATTCTCCTGTCACTCTAATCTGCATATTTATATTTCATACATTATTTGCAAAATTTAAAGCTTTTTTTTTTTTTTTTTTTTTTTTTTTTTTTTTTTTTTAAGCAAAATAAAAATTTTAAATATATCTACAGTAGAAGATCTTTATAACGCAATTCTCCATATAACGCACAACTTCTCAGATGTAAACAATGATTTTTGCAGTTAAAAAGCACCTGCATTTTCACATTGTAAAATATTGCTACTCTCTAGAGGACGAAATTTGATACATTAGTTCAACTTTATCTTCTAATTTAAGACCTTTTTACTGAAAAAAAGTTATTATTACAATAAACATTTTTTAAAATGTCTAATGTAAGGGATGGTTGTGTCAGTTATATTTAGATCATGTTTATAAAGTGAATTTAACAATGTCTGACCTATATTATGCAAAAATTTCTAATTTGGATAATTCTTGGTAACAAGGAATGCAGTATAAAGATATTCTAATGTATTTTTATATGTTTCAGACATATTTGGCCATGTTTACAAGGTGAATTTAATGATGTGATCTATATAACGCAAAATTCTATATAACGCACAACCTTGTGTTTTTAGGTTTCCATTATAAAGGTCCTCTACTGTATTAGCATACCCTTAGCTGTCAAGTATTCCACTTTTTAGTTATTACTCCTTCCGAACAGTAATCTTTGCCTAATTTTAATGTTAATTAATTGCAGAATTCTGCGATAAAAGGTAAGGATTATGATATGGAAACAGAGTTAGCACAAAAAGGGATTGTTCACAGCTATGCATTTTTTATGAAAAATGAATGACATTTACAGAAATTAATATTTATATGCTGAAAAACAATGTTTTTCAATTTCCTATAAAAAGGTGCATATCTTAAACTATAATCGATTCCTTCCGCATAACAATCTTTTGTGGTGAGTCTTTGAAAATCAGATTAAATTAAAAATTTGACACTTATCAGAAAGATTCGAGGCTTTTATAAAAAAAGAGTAAATACTGCTCGATTGCTTTCTACCAGAATAACAATACATGGTAATTATATCTACTTACAAATGAAAGTGACTTCATAAAAATGCAGAGCAGAGACTTAGCATGGGCAACATTCATGATACAAAATAAATAGAAAAATCACTAATGTGATTTTTATACTCATACTTAATAGAAGACAATACTTAATAGAAGTCCGGAGACCAGTGCAATAGGGCTTCTGAAAAACCGAAGCCTAAATTACCCTTTCCTTTCCTTCCCATCCCCAAGCTTTTGCGTTCTTTTTTATCAAAACACTTATATGTGACTAATGTGTCGCACATGTAGGAGATGGAGATGAAACGGCCTCAAACAACCAAAAACTCAAGCTGATGCTCGTTGGCTAAAAACAGAAAATATTCTTTTCATGTTAGACATCTAAATAAAAAATAAAATAAACCAGCCAATTAAAAATTATCCTATTGTCACAAAAGAAACTCGAACTGAAAGGAAATTCATTGTTCAGTCTCATGAGTGTCACCACTTTTAACATGTCGCCGCCATCAATGGGATAAATTTGGAAAATCACTAGAATAGAAAAACGTGATTTCTGTTATCCTTTCATTCTGATCAAAGTAGCATTAAAATGATTTTAAATAGAATATAATACATAATTTTGAAGGAGGAAAGGTTTTTTTTTTTTTTTTTTTTTTTTTTTATTATACATGAATCAGTAAAATTTTGAATGTAAGACAGATTGAGCTAGAGCCAGTCCAAGCCAACTGATGTAAAAATTGAGACCATTTCATCTCCATCTCCTACATGTGCGACACATTAGTCACATATAAATGTTTTGATAAAAAAGAACGCAAAAGCTTGGGGATGGGAAGGAAAGGAAAGGGTAATTTAGGCTTCGGTTTTTCAGAAGCGCTATTGCACTGATCTCCGGACTCCTGTATTTATGAGCTCCAGTGAATTATGACCAATATTTTAATATTTACTAAAAATAGAAGTACTGGAGCTGGGCTCCGGCGCAAATTAAGCCGTGTGTTTGAGGCAATAAGATCACTAATTTTCTTTGAAGCAACATCCTGCAAAAAAATCATTGATATTAAACCTGTCACAAAGTTTACCTTTACAGGGAAATTCTCTTTTTCCAATAAGAAATGGCATTTAAAGTGTATACATTTTTCATAAAAACTTTTCCCTTTGGGATTATTTTGCTTAAAGTTTCTCTGCAGCTTTTAATTTGGTGATGTTAGAAAACATGAAATTCTGACTCGGATGATTTAGCAAAAGTTCTGTGAATTAATTCTATCTCTGAAGAAGGTACAACTGATTATGTACTCATGATCTGAGAAAATTTTCAGCTGAATATGGAAATGCATATTAAGAAAAAAGGTCTGAAGCTTAGTTAAATATTAAATACTATTTTAAAAGCAATAAATACATGTACAGTCATGGGGAAAAAAAGTAAACACCCCCTACTAACTCTGCAACTAATTATAATAGAAGAAATTTACTGGTACCTAACGATTGGAAATAAAGTCTACTTTTAAATGATGTAACGTATATAAAATTTGCTTAGGGGGCCATAAACGAATCAAAACCAGACCAAACTTTTTTTTCAATGGCAACACCCAATTTTGACAATATATTTAAAATTTTCGATTCAAACTATGCCTAGAAACGAAATTTTAAGTCATTTGCATGATAAGTCTTTGAATTATAAACATTCAAAATTTAGAGCTTCTAATGTTAAATTACATTTTCATATTTTTATTCATAGCTCCCGAAATTAGAATCCTAAAGTGATATTTTTTTTGTTTGGTTAGAATACTTAAAAAAAAAAAAAAAAAAAAAAACATAAATGCATTAAATTTGTAATTTTAATATGAATTGTGAAATTAATATTCGAAAAAAATATGAATTGCAACCTACAATTTTTTTTATATTTATTATGTCCTGCTTGATCCGAATTCTCAATTTCAATTTTTTCTTGCAAGTAGTTTTCGAATTGTGAGTAAAAAACATCAAAATGATGGTTTAAGGGCCATGTATGATGTCCAGAAAAGCATAATTTGAAAAAAGACCATTTACAGTATGAAACCATTTATCCGGAAATCAGTTAACCAGAAAACCAGTTATTCGGAATGATATTTCTGATAGACTGATTTCAGAATCTTTGCAGAAAAAGGTATCACACACTGCCAGTTTGACATAGGCTCTGCTCAAACAATTGTATAATCTGATGACAACATCTAGTATTTGAAATAAAAACATATTTATTGTATTTTAAATGTTTTAATTTTCATGCAGAGGAAACAGAAGAATTTTTGTTCCTAAGGGATTCCCATAATTTTCCTTTTTAAAACTCCGGTTAACTTTTGATCTTTCTTGCATTGATTTTTAATCCAAGTAATCTAATAATTTAATATCAGAAATAATGCCACAACCACATATATTCCACAAAACTTATCAAATGGATGCTGCTTTCATGCACAACTAGTTAAACGGAAAAACCAGTTATCCAGAATACATCTGACCCCAAGCATTCCGGATAAATGGTTCTGTACTGTACTGATTTAATTGAAACATTCGGGTTGGCAATAGTCGAAACATATTAAGCTAGTGAAATGGTCATATTGACAATAAATAATACATTAATAGAAGTGACATAGTTATTCTGTAGCATTTCAACAATCGAGTACTAAACTTCAATTTGGTTATAGCCTCTAAAATAGGCTCACTGTAAAATAATTTCTTGGAAACTAATCATACAAATCTCATAAAAATTTGGATTTAGGCTAATTGAATGGTGTAGAATCTATTTTTGGTGTCAAATTTGGGTATTGCTATTGAAAGAAAACAAAATTTGGGTTCATTTTGATATGTAGATGGGCCCCTAAGCAAATTTTATATACACCATTTAAAAGTAGACTTTATTTCCAATTGTTTGTACCAGTAACTTTCTTCTACAATAATTTGTTGCAAAGTTAGTAGGGGTGTTTACTTTTTTTCCCCCCACGTCTGTATGTACATCCTTGACTAGTAGTATTTTAATTGTTTTCCAACTTCTCATTTAACTTTATCCTTTCCATTTTTTTAAAAGTTTTGATCAGATAACACTGTTCTCCAACTTGCATTCCAATTTTTACAAGCATGCTCATACAACTGACTAGTAAATAATGGTTTCTGCATGATACAAACAGATTCAAAATCTGTTTCCAATGTATTTGTTTGTGAATCTACAATATAGTACAAAGACACTTCCATAATGAAACTCCCAAATAACAGAAACTTCTATTTATTAGCAACACTTTTTCAATACCCAATCCATGTCTATACAATGTTAAAAATCTGCAGCAAACTGTCCCGTCATTCAACTGTTTTAATAGAAAACAGTTATATAACCATAATTTATCTCTATTCTGACCAATGAGAATGCTTCAAAATATGCCTAGTAACTGTTATCTGTAAAATTGGTTGAAAGACTGGATAGTTTGCAACAGATTTTCAACAGTGTGTATTTATGTTTTTAACTTTGAAAAACAGACATCTTTAAATAGAAGACAAATTCCATGGTTCTAAGTTGTATGCTAGAGGTTTTATGGTATTAAATTAAAACAAGTGTTAAAGTTATAGAGAGTTACAACATTGTCTAATGAGCAAACTAGCTTTAACTTTGAGCTGAACATTCAATTAAGAAAATAAGTGGATTTCTGTCCTGTTACTAGTTTGCCTACTAGTCTGAATATATTCCAGACATTATGGTACATTTTCATGTGATTGACATCTATAGTTGTCAAGTTTCCTGTCATGTGCACTGTTAAAAATCTGCAACAAACTGTCCAGTCAGTCAATCCTTTTTATAGATAATAGTTATACAACCATAAATTATCTCTATTCAGACTGATGAGAATACTTCATAATATGGCGAAAGAACTGTTATCTATAAAAAGGGTTGTCTGACTGGGTAGTTTGCTACAGATTTTTAACACTGTGATTCTAAAGAGTTCAAAAATGCTTCAGAAAATTTTTCTCCAGTGAAGCTTGTAATTGTTTTTTTAAATAAAAAAAATGTTCAACTGAAAGCTATCTTCAACTAAATATTTAACGATTACACTTAACTAGCCATTATGACTGAAAAGACTTAAAAGAACTAAAATCATCATCCTTAAATTTTGCTCACTAGCTTTGCCATAAAGATTACCAAAACTTCATAAGTTGCTGGTGACAAATAGATCTTTTTCAAGGGATATCAAACAGTGCAATATGGTTAGCTCAAAACTAATCATACTCTGCAAACAATTCCAAACACATCATGAAATTTTCCTTTATGCTCTGAGCCAAATATCACTTAAACTCTGCAAAAGGCAAGACTCTGATTTTTAATAATATCAACTCCATGTCAAAATTAAGCATTAGTATTGAAAATTTTAAAGTTTGTTATAATATCTATATTTGTATACGATAAAGCTGAAAACAATTACTCACCAGTAGGCGATTAAACTTTGAAATAATGGTGATTAGAAAATTTTACTCAACCAGCCAAATAATCGTTACAGAATGATTGCTCTGATAGATTTAATATAGCATAAATTTCTGAACTAAAAGGATGAAATTGAAGTACTAACAGTAACTTAATATTCACTTTAATATAAATTTTCAACTCTGAATTTATAAATAAAAAATAATTGTATGAAAGTGTAATAGTTAAGGAAAACATGATTACCATTAAAGTTTTCTTTTTTGTTTTCCTTGCAACATTCATATTAAGTTTTCCTCTTCTGATTATTTTAAATTAACTTATAGGGATTTATCCAGACTTTTCTCATAGGGTCCAGTTTTTGTGAAATTGCCAGTAAGTTTTTTACGTGTGTAAAAAAATTTTTTATCATAATATTACGAATTTGAAACTTTCATTATATATTCAGATTCCTCTTTAGACTCTTTAACAAAGTTCTTAATAAGTATACACAGCTAGTACTTTGGAAACTTCAGCTGTTTTGTAAGAGATAGTTTTTTTTTTTCTTTTTAATTATTCAATTTGTGAAACGCTGTATAATAAAATGAAAACGCTTTAAGAGGAAATATTTTGTGAAAGGTCCTGTTTTAACATGAAAAAAATTATGGAGAGTCCTTTGAAAGACCCAAACTTTTTTTAAACAGATCTCTGAGTTACAAAGAGATACAATACAGTTTATTTATTTGCGGGAAAAAGCTAAGAGAAATGAGTGTGCATAGAGGATAATCTCTACAACAAGGCAAAAATTTAAAGTGGAAAAGCAATCATCAGGCTAAAAATACTGATTTCCACAACTTTATACCAAATGAAAATCCTTTTTGTCTTCCCTAAAGAAGTAATGTGATTTTTTTTTTTTTTTAATTACCGTAAATCCGATTGTAAGCCCTCCCCCTGTTTTTTCAAAAGCAAAAGAAGTGCAATTTGAGAAGGGGCTCATAATCAAGATTTTTTAAAAAAGTCATTAAAAAATCCTTTTTTACCATTAATTTAAAAGTAAATAAAGCAAATGCAGGGGGTGAGAATCTGCCGTATTTCAACAGATTTCCGATTTGTAAAAAAAAAAAAAAAAACTATAAAAGTCTAATTTTCAATTCCTTTTCTGGCCTATCAAATAAACTACAGTAAGAAATAAATAAATAATACATCACCCGAATGATCCTCTCCTCCCAAAATCTCTGCTTCTCTCCCACTGCCTCCCCCCACACACACCTGCATATCATGAACATCCCCCACCTCCTAAATTTCATGCAGTTTCAAATCTGTAAAATTCTTTCATTTTTCTTTTCCGCTCGATTTTGGGATTTTAGTGTAAAAATATTTAAAATAACCACCTAAATAATTTCTTATCTCCCCCGAAAAAAATTTTCTCTATTTTTTTTTCCATTGCCAACCCTCTCCCAAATACATACAACATAAAATACTCCCCCCCTCCTCCTCTATTTAAATATAAAATGTACATGTGATTCAGGAATGAGAACAGCCAAACTAAAAAATAAATAATAATAATTTTGCTTTCCTCCCACATATTTACAAACCCTATCCCCCCCCCCCCCTTCCTTTGGTTAGGAAAGGATGGAGCGAAAATTTCAAAGAGGATGAAGATTTTACATGTGTGAGACATATATGAGATTATGTAGATGACATTTTAAGCAAATCATCTTACTACAAAATAAGAAATAAGGCAGAATTAAAAATAATAATAATTTTAGCGATTTTAAACTTTGCTGGGTGGGGTTCAGAGGAGAAAGGGGAACTTTTGGAGAAAGGAAAGTGAGCAACAAATAGAACAAAAGAATTAAGATTTTCAAGTTTTTAAATTTTTTGTGCTTTTGGAGGGGGGATTAACATTATGGAAATACATTAAAAAAAAATCAAAAGATTCAAAATTACCTCCCTTAGATTTTAAATTAATTTTTTTCACAAAACATGAATGAAAAATCATGCATCCAACAAAGATTATGTAACACTTTTAAACACATTCAGAATACTGAAACAAAGGTGAAAGATGTCAAAATAAACAATTTATAAAATGCATAATGCATTTGAAAACCCTTCAATTACCATCAATAGTTGGAAATTAACCTATTTTTTGTGCAACCCTGTATAGGATCAATAGATTTGTATGTATACTACATAGTATGCTAAAAGTTAGTTCAATTTAAGTGCATAAGAACAGTTGAAAATTCTCATTCAGCAATTTCTATAAATAAACAGAAACGTACTTTAGCCCATTTGCGTAGCCCTGTATGGGGCATTCTCACAATCTTTTGACTTTTCAGGAATAAAAATTTGGTGAAATTAAACTTACTAAAATAACATTTTAAACTGATAGACGAATGCCTTAATGATTCAAAATAAAGAAAAATCGGTCAGCAGCGAATTTTTTTTTTTTATTTAACTGAGGTTTAAGTTAAACTTACAAATTTAATTTTACTTACCATTTTACTGCTATAACCCCTTGAAAAATTTTGAGCCCTCCCTGGCAAACATTCCAAGGTCACAAAATGAAACTGTTTCAAAAATCTAAATGAAACTCAATTCAAAAATTGAACTTACTTTTGAGGCCCTTTTACAGTTTTACACAAGTACAAATTGTATAAAAACAGCAAATAAGTGTTTCAACACATGTGCACCCTATCTGCACATATGAAGCTGTTCAGTTATCTGCTAGTATACTATAACTAGACTCAGAATTGACAACACTTCGCCGAGGCAAAAATTGAAGTCATATCACCGCACCCCATCCGTGATAGGGTTAGACAGCTCGCCAAACTGGCATTTGAGTTATGTTTGATTTTTGTGTGTTCAGAGGTTACTCCATAGACTTCTTCTCTAAAGGTCACTCCCACTTGTTTGAACTCGACAAACCAGAAGCTGCCAAAAAAGCGATTATCGTCAGAAAAGACAGCTACATCTTTGCATCCCTTTCACCCACTTTAAACAAAAGAGAAATACTTTGATCGTATAGGGGAGACTAGGGTGGGTTGACCATAGTGGAGACTTGACCCACTCTTATGTTTTCATATTTAAAAGAATTTCGCAGTTTTGCCAATATGTTGCAAACAAAGTTACTCGAATGCTCAAAGAATTATCTTTGTTTCATGCAGATAATTGAAACAGGCGTGGAAAAATCAATTGCGAAGAGTTTTTAACTTAAAAAGTGTATTTTTTAAAAAGAATTTATAAGATTTCCCAGATAAAATATATCATAGAAATTAAGTTTTAAGTAATGCAGAAATATTAAGCTTTCATTCCTGGCAATAAGATTGTACAATAATTTAGGCTTAACATAACCATGTGGTATTCTTTAAAAAATGGCCATGTTGGGACGATTGACCCAATCAGTGTGAAGGAGGGTTGACAGATAGTCAAAGCTCCCTTGATTAAGTGTTTTGAGAAATCTTTTTATTATACACTGTACATAATGAAAGGTTAATGGTTATATTTCTAAAATAAAGTAAATTTATTGTGTAAAGCTACAGTAAAATGGGATGATAGAAAGAAAATGTTTAAAATTGATTAAAGGAAGACGTGAAAAATTGCTATAAAAGCAAAAAAAAAAAAAAAAAAAAAAAAAGTAAAAAAAAAAATAATAATAATGGAATGTAAATGGGAAAGTTGATAGGAAGTTTCATTTCATTTAAATTGTACCCATAGTAGGTAATAAAAGAATGAATGGAAAGACTAGAAGGGAAGAAATCTGCAACCTTAAGAAATGTTAAGTGCTCATGCCTCTCTGCAAAATAACCTATATTGACCAAAACTTAAGGAAGGTATGTAGACAAATTTCACCATGATGAACACAATGAGATGAAGCCAAACTATGTGGCAGATAGTGTTGCCAGGTCGAGTGTCACAAAAAGTGTTTAAAACGGAATTTTTATCCTGTGCCTTATATTCCGTCTAAACAGGGTTATTCACACATCACATTTTCCCAAATAATTTTTAATAATAATTAAACAAGTAGCATAAAGTTTTTCTACCTTTTTTAAAAATTATTTTATTTCCCTGAACAAATATTTCAGTATAAAAAAAAAATGGGTCAAGCCTCCCATATGTGGGTAGCCTTGACGACCCATTATTTTCTCACGATTAAAATCAATCATTTTTCAAGTGTCTTATATATTGCACTTAAGTTAGTTTTATTTTGATAACTCATTGTATAACAAATAAAATGATATAGTATGACACTTTATTCTAGGTTCAATATTTAAAATATAAAAAATCATTTTATAAAAAATGGGTCTACACTCCCCTATATCTCTGCAGTATGTTTGTTTGTGCATACTTAATAAATCTGGTTTACTACAAATAAGTTCATCCCCAAACTTTTGCCCCCCCCCCCTTTTTTAGGTACATTTGTAATTATATAAATACGTAGCACCTATAGTTGTCATTCGGTCCATCTGTCTGTCCGTATGTAACAGAACAAAAACTACCCAGCCGAATGGTCTGAAATTTTAAATATATAATTGTTGCAAAATTTTCTCGAGTCATTTCAAATTTTATGAAAATCGGATGTATAGTTTAATGACAGGGACAGTCAAAAGTTTTACGTTACATTATGGCCAATGGGAAAAAAATACCTCAAGCGCATTTTAATGATGTTATAAGCCTTTCGAACAGACTGAAAATGATATGCACTTATGAGTGCACTAAATTATACATTCAGTACCATATGCTGTGTAAAAAATATTTATAAAACAAGTTATAGTACGAAAACACCTCGTTTGCCACGTTTGATATGCAATTTCCAACTTGTTTTTTTTTTTTTTCCAGGTTAATTTTCACTTTTTTTCTGCAAACCATTAACACATCTGTTCCAAAAATGCAGTTTAAACTTTTAAAGTTCTGAACAAAAATATTCTTCCCATAAAATTTAATAAAACTTATATTCGCTAGGTTCCATTCCCCTACTGCCACCCCCACCCCATTCTCTGTGCCACTGATCCCTTGCTATCATGACTACATTTCAATAGAGATTTATAATTTAATATTACTATAAACTTAAGTAAATAATATTTAAACCACTATGCAATATGCAAATAAATCTTAAATGAGTAAATTTTTATTTAGGGTCAGCCGGGCCAATTCCTGGTCACAGAGTTTCTGGGGTAATTCTTGGTCATTTTCATTATCAAAATAACAATTTATCAAACTGTAAAAAATTTGAAAGTTAATTTGAACCCTTTGTTTTCCAATGTATGCCTTAATTATTCATTTATTTGAAATTTAATATTGAAAAAAATACATATTCAAAACTGCTGCTCAAATTTCTGCAAAACACTGACCTTGATTTTTACACATTTTACAAAGATCTGTGTCATTCTTAAAGTTTTAATTATTTTATTTTATTTCAACTATGACATATCAGAGTTTTTAAAAGTGATTATAAAATTTTCCTGTACTATATTAAATACTTTTATATGAGCAGGCCAAACAAAGGCCATATTTGTGGGGAAACTCCTGGTCAGTACTTAATAATGTAATTTTGCAATATTTATGTACTTTGTATTTTATCTATTTTACTGTGCACCTTAAACACTATTGTCTTACAACTTTTTTTTAACCATAAGTGTAAAGTAGCATCCTTAACTGTAACTGTAAAGGAGGAAAATAGTAAATCCTCTGAGGGTAAGACACGCTTGCTCACTGAACAATTAAGTGGAAATATTATCTCATTACAAATTGCTGAAATGTTGCTTAAAAATATCAGGGCCGAAACTAGCCTTTTTTGCACCCGGGACAAACATGGATTTTAGCGTCCCCCCCCCTCCTCTCCCTCTTCCGCAACGTATATTTACAAAGAGAATTTTAGCAAAGTTATTATCTCCTCTGATGGACTGATGGCTTCCATTATTATGAAACAGCCATTATAAATGGAATGTTAGGAGAAGATGAAAGAGCAGTCGTAAAAGATTAGACCTCTAATTTTCTGGTCAGAATGGAAAAAAAAATTGGCCATAACTTTTTTTTGCCATCTTTTCCCCATTTGGACCAGAATATCAGAGTTCTAACCTTTTACGACGATTCTTTCATCTTCACCTAACATTTCATTTATAATGGTTGTTTCATAATAATGGAAGCCATCAGTCCATTAGAAGAAAATGATCCATTCCAAAGGTATAAGTTCAATTGAAAAAAAAAAATTTAATACTTTGAGCAGAAAGAAGAGGCTGCATTTGCAATTTTCATGACACTAATAGAATCACATAGCTGCCAATTTGTACGGTTTCGTTACGTCTAAAATTGAATACAAATTTTTACCATATTTAATCGTTGACAATTGTTAGACTTTTTAAACTGAATTTCCAGAAGTGACAGCCAATTGTTCCCTTGTGATAACATTTCTGTGGTTGTCAACTCGTAAAACTTGGTTAAAAATGCTAACTTTCTGAATGAATCTTTGCATTTATAAGAAAATGGGAAAATCTTTAATTTCTTGGTATTTGAACAAAATCGGTAAATTTTATATTTTTACAAATATTAATGCAAATTTTTTATATTTATGAATGAAAATGACTTCGCGAAAGTATCAGAAAAGTAGTTAGTTAGGATTTGGGAATAGCTTTCACTATAAAAAATTCTCACAATGAAATGTGATCTTCTCTCACCCAAAAATAAGAATCCATGACCCCCCTCTAAATGGTGAGCTGTATCCGCCCTTGGCTTTGTCAAATATTGATTGATTAAAATCTTGAAAACTAAAGAAAAAAGAATAGAAAAAAATTCAGCTTTATACTGGATCCTTATGCCATATCATCTTTAGATTCTTCTATGCTTTGTCATATGCCAGACAGGATGATTTTAAAAATACTGTGCAAAACATAAATGTGAGAAAAATCGACAAACAAAATCTTCATTTGGCGTCCCTTCGTTCTGGCACCTGGGGCACATGCCCTCCCCCCCACCCCCACCCTTAGTTTCGGCCCTGAAAAATATACATAATGCAATAGAGGAACACCAGAATTAGGATTAAATGACTTTGTATTTGTTAAATTTTTGACAAAGAAGACAGTTTATCATATTGGCAGAGTTGAGGATATAGACAGTGATAAAGAGTCTTAACATATTCAGTTTATGAGAAAGGATCAAAAAGAAAATTTTCACTTCCCACAAGAAAATGACTTCAGGGAAGTAGAGAAAAGGGATATCATAATGAAACTGCCTCAACCACAAATAATTGATGGTATCAGCCGAGCCCAGTCCTACTTTGCTTTCAGTGTTGACTTATCAAAATACAATATGCATTAATTTAAATTTTTTCAAACAGTGTCCCATTCCTCCCTCATGTGAGGGAGGTGTGAGACAAAAAATGTTAACATTTTAAAACATGCAAATAAAAGCCAGTTGTTTGTATTTCACTGTGTTTGTATTTTTTAAACATAGCTTAAGTAACATACTATTAGATTTTTATAAGCTGTACTCTAGGTAAAACTTAAGTAGTGATTAAAAAAAATTGTGAAATCTGTCCCACTCCTAAATCTCCCCTAAACATTCAGTATATATTTTACGGACCATTAAATTTGCGAGGTATTAATTATCCATTCACAGTGGATGAAATAATAAATACTGCTTACAAAAATTCTTTGGCTAATTAATGTTTTATACAGTGTAAAAGAGCCTTTTGCACATCAAATAAATTTGTATTTATACCCAAAACTAAGTCTAAATGTTATTTTCCCACAATTATGAGATAAAACTTTTACAAGATTCATTGTACTTATTTTAATACTCAGTCTTGAAAAAAATTAACTTTACTACTTTATTTATATTAAAAAGGATGCTGACCAACCATTACCCAGAGTGTGGGATTATTCCTGTTCACTAAAAAATTATAATTATTTCAATAAAAGTGCTTATAAATTTAAGTAAGCATTTTATTATATAGCCATCAGAGGGTGCTTATTCCATACCAAAATTGGGAACAATACCTTTAACAGTTTTTATAATAATTGGATGTTATTGATTTTTGACCAGGAATTACTCTGGATGACTATTATTGACAATAGCATCAAGGGCGTAGGAACCAGGGGAGCTGTAGCTCCCCCTGGAATATTTCAGATGGGCTCAGCTCCCCCGGGAGAAATTCTCCCACCACCTCTGTTTATGATACATTGCTGAATTAAAAAATAAAGTACACTTTTTCTAGGACATTCACACAATAAACAACAAAGAGAAGAGAGAGGGGAGTGGTGAGCACACTTGTTTGTGCCTTCACCCTTTTTCTCATTGTTTACAACCCTCCCGATTTCCAGAAAAAAAAGGGGTCTTATATAGGTCTACTGCAAATTACCTGCACCGATAACATATTTATAAAGAGGAGGCCTTTAAAATTGATTTGGAAGAGATTTGTACAGAATTTGTAAGCAAAACAACAGAAAGCACTTTAATTTTTAGTAAATGGAAGTGGGAGAAGCCTTAAATTTGAATATTGTATTCAGGATCGCACATAAATTAACTTTCTATGTATCAAGTATATCTATTAAAAATTATTTTAACTGGATTAAAGAGCTGGTGATCTTTTGATATGCTTCTATTTTACACTCCTGTTTGTGAAACGTGCAACACTATCAAGGAACCTTCCAAAATGAACGAAATGATCCGTGCCACTAGCTTTCTGCAATATGCCTCGGCTCCCCCTGTTTGTACAAAGTTCCTACGCCACTGAATAGCATATGCATGTTTAACTTCAAATTTATTCTTGATAACCATATTTTCTGGTGTATTTAAGATTGCACCTACAAAATGTAACCCTTTTTGTAGAAAAAAAAGGTGAAAATAAATGAATGACAATACCTAATCTAAAAATATTTATAAGGACGTACCTGTTTGTAAAATATTGATTAAAAATTGTTGTATCCTAGAATTTCAGTAACACATAAATATCTAATTAGTAGAATTTAAAATTATTCCTTTCCTAAAATTAAATTATTTCTTAGCATTTATAAATGTATATATAAAATACTAACAAAAACATATTTATATGTCGTACAAACATGAGAAATACGCGAAAGACAGGGGGAGGAAGTGCGAAAGAAATAAAAATAACCTGTACCTTCATTGCATAAGAGAAGCATTTTACGGATAAAAATGGAGTACCACTGAAAACTACAGGATATATTTCTACAGTTTAAAAAGAAATTTTCTAAATATAGATATATACATAACCAAAAATTAAATTAAACAGTCTCAAAGCAATTCTTTGATGGTTAAAAAAAAAAAAAAAAAAAAAAGCTATCATGGTAGAAATATATAATGATAGCTCTCTCCAGACAAAATATTTTTGGTCCCGAATATTTAAAGTATGTAAATATGGCAATAGCTAAAAAATTGTTGCACTACTTGGGTATCCCATCAACCAATTTTGCCAAATTGTACAAACTGACATAATTTTTATTTTCAATAATGAAAGAACAATTAAATTTGTAAAATATTAATAAAAATATAAATAAAAATATAAATAAAATGCCAAATTAAAAATAAAATCACTTGATGACGTAACAAACATGTTTATCGTGTTTAATATCAAGTGAATGTGACATTTACAATCATCCATTATTGGCATTTAATTTTATAGTTTGGCAATAGTTTTTTGGTCGACAGGATAATCAAGTAGTACCAAAATTATACTTAGTAATGGACTATATTTTTCATTTTTATCAAAATACACCTTGCTTGGCTCTTTAATTGTAAAGTTTTATATTATGTTGAAAGTACTGTGCACTTTAAGATAAAAGACAAATAAAAATGAATGACATTTTATGAATATAATATTTAAGTTTATAATTAAATTACATATAAATATATATATTATAACTATTTCTTTATATCAGGCTATTTACATAAGTATCACAATATATTTACATTCTAATGAGACCGAGCAATTTCTGAGAAAAATTCTAATATGTCATCGATAGAAAACTCAAGTGTAACTTTAGCACCAGGATAACATCGTTCAATCAGGGACTCTATGTATTTATACTGTCGAATGAATTCATCTTGCATAGAGTGCCAGACAACTTGTAAAAGATTTTCTTCTTCACATAAATGCTTTTCCACCTTACGATACAAACTTTCAAGACCTTTCTTCACTTCTTTTCCAGGATATTCTTTTATGACTTTCCTAAGCTCTTGCTTACTAAAAGACAACTGGTAACCAATTTCATTCTCTTTTACTCCCTGTGCCACTTTATTCTGCACACCTTCAAAAAACAGATTCAATTTCTCGAGAGGTCGACCGAAAAACTGAGTAACATACGCTTGCAAAGCATCATTATATTTTTGTTTTGCTTCTTTCCTTTCATTTTCCAAACAAGGAATTTTTAGCAACAACATCACATTAAAAAGATGATGGAAATTTTCCATTTGTATGACTTCCTGTGGAGTTTTCTGATGTTCTTCTGAAATTCTTTTTATTTCATCAAACATGGCCTTCATAATTTTCGAATACCATTTATCTAAATCAGTTCTCCTTTCTGAATTTTTAAAAATGCTTTCAGCCTGTCGAGCAAATTTTTCAAAATTTGCAACAAAGGGAAGAATGCCACACTTTGACTTTTTTGATACTTTAGATTCTTCTATAGATCTGATCTGAGATTGCATGAATTTATCAAAATTTCTTTTCGCTTGAACTAAAACAGTAGCAAATGTCATACTCAGGTACGATCCAGTATCCTGAGCTGTCATAACATGTTGGCTTAAACGAACTAAAACATACATTGAATAAAAGCCATCGATCTTGTCAAAATAAGAAATAAATCCAACTAACTCAGGTTCTAAACTGGCAAATAACTCCCCCATCATCCTCCTGAGTTCTTCATTGATTAATTTTTCTTTTTTCACAGCACTCATTAAAATTTCTTCACTGCTTGCTCGACTTAAGCTATGATTGCTAGTTGTTGGGCTAACACCTTGAGGAAGAGGTACTGCCAAAGTCTGATTGCTAGCCGAGGAAGATATGTCAGACTGTAATCCAAAAAATTGCATGCAAAATTGTTGTTCTGCTAAGCATATGGGTTCTAAAGCACTCAACAAATTTTCTAATATTTTATCAAAACTCTCCCATTCATTCACATCCACATCCGATCCATACTGATCAGGATCTGTACCCAAAAGAGAAAAAGATTTCACTTTAACAGATGCTTTTAATCCTTCTTGGTTTAGACCGGATGCTTTGCTTTTCCTATCCCCATAACCATTCTTATTAACAATTTTCTCTCGAGCAACTTCAAACAACAATTTAATTTCTCTTTCATACAATTTCGAAAGTGAAGATGTATATACTCTACATAAACGGGAATAACTGTTCGGCTCAGTTGTTTTAACCCAATTCATTAGTTCGGTATAAGGCAGAAGTTCTTTATGACAGTACGTATGTTTAGGTAAAGAACATTTTGCAGCAAAGTAATTTAAGTTTTCATCCAATTCATTACCTAAATGCAAGAATAAGTTATTAAGATGATGGCTCAAATGTACAATAAACTTATTCTGAAGCTTCTCCAATTCTGATCTCTGTTCAGTATACGCTGACATTTTCATTAAACCAGGATTTATCTGAGTATTAATAGCTTCCTGCAAAGCTTTTGCGGCTACAGTGGCAGCAGCAATTCCATCAGATGATTTCAAATCGCCATCTAAAGCATACCTAAATTTCTCGGGAAAATCCAATTTGGTTATCATGTTTTCTAACTCATTAAGAAGTTTAATGTTGTTTTTGTGTTGAATTTTCATACGTGCATCTTTCTCTTCCATCTGAGTCACGCTGTCTTTCACGTTTTTCAAGATATCGTCATAAATATCCAACTTAGTTTCCAACTCCGATATTTCATCAAATGATGTTTGAAGCATATTCATCAAGCCTTGCACCTTTTGCTCGGATGCCATGATAGATCGAATGTTAGCAGCATCCAGTTCAGAAAGTTCTCTTGCTAACTGTTCAGTAAATTCTTCAGCATTCCCAATAACAAAATCATATTGAGCCATCAACGATTCCAGATCAGACTCTTCACGTGTGGTTAAAGCTTGATAATCCTCGGGTTCCAAAACAGAGACTTCTTCTCCAATCTGTGGAGCTACAACACCCATCTTGGATGTATTTTCTTGATCTTGAAGCAAATCTCTCGAGATATTAATAAAGGTTGGTTTCTGGCGAGGTAAATAATTGCAAAATTTCCATAAGCACTTAATAAATGAATTTTTATCAGAAACACTACTGGCTACCCATTTGTAAGGTTTTTCAAAATGAAGATCGAATTCAGCAGTAGGTTTGTTTTCATCTTTGCCATCAACTAATTTCAATTCACGCAACTGCCAGGAGTACTTTTTCTTGTAACCTTCTTTATCAGATTTTTTCACCTGATTTACAGTAATAAAAGAGGGTTTTTCATTATTTACTGCGAGGCAAAGAAAGGCTGTTTTCTTTTTCTTACTAGCCTTAGCAACATTAACAACGCCCACTAATCTCTCATCATTAGGCAAAAATACTTCTTTGTGCAAGGTATGACGAATGGCCGCCATTATAAATAAGAAAATAACAAATTTTAGATTTTCATAAAGACATAAAGCTTGAAACAAAAACAATCTTAAACATATTAATAGGACATTTAAAAGGAAAATTCCAAGTTAAACTCAATTTGTAAACAACAATAACGGATAGATAAGCAAAAGTCTCACTTTGAAGATGGAAGCATTCTGGTTCTATCTGTTATCACGGTGATTTTTGATACTCCTGCTTCTTTTGCGTTGATACTACTATGGGCGAGTCCAGCAGATCTCACCAAAGTCACCGGTGAGATTGGTTATGTGACGTCACGGTAAGTGACTGATCTCTAATAACCGGTCGATAGACCTACTGGATGGCACTGGTGTTATTTACTATTGGCGCCATCTGTATTACGTTGCCATAATTATTCTTTTATTATTGTTTCATCATGTACGATGCAAATGTAAATAAACTTTCATATAACCGATCGGTTAGTTTGGTCTCTCACCGGTCACTTTGGTTACTTGCGCTGAACGACATTGGTTGCGACTCGGTTAGCAGCACTGAACGCCTTGGTGACTTAAGGTGCGTTTTCACTGGTCGTTCTAACGACCTAAAAATCCTCAGCTACCCAAAACCTTAACCTAAGAGCGTTTTCACTGGTTACAGATAAACCCTTACGCCAACCAATCAAAGGCAAGTTTTTACTGCGCAAGCGTCTACAGTCTACAGATCGATCAGCTGTCTCAGTTATAAACAACACAAGATAAAAAATAATTCCTCTTGTCATATTAGTAGCAAATATTTGATGTCAAGCACACAAGTTGTATGTGTTCAATAAAAAACAAAAGCAAACACTTTGTATAGAGCACAATCGCAAATTTTGACGGGTTTTCGCCGCTAAAGGGTCTTGAAAATAATGCCTCACAAATCAATGTCTATACAAGCTCTTGTTATGCATAATAAGAAATCAACGAAACTTATTATTACCTTGTGGATTCAAACAATAATTTTTTAAATAATGACGCTCGTGAATCTAAAGATTTAGAAATAATCCAGAAGGTCATTTTATCTGTCAGTAGTTTTGATACCATATAGCTTGCATCTAAAATTATTTTTTAGCTTTTCTCATGACAAATTAAAAGCCTAAATATGTGTTTCTGATGTTCATTTCAGTGCTGTGCTCATTATTTGTACATATGTATTTTGTGGCAGTGCAGTTATACACTGAAATAAATAAAATATTGTTTTTATTTAAAAAATTACTGTTAATAAATCATAATGTTTTAATGATTAATTTTAAAACTCAGAGGTAATTTTTCACTTCAGAGATACAGTGATTAGTGAAATACTTTACCCAAAATTGTTATTGTACATGAGGCTGCTTCAAAGTACATTTTAATTAAATATGTGTTGGTTGATTCCTATATTATGTTATAAGTACATTATCATATTAGAAAAGTTAGCAAAATGTGTAGTGCCTGCCCTGGGTAAATATTTAATTTTATTATTTGAAGAGCTCGATTGATAAAGGTGTTAAGTGATACTTTCAGAAAATCAACTAATAAATTGGATAATTACAATGTTTTTACTGTCAAATGCCTCTTTTATCAATTAAAATCTCTGTGAGTATTGTTTTTTTTTTGTTGTTTTTTTTTCAAATAGTAATTTAACAGATGGTAGAGGATCATTGATTATCTTCAATCACATGATCAACTCTTTTCCTTTTTTTTTTAAATGTCATACACTGCTTTTATCATCTAAGCTCTCTATAAAAATAATCAGGCTGTATTAATATCGTTAGAGGCAAATAATTTAATTGGCGATGAAACTGATATTTAGACACAATGGATATTTCTCGTATTATATCATTACTACAATTAAAATTATCCAATGTAGGTACACATCTACTTTTTGTATGTAAAAAAAGAACTTCACAGAAAAAGGGCAAAATAAATTATAGATAACCATAATAAATATTCAAAATTGTAAAATTTACTTTATAATTTTACATTAGGGGTCAATGGCAGTTTTTTTTTCTTTCTTGTGTCGGTACCCGTTTTTTTTTTTTTTTTTATTATTATTTATTTCAGAAAAATAAACTTTTGTAACAAAAAATCTGGCATTTAAAATTCCTTTGCCCTCCCTCCTCTTTCTGAAGTTTACTTTTCTTGTGAGTTTGTTTTGTTTACAAATTACCCACATCTTAAATCCTTACAATTTCTTCCGTATAGTTTGAAGTCACTTTTATGGAAAATAATTTTGCGAAGAGTTTCTGTTTTTATTTAGGAGAATTTTGTGAAGGAGTCACAATGTTTGCCTTGAGCAATTCCCTGGTTCTGTCAGTAGGTCATAAAAAGGATACTTCAATGTTAGTTGGGTGTAAATCTTGCAATATTTTTTCCTTTCAGCAATAGAACCTTTTATTTTTCATTTGTGTGATTTAGAAACAACGCCTTGATGCTGAAATACTCCGATGCTGTTTGTTGTATTTAATTTATTCTTTTTTTTTTTTTTTAATGAAATGAATGAAAATTTTATATTTCAAAAGAAATTAATAATTCCTGTAGGAACGATATTTAACGATTTATCTGATGTGCTTGGCTGACATAAAGTGTCCAAAAAGGTTCTGAATTTAAACAACAGGATCAAACGGCATGACAAGGATTACACTATTAAATATCTCTCCATCCATAACATGCAAATAAAACACATTCTATTATCTCTCAGCTAGTTTAAAAATTAAAATATGAAAAAAAGTTGTTGCATTGTTACTGGACAAGTATAAAAGTAAAAATAGGGTACTTGTGTTTATTTGGGCCAGGATATTTATTTATCCAGGCCAGGTAAAGAGATTTCCAAAAATGGTTGTCAATTGCCAGTTTTGTTTATCATTGTGAATTGTCCATGTTGCTCAAAATGGTAATTTAATACAAAATATCGTTAAAAAGAATAAATAATATAAAAGCAAACTGGAATAATACAAAACAGCAATTTAGTATACATCTATTAAATACATAACATCAAAATGATGGCTTTTAGCAATAAATGATATTAACGATGGTAGTTTTATTTTGAGCGATTAATTATGCTCACCAGAATGAATATATTATGTCTATGTATATATATAGTATGCTATATCATATTATATAGTTATATGTATATAAATATTTCTGTCATCGCCTTTAATAGGGCAACTATATAATATGCACTTAAAATGAAAAAAAAGTATATAATAATAAGGGGTTTCTGTAATATTTTTGGCACAGTGAGTATGACCTGGACCGAATAATACACAAGTATCAAAAATAGTTTTTCTTTTCTTTAACCACCACCCCTAAAGCATTCAATATTTATAAAAATCATGTCTAATTTCAAGACTGCAAAATCATGTTGGTCCAAAAAACTTGTTACAATACATGAATTTGGCATGACTCTAATTATTGAAAATTCACCGGTTTGATTTACACTTGATAAGAAAGCATGAATTGCCGAATTTATTAAAAAAAATTACACTTGCTCTATAATTTTTTTTTTTCAGATATGACAACAGGAAAGGGGAAAAAAGCATTTTAAAAACTATGTATTCAGAATCTTTAAATTGTTTTCTTAACTTATAATTTACTTAATATTAAGCTATTAATTGATAAAAGCAGATTTAAAAAAATACATATTACTCATTATTTTTTATTTACATTTTATTTTCTACAATTAAGAGTTTTAAAATATTTTGTTGTTACTATTTCACAGCCAGTTGGCATATTTTGTTGGTGTGTTGTTTGGAGCATATTTAACTCTGTTGTTGTTGTAACTTGTAACTATACAGAATGTTTGGTGATTTATCACCTGTGGCTAACTCAAAAATGCCGTAAAATTCATTTCTTATATTACAATAAAGTTCCTTAAAATATCATCGTCAGAAGCACACTTGTGTACATATTTTTTATAATTCTGGACTATCAAGAAGTGAGTAAAAAATCTATTATATAATTCTAGCTTGACATATTTACAAGTTAAATAAAATAGTGTAAAAAGATTAATAGTTAAATAAGTTAATTAATAATTAAAAGACAAATTCACAGTTTAATGATAATACAGCTCACACTTCTTAAAAAAATACAAATGAATTCTACTAAAGTAAACAGTGGATTTAACAAGAAAAAGATATTGAATTGGGTTCAGCAGTGACTCAGAGCTGAACAATTTTTGATGCTCCAGCTCTGCTCCTGGATAAAATACTGTGGCTCCGGCAACTGCTCCAACTCGGCTCCACGCTTTTGAGTTACAGATTTTAATTTACACATTTAATTTTTTGCTCGCAAATTCTGTCTTCCTTCTTTACCTTCATTAAAGATCTGACAAAATGCATTTTTCTTCTCATCAAACTTGAAATGCTTGTTCAGAAAATATGGCATCTTTTAGCTTTTACTTTTAAACTAGAAAGTTTGGTGGAATTTTAAACACAAAAATCTTAAAATTCTTCCACACTTTTCAAACAACCAAAATTGTACAACTACACATGTAAACAACAGGCGGCCATATTTGTTTTCAAATAGTTTTGTCACTTAGCTCAAGTAGAAAGAAGAAGTGAAGTAGTGTTACTATGTTTTTGTGAGAAGTTTTCCATCTCTAATAAAACAAAAAGCTCAAAAAAATGATATAATTAAAATACTGAATAACGATGTAATTAAAATATTTTAAGACTGAAAAAAAAAAGATTTAAAGGAATATTAAAAACTAAAGGAGCGTGGGGCAGGGGAAAATTTAGAGCTCCAGCTCCAGGGAAAACACAGCTCCGGAGTGCTCCGGGTTGTTTTCCCTGTGCTCCAGCTCCAGGTTCCTGGGGTTCGGTGATATATATCGATGGATATATATCTTGATGTATACATGATATATATCTGATATTTATTTTCAAAATATCATAAAGTTTGATATTTTCATATATCTGACTAGAGATGTAAATTTTCCGGAAAATTTGAAGTGGCGGAAAAAAACCGGGTTTTTTCCAGTTTTTTTCTAGAAAAATTGGAAAAGTTGGAAAAATTGATTTTCTATAAATGTTTCTCAAAAATAAGTTATATTTTCTTAAAAACTATACAATAATAAACTTTTTCAATATTTATGCACATTAAAAAAATTATTTTCCATAAAAAAGACAGCTTTTAAAAGTTTATCCTTTCAGTCTCAGAATTCTGACAGTAGCTTTTCTTACTTAATTTAACACCAGTGTTTGTAATCTATCATGTGTCTGTTAAAATGATTTTTCAGTAGCACTTTTTTAATTATGTCAATAGAGCTAATTAAAAAACTTTAGCTTCAACCAATATCACTGTAGTTTTAAAGCAGTTTTAAACTGTATTGTACATCTCATCTACATAGTACTGGTTTTCAAATACATAAAACATAAAGGATGCCAGTGTAAAAGAAACAAATTATAGTAGTTCTGGTATTATTATAAATACTGTTATCATATTCAAATCTTCCGTTGTTTAAAAATTGGTATTATTTTAAAATATTAATCCCCCTCCCCCCCTCCCATCACCCCATAGTTATAATTTTCATTTCCTGTATATGTGGTTTTGGTACAGCTTTCTAGACTAAACCCAAACTATGTTTTAGTAAGATTTCCTTAATATTGAAAACAGTATTTTTTTTTTTTTAAATAAAATTTTTAAAACAGGTGGATTTTTCGATATGTTTAAAAATTGTTTTCAACTAGATTTTTCACAGAGATTTGCTTACATTTTCTTTGCAAAGCTTGTATGGATTTATATTTTTTGAAAATGCATTTAGACAAATCTAAGAATCTATATTTCAAAAAAGAAAAAAAAAAATGATACATAATTTCAACTACATGTTATTATCAAAAGACATTTTTTTAACAATAGTGAAAAATTACAACCATGCGAATAAAAATAAATGCATGTTTCAAATTTTACATTAAATTTTTCATCTTACCATTTTCATTTATTGGTATAATATTGAAATACTTTTGAACATGAATTTTCATTTTTAACGAGAGATGTTGCATTTAATTATCGTACCAGGGATTTGCTTGGATTTTTTTTCACATGATCATATTTTTACGAAATTGTGAATTTTTATGAAAACTTGTGAACTTGTAAAAAATGTAATTGGAATTTTGTAAATTTGTCATATTTAAGTTCTTATTTAGACATTATTGAGATATATAATAACTTTGTACATATAAACTTTGTACATATATACTTTGTACATATAAACAGCTAGATAATAGATTCATTGGTTATTGCAGCTATTATACAACAGGTTTTTTTTTTTAATTCTAAAATCATTACGTTTGTGAAGAATTTAATTTGGAGATTGTAAAAAAATTCTGAAATGTCTATTTTTAAGAGAGAGAATTTCGTTAACGATCATATGTTTTAAGGAGAAAAAACTGTGAAGGATCCTTTAAGGCTGTTCTCAAATCCAAAAGGGCAACTTTGTGACATAAATTTTAATTTATTTTTGTTCGGAAATGCATGAAACTAGCAGGTGTTGTTAAAAAACTATGTAATCAAGGTGTTTTTTTCGGTTTTTTGCAAACGCAATAGATCTTTCAGAAAATAGTGTCAAAGTGGTCGTTTTGAACTGAATTTCCACGCGAAAGAAGAATAGTTGGTCAAGAATGGGTTAAAAACGTGTTTGTCACGTGATCAAAATCGCCTATAACTCAATAGGTAATTTATTTATCAAACAATGGAAAACACAGGCCGATTCCAAATCGCTTCCATGGTCAAGTTTTCCCAATTTTATATCTCTCCGTTAAAAAATGAATTTGTAAATGTGTCAAAACGTTTTACGCTTGTTGAGCAGAGCAGTTAAGAACACCCTTAAGAGACTCAAGTTCTTTCTAAAGAGATTCCTGCATATAGATAAGATTTTCCATGTTAAGGTTTTCATGAGGGACACTAAACATGAAAAAAATATAAATAAAAGTATCAGAATATAGTAATTATAAAATTTTGACTACATTATTTTATAAATGAAATTTCAATTTTTCCAATTTGGAAAAATTGAAAAATAGCCCATCGGAAAAAAACTGAAAAATACCGGTTTTTTTCCCAACTTTTCCGGCTTTTTTCCGAGCATTCCCATCTCTATATCTGACTGACACTAATTTTCAAAATATTGCATATGATATTTTCAGTCAAAACAAGTGTAAATGAATTTTTTGATATTTTCAGTCGAAAAAAGTGTAAATGAATTTTTTAACTGTTATTGATTGTGTCATTCTGTAGTTAAGAACTTTTGCTTTGGCAGGCTGTTTTTAGCTTCCCCACCTTCTGTACAAAAGTCTTTTCCCAGCTTCATGTTTCAAGCTGAATTTTTAAATCTAGAATGTATAGAACTGATAATTATGTGAGACAATATTTACTATAAAAGCTATTTAAAGATAAACTGTAAAATTTAGAGAAGTTATTTATAGCTTCATTAGAATCTTTTCTGCTTTTGGTTTTCTTTAGTTTAAGGCTGTTCTTAACTGCTCTGCTCAACAAGCGCAAAACGTTTTGACATAGTTAAAAATTCATTTTTTAACGGAAACATATAAAATTGGAAAGCCTGGCCATGGAAATGATTTGGAATAGAACTGTTTTTCCATTTTTGGATCCATCCATTACCTATTGAGTTATAAGCGAATTCGATCACGTGACAAACCCGTTTTTCACCCGCTCTTGAGTGCTCTTTCTCCCTTCGCATGGAAATTCGGTTCAAAACGCCCACTTTGACACTCATTTCTGAAAGATCTATTGCGTTTGCAAAAAAAAAATGGAAAAAACAGCTCAATGACATAGTTTGTACATAACAACATGCTACAGTATATAAAATTCAAAATAATGGTAAAATCAATTAAGAGATGGCAGCACTGTACAACACTGGTATCATTCATACTTGGAAAAATATCTCACCTGCATCAGAAGAGAAAAATTTGCTAGGAGCAGGGCATGGCTTTTTTTTTTTTTTTTTTTTTTTTTTTCATGAGGGAGGGGAGGGAGTGTATTCTAAACATTTTATGAATCTAAGGAGAAGAAGAATTAAAAGGTATTTCTTCATTGGTTTTGTGAATAATGGAAAACATAATAATATAGTACTTTTGTATTTGCTTGTCCTCTAGATTATAAAAAGGAATTTTTTTTTAATGTAAAAATAATATACTTCCTCTTCGAAGAAGTGGATGCCTTCGATCTAAAGAAACATGTTATGATAATTTAGATATCCATATATTATTCTTATTTATAAAATAATATAATATGAAAATATTTTAAATGGTATGAAAAATAAATACTGTAATGAAAGAAATGTTTTAATTCTACATTCAAGGAAATTTTTCTAGAAGAGTATAGTCTTGTTTTAAAAAAAATCAGTTCTTATACTTAAAAATATGCAAAAAAGACTTTGCACTCCATCCATTTCTTTTTAAATTATTAAGAGTTGCAAAATTTAATTTCAATCTTCTTAGTTTTTTTAATTCATCAGTATGATCAATAGGTTAAGGCTTCCATCCTTTCATGCAAAGACACTCACAAGCTAATGTTAAACCTATGGGAAGATTCTTTAAAAAAATATTATTTACATTTCAATATATATATATATATATATATATATATTGTCATCAGATAGCTGTAAATTTCTACATTCGATTTTTAATTTTGCTTGCAGTTTTTTTTTTTTTTGAGGGACATTTATGAGGACATTTTTACGTTTAGAACAGGTTCCTAAAGTGAAAGAAAATTAATTAAAAAATCTGCAACCAAAAGTAAAAAATGGTGAATGCATGATATATTAATATATTGTACAGCCATTTATACATGTCTGCAAATTCTGAGCCAACATTTACATTCAGCGCAAAGTGGTATCCATCTAAAGGAAAAGAACAGAATATTTCTGTCAATGCCACATGCTTTTATAATTTGTTTTCACCTCCACATTATTTATAAATATTCTGTTCTATTTGAGTAGTCTAATAAAAAGATGCTTTAATTTTTTTTTTTTTTTTAATGCTTGCTTATATTAGCATGTTTTCTTAAACAATAATTGGTTAGCCAGGTGCCAGTGTTATATATGCATTATATATATATGTGTGTGTATATATACAACATATGCATATATGTATATATAACACTGGCGCTGCGGCTAACCAAAAAATACCCAATAATCTAATTTTATATTAAGGTTGAATCCATATCAACTCAGGCAGGAGGGTTACCTTCATAGTCTCAGAAGTTTTTGAATTGAACATATGTTAAAATTGAAGAAAAAGTAAGATACCTGTATATTTTTGTTTTGTCCAAAAAAATTTCTGGCCCGAGATACAGGCTGCCAAAGATGGCATCCCGGGCACCATTTCCCATTCTCAATTTTCGATAAAAATTTTAAAGTGCTCTATCTCTTGAATGATGCAAGATTTTTTGTTGCGTTTTTTTTTATTTTAAAGATAGTATACTTCTGTTTAAAATGATATACCCAATTTTGAAATATGTATTCAACTTCTGGCAGCCTTTTGAAAAAAAAAAAAATTTTTTTTTCAAAAACGCCAATCTCAAAAATTTTGATTTTTTTGCTGTTGATCAATACCATTGGGAACTACCTTCACTGTAAAGGAGAACTTCCACTTTTGAGTTTAATAAGTTTTAAAAACATTTAAAAAATTCAGAGAATTTTACAGGAACTGTATATATACAGTTCTAGTAAAAGTCACTGAATTTTTGCTTATTTGTATCATTTTGTAAGGGTAAGCGATATATCCTAAACAAGTTGGAAATTGCAATATCAAATGTGACAAATGAGGTGCGTCGTACTATAACTAGTTTTATAAATATTCAGATCTTGGTGCAATAAGCGTTACACTCTTGGGTAAAAAGGCATGAATACAAAATTTATTTTGACTTCTATATATTAAATTCAGTGATACAGAAGTAATATGAATCCATCTTAAAAAGGACTCAATCACCATGGCAACCTAGAATCATTACCTATCATGGTACATCATTGAATCAATTATGTATCATATTACTTTTAAATAGAATGGAAAAACTTTTATTAATATCTTTTTAAGTTTCTATTCGATTTTCATAACATTTGAAGTAATACATATTTTATTTTCACTACAGAACATTGCATAGTAAAACAATCTCAATAACATATATCAATTACACAGCAATACAACCATATTAATGCAAGTTAGAGTTGAGACAGACGGGCAGACAAACCGAATCCATAAAGACTTTCAACTATGTTGGAAAGTGTTAAAAAAACATAAATAGGTTGGAATTTGACTTTTAAAAATTCATATCAATAGATGGAAGCATACTTTCATACAACCCTGTATTTTACATACTCTCTTTATCTTTATATACATGCCACTATTTAGCTAATATTTAATTAAGACTAAAACATGCTTAAAACTAGTGAAATCACACTTCCAGAATTTATCATCCATAGTCGGCCATATATCTAATTCTTTGCGCAGACCTGTATATCATTTTATCTATATTCTACAAACATATCTTAGTATACTAAATGAAGTTCAGTATAAAAATGCATAACTCATTTAAAAATCACCTTTAAATCACTTTTGTTCATACTCAGTAACTCTTACGATTTCTTTTGTGCACCCCTGTATATGATCTACAGCATTTATACACACAACGCAATTAATATGGAAAAATTTAGTTAAACTTAAAAACTCTTATCACAACTAAAAATGCACTTCCAGCAATCATCGTTAATATACAGTATTTTGTATACAGTAAAGTATTTGAAATCTTTTGTGTACCTGTAAATACTATGCACTTTCTATTACACAGGAAGTAACTTGTAAGCCACAGCAACATATAATTTTATTATATGTGAAAAAGTTTAGCATAATTAAAATACGCCATAAACAATATTCCCCTTAAATACCATTATCTAATGGAATTCTTTTGTGAGGATCTGTAAATGAATAATTAATATTCTTTGCACCACATATTTTACAGAATGTATATTTTAATACACTTCATTTTAGTACATAGTTAAGATATTTTTTTTCCATGTTTTGTATTATTTGTTTTATGCTTCCATTCACCGAACTTTTTAAACACGCCTTGTATAACTTGTTAAAATCAAAAGTGGAAGTTCTCCTTTACAGGGAAGGTAGTACTCAATGGTATTAATAAACAGCAAAAAAATCAAAATTTTTGAGATTGGCATTTTTGAAAAAAAAAAATTTTTTTTCAAAAGGCTGCCACAAGAAAAGTTGAATACATATTTCAAAATTAGGTATATCATTTTAAACAGAAGAATATTATCTTTAAAATAAAAAAAAAACGCAACAAAAAATCTTGCACCGTTCAAGAGATAGAGCACTTTAAAATTTTTATTGAAAATTGCGAATGGGAAATGGTGCCCGGGATGCCATCTTTGGCAGCCTGTATCTCGGGCCAGGAATTTTTTTGGGCAAAACAAAAATATACAGTTATCTTATTTTTTCGTGAATTTTAACATATGTTCAATTCAGAAACTTCTGAGACTATGAAGGTAAGATTTTTTCTTTGGCTGCCTGAATTGACATGGATTACACCTTAAAGTCTTTATTTTAATCTAAGCAATTGTTCTAATTTACGTAATTGATAATTACTAAATCCCTTAAAAATTAATGTTTTGAATCGGAAAACATTAAATTGAATTTACTCTTACATTGCAGTACATAATAGAACATAAAAAAAAATTTAAGCAAAAAGTGACTTACTTTTCATAAAGACAGGCAAAGCAAAATATAGGTAATCTTTGGCAAAATAAGAAAGAAGCGTAGCTTCTACATCCATGCAGAATATAAAATGTGTTTTAGCCTGCAAGTTTGCATCCAAAGGACTAAAGATTATTTCTAACCTAATAGTCCCCCAGGCACATTCCAACGGGCCAACACAGAAGTAAGGAATCAACAAGCTGCAACTCAACTAGAAATTAGTAGACTTTGCTGCTTTCTGTACCGATCGTCAAAATGTTAGTGACAATAACTGATGCTGCTGATGAACAGATAATACTGCTTAACATCTATTCACACCATCCTTGTTGCATTTCTATCATCAACTGTAGCAGCTAAAGCAACTAGCAAATTAAAAGAGAAAATAATGTAATACATGCATACATATAATATTTAAAAAATGAAAGACAAAATGTAATAAAACAAATATTTGATTCAAACGTTAAATGTTGATTTTTTATTAAAGTACTACTCAAAATCAGACATGGGAAACTTAAAACAGCTGACTATATATGTATTTGTTAAAATAGTATAGTGTGTAACATTAACGAAAACCTCATAAAAGAATTTTATCCTAAGCAATGATTTAGTATAAAATTACACATGCTTTCACTTAGATTAGACCTAAATTCCATCAACTGTCATGAGACTTTAAACTACATTTAAATACAAAAACAGTTATATTAATCCTTTAAAAGTTGATTGTCCGGTACAGATGTCATATTCGGGCCATATTGGCGCGATTTTTTCAGTTGCCAATTTGGCAAAAACATCAACAGCATAAACAACATAATCCGGGTTACCACATCAAGCAAAATAACGACACTCTGGCATTGGCGTCAGAAAAAAATTGTGCCAATATGACATCTGTACCGATTGTCCTACCTGCACATACTACTTAAAATTGTTTTGGTAGACTTTAAAATCTTTCTGCAAAAGATTAAACTTATAAAACATACCTCTAATTATAAAATTGTTTGTCAACATAATTTTAATTTATGAGATTACCTTACCTCCATTAATTTTTTTTAACATTATTTGAAACATACCAGTTTATTTAGATACCTTATACAATGTGACAGTATTTTTATTTAGGTTTTTTTTCCTTTTGCAAATAACATGCTTTAAAAATCACTGCTTTCAATCTAATTTTTAAAATTTTCCTAAAGATAAACAAAGGCTTCACATTTAAATTTTTCTTTTTTTCTGCATTTATAATTATTAACAAAACAATAACACTACAAAGCAATCGAAGAATCAAAATTTAACAACCCTTGTTTATAATTTAAAGCTACTTTCTAATTGACCAATGAAAGTGTATAATTACAAATTCAATCGTATAACTTTCAGATTCATTAGCACACTTGGAGAATATCAAACAATTTCAAAACAAAGTTAAGGGAGCATTAATTCTGATCAACGTTACAGTATTTATGGGTAAACTCTAGTGGAATAAAACTTAAATGCCTATCATACTATGCTACATACGAAAACATTGCTCAATTAGCAACAAACCACACATGATAATGCATACAAATTCTTAGAAATACCCAGACAAAAAAAAGCTATACATGATTTCAATTGATTTAAAATCTCATACAAAGTTATAATCCTTCATAGAATTTTCAGCATGAATCCAAGAACAAGAAGTAAGATGGCACATCTGTGGGGGAAATGCATTAAAAATAAAAAGTAGAACAGTCAGAGTTTTCTTTGTATGACAATGTTCACAAGTAAATCTCAGTAAATGGGTAAAGAGCAAACTCATTTGCAATTGAATCTTTCTTTCTTAAAAGAGAATAGGAGAATACAAAATACAGAGGCTTATTTATTTTAAAGTTTATAAGCTTTTCTACATCCTTGCATAAATATGCATAATCAAGTACTATTAACAAAACTGAATTGGAGCTTGCCTAAACTAATTTTCCATTTAAAAACCGATATGAGCTACAGTAACAAATAATTCTTAACACAATTATTTTAAGTGAGCAAAGAGATATTTAATTCGAAATTGATTAGACATAGTCTATCAAATAACCAATTATAATTAATGATGCATGTAATTAAATTTAAGAAACAAATATTCATATAAAAAAAATACTTTTATTCTTTGTACTGTTAACTTTCAATAAAATTTTGAGAACAGCGTATTATATCTTCATTATTACCCGAAATAAAATCCATAAACGAACTATATAATTAGTATTTTAATTTTAATAAAATGCATCTGAATATTTACCAAAGACAGATAGATATGTATCCTTCTACAAAGGTGCAACATTTCAACAATCCTTACCGATTACTATTTGTTAAAAGAAAACACATTAATAAAAGATAGTATATCCAACACAATTTAATAAAACGTACCATATTTCTCGAATCACAGAACATAGATTCTTGTTTGATGCAAAAACAAGAGTAATTCTAAATAAAAACACCGATGTGAAATATAAATATTATTTTTAATACCATATTAAACCACCGCCATATTTAGCGAAAATCTCTTTTCTAATTGGCTGAGCTTAGGTTAGCCGTGCTTAGGATTGAACAGAGAGCATTCCTTCAAAATCACGTTCTAACGACCTAAAATCTTGTGCTTAGGTAAAAAGTTAGCTAAGTTAGACCTTGGGTAGACCAGTGAAAACGCACCTTAACCGATCTCACCGGTCACTAACCGGTGGCTCCTCTGGACGCGCCCAATTATTACGGTGATTCCTGCTACTTTTGTGACGATTCAAGCACTCGAATACGTCATGGAAGTAGTACGCTATCTGGTGGAGAAAAGATATTTCGCATCAGGAAAATCCTGTGCATTGACAGACTTCTCACTATAATTTAGTAACCTTTTCTTGAAGCATACATCTCTGCCAATTTGGTAAGCTTTTCTTGAAGCCTAGATCTCTGCCCTCCGTCACGTGATGGTGGGCCGCCAAACCGGTTTTTCTCCCTCCAAAATCTCCTTGGAATCTCT
The DNA here is from genome assembly GCA_963932465.1 of Maratus speciosus. NCBI lineage: Eukaryota > Metazoa > Arthropoda > Arachnida > Araneae > Salticidae > Maratus > Maratus speciosus. The sequence continues at coordinate 572,108,869 of OZ010788.1, read as the reverse complement.
CTCCGGATTCCGCCGAAACTTTATTACGTGAGAAAGAAATCCGAAAGTTGCAAATAAACGGATCACCGCCAAAAAACGACATCCCTTTAGCGATAGAAGCAGAAACATGTTGGATTCAAGTTCTGGCCAAAAGAACAATGATATAGCGCCTATAATATATATAGTGTGGAAATCGGCTATCCCTTTAATGACCCATTTATTTCATTATCTGATATTCTTTCTCTACTGCAGTGTTTTCTCAGTCTTCCAGAGGCATTTTTAGAGTTATAGCGCCTAGAATATATACTGTGGAAATCGGCTAACCCTGTAATACTTAAAAAAGCGCTAAAATATTGTATCCCTTAAATGTGCAACGATGCTGCTGAAATATACAGATCGCAGCGACATCTGCAGGATATTTTCTATAACTGCAAGATATTGCTAGTCTATACAACGTAATACGAAAATCCCGCAGATGTCACTGCGATCGACACTCGGTATTTTTTTATTTATTTATTTATTTAAGCTATGAGGTATTCGCTACGGCTTTTGCCGGCATGACCTCAAATGATCACAAAAATGACGTTATTTCCTTGGGACAACCACAAATTCAACCTTCCTCCACGAGGAAAAAAGGCAGAACCCACTACATACAACTGGAGACTGAAATATCTCGACACTCGGGATTTTAGCAGTATCGTCGCACATTTAAGGGATAAAAAATTTTAGCGTTGTTTGGATATCATATTTTCACACTAGGTAGGGAGATAGAGCATCGAGCTACTCTACCTTCATGACACTAGGTATAAGGAAAGGGGATGTTTACAAACAAACACTTCTGTCAACCAATCTACCCAGTGACTTCAAATATAAACTCAATAATAACTGGACCCAGAAATAGCAATCTTTTCTTGAAGCACATATCGTGCTTCCCACCATCACGTGATGGTGGGGAGTATGCGCGCCAAACTGGTTTTTCCCGCATCCTACCAAGACCTATTTCGTCTGCGTTCGTTTTGGACAATTCCATGGTTTTGGAGCGTTTCTTTTATCACGAGAATGAAAACAGAAAATGGACTTTACCCACGAATGGCAACAGCCACGCCTCTGCGCGAATATACCCTCAGAAAAAGACGGTTTATGGACTTTACCCATGTGACATCAGCAGCGGGTAAGCAGAAGAAAAGCACCAATAGTCGTGACGAACATTTTAATAGTGCTTCCCCTTTGTCCAATAAACAGTCTTTTTCGGAGAGAAAATTCCCGCTGAAGCGTGGTTGTTGCCATTCTTGGGTAAAGTCCATTGGCCAAAGGGGAACCAATGTTAAAATTTTGGCTGTGTCTATTCTCACGGCAGCCGTAAGAATATTATTTTTACGGCAGTCTACTGCACATGCGCAGTTAAGATTTCGTTAACGACTGCCGGAGATTCTGGAGAATGAATCTCTTTTTGAATGACTCTTCTTTCCGGCATTTCACTGCCGTAACAATAACAAATCGATGCTTGTATCCGAAATCTGCCTACTCCAGCAATAGCTAATAAACGTGTAATGGATTCTTTAGCTAGTTTTTAGTGCTACAATTATTTCTTTTTACATGGTTTTGTGTCATTTTACGAAGTGCTCTAGAAATCTCTCAAGAAATAGGAAAAGATTTTCTGTATGTTAAAGACATTGGATGTGTTACCAAAGAACACGAATTTTTTTATCCCCATGTTTATTAAGCCATTCATAGAATAACAATGTAATCTAAAAGTATTTAATTCTATATATTTATAAGTAGTGTTTATATATTATTTAATTTACTGCATGGCTGATTTTCAAAATGACTGCATGTTTGATACCATAATATTTGAATCTACATTTCATGTCAAAAGAATAATCTTTCGATGCTGTTAGAACTTCCATATGATGATATGTCAATATCAGTACATTCCAGTTAATCTAGTTTAGTTAATACATAAAGAAATTATATCTAGATTTTCAAATGTTTTGTTATTAGATTCTGTAATTTGATAACTAAAATAAAGTTTCATCTCCTAAATCATAATAGATTTAATAAAGATGTTTTCAAAGTCTATTAATTTGGCTGTTTTTGCATATGAATTAAAAAGTATGGCAATACACTGTTAAATGTTAGTATTTCTTCCAAACCATTTTGTACATAAAAGTTAAAAATTTAATTTTACCTACTATTTGCTTATTTTTTATACCCCACGAGTATCATCCAAATAGTCGGTACTACTTAGTTATCCCGTTGACCAAAAATCTATCGCCAAACTATAAGATTAAATGCCAATAATGGTTGATCATAAATGTCACATTCACCTGACTTTAAGCAAGTTTACATGTGTTTACGTCATCAAGTAATTTTTATTTCGACGTTTCATTTGAATTTTTATTAAGGTTATACTAATTTATTTGTTCTTTTGTTATTTAAAATAAAAATTATGTCAATTTGTATAATTTAGTGAGTGGTTTGGCGATGTATATAATTTGATGAAATCGGTCAACAGGATAACTAAGTAGTACCAAATAGTGTCAGTATAGTTATTTTATACAGATTTTGATTTGTGCAATCAGGCCCTTATTATCGCATGGGCAAATCAGGACTTTGCCCAGGGGACCCCAAATCCATATATTAAATTATAAAATATTTACTCTTTTTTTTTTCCCAATTCCAACTTTTCCTTAAGTTGAAGTTATTAAATTCATCTTAAAGTACTATTTAAAATCCAAGGTACAAAAATATTGTTCATGCATTACACATATAACTGACCATCAGTTCTATTTGAATAATGTTGCAATGATTCGAATGGGGCCCCCTATTTTATCTTATATTTTATCTTATCGGGGCCTGTGTTCAGTTGACTACAAAGCTACAGGAAACTATATTGCCTCATCTTAAGTAATGTAAACAAAGAGGAAACATTTTATTTTGTATTTATTGAAAAATGATATCAACATGTTAAGTATTTTTAATTGCCCCTTATGAGTATTATCTATATATTATTTGTTTGTTCAGTTATAAATATTTGTTTGTTCAGTTATAAATATTTGTTATGTAAGAATTGCTTTTTTCATTTGAGGATCATTAGGCTTAAGTTTAATCTTTCAAAGAATACCTTTTTTTATGGATCAAAATTGTTTTGAAAAAGTTATATAAATCAAAATCATGAATTTGAACTTTTTTTCTCAATGTATGAACAATTTATATATTAAAATTTTTATTTTACATAATTATTTTAATAATTACTTACGTTTAAACTAATAAATTATTTTAATATTTTACTTATTGTAATGTTTCAATTTATTGTAAGCATTCACTATAATTTCCCTTGCTGAACTACCAATCAAATTAATGTTTCAAAAATGTAAACAAATCAATGACCAGAAATCCACACAACCTCAGGTCCCAAGCTGTGCGGATTTGAGGGAGTCTACTGTATTACTATGTACAGGTTTCTTGTAAAAGAAATACACTGTTCATTAAAATTTTCGCTCGTATCCCGAACAACTCATCTGAACATTTTCGTGAAACTGGAATCCCCGTCTTATTGTATCGAAGACTTCTTCCTACAATCAGTGCCAGAATGTCTGTGTGAGAGTGTAGCGATAGTAAGTGTTTATCTTAGTCTGAAAAAAATTGTTTTGTTTTGCACAAAGAATAGAAATGATTAAATAAATAAATAATTTCACTTTCATACAACCCGCTAAAATAAATTCATATATTGATCGCAACAGCAACCTCTCTGTTTGAATGCTATACAGCAGGCATGTTAAACTCATTTACATCCGCGGGCCAAATTAAGCCTTATATATAAAGCCACATGAAAAAAAAAAAGATAATATTATTACCACTGCACAAAATAACATTTGCTGGCACAAAACTCAGCCATTTTAAAGAAATTTCATAGTTTATTTTTCAAAAAAAAAAAATTCCTCAAAATTATTTTTCATCAAAAAAAGCTAGAAAATTTAATTGAATTTTCTAAATAGTATTTATTTTTAAAAATTGATTGTACTCGCTAATCTTGATCTCTACTCTCTTGTATCTATGCGCTACTAATTTCATTTCATTTTATAAATACTATTTATGATTAAAATTTATTTTTATTTGATTTGAAAAATAACAAAATGTAACACATTTAAAAAAACTGGTCGATTCATGAATATTTACAGAAATTTGGAAACCCCATATCCATAATTTCCGCATTCGTCTGCTGGCGGTATTTACTGGCGGTGTTTAGCATAGCAATCTACGGAGTGTGAGTTATTAATGCTTGTTTGTTAAAAATACCGCAAAAAAATTCTTTGATGCAGCAGCATATACTTAATATATTGTAATCTAGATTCAAAATGTTGTTCTGTATGCGAGAAAATTCCGTAAGTTTGCAAATTTTCAGTTAAAATGTATGCACGCAACCTGGGTCAAGGCTAAAGTCGTCTGCTAGCGGTGTTTGCGCCTGCGCATACTGGTATTTTGCCGGTGCAGTAACTAGAATAACAGATCATCATACCGCCAGCTCTGGCGTCTGACGTCACCTGAATAGAGTCCATTTCTCGGCGGGGATTGAAAATGAGCAAAATCGGTCCAAGGGAATGGGAATGGGGAAGGTTTAAAATTTTGAATACCGTCTTAACATGATTCTGATAAAACCAGCTTTTACACAACAATGGCAGGAAAAAATAAATATTTTTCGTTATAGCTGTTGCCAACAATTAAAAAAAGCAATAAAATTCTCACCGCAACAATTGTTTTTCTAATGCAATGTTTTCACGTGAAAAATTAAATTAGATAAACAGTTTGACGAATTGAAAACAAATTGAATATTACGTCATAAGTTTTCTAGAGCAAGATTTCTGCATGAAAATTCAAAATGAAATAAATAGTTTGACGAATTAAAAAAACAACAAAATATTGCGTCATATTGAAAATGTAATGGACCACAGCAGGTGAATATGTAACGTCATTGAGTTTGAAGAAACGTTATAAAACATGATAAAAACCCGAGTATGGAAATATTAACATATTTTAACACTTTGAGGTTCTCTGAATTTGATTTAGCCATTTTTAAACCTGTTCTATATACATGCGTGTGTGTATATTAGAATTTTCACAAAATGTTTAGCTCCCTAGAGCTCATTCTTAGCGAAGGAACTGGGTTTATCTTTAATCTTGATTTAAGTTTTGTTGGTGAATTTAGTACTTAACTTCGAAATCTACCTCCGCCTGTAGGCCCGAGCTGGCAGGGATTTTTTTAAAATGCTTTTTTCCCCTTTCCTGTTGTCATATCTGAAAAAAAAAACTATAGAGCAAGTGTAATTTTTTTTAATAAATTCGGCAATTCATGCTTTCTTATCAAGTGTAAATCAAACCGGTGAATTTTCAATAATTAGAGTCATGCCAAATTCATGTATTGTAACAAGTTTTTTGGACCAACATGATTTGCAGTCTTGAAATTAGACATGATTTTTATAAATATTGAATGCTTTAGGGGTGGTGGTTAAAGAAAAAAAAACTATTTTTGATATTTGTGTATTATTCGGTCCAGGTCATACTCACTGTGCCAAAAATATTACTGTAACCCCTTATTATTATATACCTTTTTTTCATTTTAAGTGCATATTATATAGTTGCCCCATTAAAGGCGATGACAGAAATATTTATATACATATAACTAGATAATATGATATAGCATACTATATATATACATATATAGACACAATATATTATATACATATTACTATATAATATGATATAGCATACTATACAGGGTGTCGGGTCTCAACGGTGTCCAATGGATAATTCCTAAACCGTTAGTCATAGACATATAGTTCCAATTACAAAAATGTTTAAAATCAGGTAAAGAAACATTCTAAAGGCGATTTGGGTCAATAAAAACATTTCTTAAAAAATTACGAAATTAAAATTTTTATACGGTCCCCCCGTCCTATAAGATATATTTAGTAATTTTTTCCTATTACACTGACAAGTAAGACAAAAAAAAGTCCCATTTATATAACGCTAAAATTGAGCGAGTTATGAAACTTTAAAAATGCATGACTTATGCCACTTTTCTACTCTGAAAACAAATGAGTTCGGATTGGCTTTGAGGGATCATATACCAAGTGTTTAAAGTATTCGAAGATCTTACTTCATGTGTATCTGTGCTTTGAAAAAAAATCCTACAATCCTCCTTTTTTTACGAGCAAAGGTGAATTCAAAGAAAGGATCGTGGGGTCATGCTCTCTCCAGACTACCTCGTTTTTTCAGCTTAAGTAAACCTTTTATTGATTGGTTTAGGAAAATTTATGTATTTTTTACATTATTCCAGGCTAGAATTAATAAAATAATAATCTACATCGATTAAAATAAGATAAATTTAGTATTATCTAACCGTAATATTTTTTTTTTTTTGGGGGGGGGGGTGCTCGGTCTATAGAAATATGTATAACAATATGCATATGTTCATAAACTATTTATAAAATAAAATATACTTACGATAACCCACGCATTTCTTTATAATATTTTCTCATTTTGTGAATGCCACACGCGACTCCAACGTGCGCGAATCAGAGATGTAAAATTTAACAAATTTAGTCTCTTTATACACAGCTGCAGTTTTTCTCAAAATCTGAAAACGCTGTTAATAAATTATTCATTCTCAGTTTTTTTTTTAGAAAGCTAGTAAAAAAAGCTTTTAGGCATAACGAAACGCATCAAAACAATCAAACATGGCTACGCATACCGCGATAATGAAATGAGCGTGACACTAGTGAGTCGCTCATTTTCCCAGATTCGTTCTCAATAAGAATCGCCGGTCCGGCAGTCGTCACGGCAGTCTTGACTGCGCATGTGCAGTAGACTGCCGTGAGAATAATATTCTTACGGCTGCCGTGAGAATAGACACTCCGTAAAATTTTCTTCTCGCCTATTGGTGTTTTTGTTCTGCTTCCCCGCGAGGCTAACGAAAAAGACAGGCTACCGCGGTGGGTCCGATTCTTCTTTTTTTACAGACCGCTGGAGTCACGTGATGCTCGATTACATCAATGAAGGTGTGCGAAAAGAGCATCACGTGACTCCAGCGGTCTGTAAAAAAAGGAGAATCGGACCCACCGCGGTAGCCTGTCTTTCTCGTTAGCCTCGGCTTCCCCGCGGCTGACGTCACATGGGTAAAGTCCATTGCCAAGAAAGGGATCACCGCCAAAAAACGACACTCTTTTGGCGACGAGATCTCCGACATGAGTGTATCAGGGTTCGACGGAGAGAACAAAGGGATTCGCTCTCTATTCAATTCCTCCTCTAAGAATCTACCATTACATTTTTAATCACTGGAGGAATCACACTTGGCGACGTAGACCAATCATATCATAGACCTGTTAAATCCATCTGTTAAAGACCAATCAAATTCCCGGAGTTCACGTGTATAGTAGGAGTAATAATGAATGACAGGTTTTTCTTCGTGACCAACAGTAATTCGACCAACAGTGGCGTCAGCTGCCCTCTCCTTATTCTGGACGCTGTACCTACCTTTCCTCTGAGATCTCTACCCACCTTCACGCGATGGTGGGCAGACAAAGCGCGTCAAACCGATGTTTCTCCTGCCAAATTCTCTTCGGATTCCTGCCGAAACGTCGGCATTTCTCGAGTTGACTGCACTTTTTTTTGCTTTACCTTTTATTTTTTGGTGGTGTGTAGACTTGACACAAATAAAATCCTAGAGTAGTTGACAGCTTGTAGTTTCACTTTCGCTTCTATATTTATGTTTATTTTACTTTTTATGTTTATGTCGTCAGCTGCACTTTCCTTATTCTAGACGCTGTACCTACCTTTCCCCTGAGATCTCTGCCCACCTTCACGTGATGGTGGTCAGACAAAATGCGCCAAACCGATGTTTCTCGCCCCACCAGTGGCCGAGAGGTTCTGCTCTCGAAGTTGGTAGACGGGAGGTGCTGGGTTCGATACCAATCGCGCCCGTCGGCCTAATCGTTCGGAGTTTTCTTCGAAATACGGATTAGGTTCCCTTAGAAAGACCTCCACGGAAGGCACTCCCCCCCTCTTAGGGCCTATATCCCACGTGCTGATAATTGGCCGACATAAATACAACCAACCAACAACCAACCGATGTTTCTCCTGCCAAAATCTCCTCGGATTCCGGCCGAAACATCGGTATTTCTCGAGCTAACTGCACTTTTTTTGCTTTACCTTTTATTTTTTGGTGGTGTGGCGCCAAACCGATGTTTCTCCTGCCAAAATCTCCTCGGATTCCTGCCGAAACTTCGGCATTTCTCGAGCCGACTGCATTTTTTTTTGCTTTACCTTTTATTTTTTGGTGGTGTGTAGACTTGACACAAATAAAATCCTAGAGTAATTAACAGCGCGACAGCTTGTAGTTTCACTTTCGCTTCTATATTTATGTTTATTTTATTTTTTATGTTATTGATTTTTATGTTCATGTCGTCAGCTGCCCTTTCCTTATTCTAGACACTGTACCTACCTTTCCTTTGAAATCTCTGCCCACCTTCACGCGATGGTGAGCAGACAAAGCGCGTCAAACCGATGTTTCTCCTGCCAAAATCTCCTCGGATTCCTGCCGAAGCGTCGGCATTTCTCGAGCTGACTGCACTTCTTTTTGCTTTACCTTTTATTTTTTGGTGGTGTGTAGACTTGACACAAATAAAATCCTAGAGTAGTTAACAGCGCGACAGCTTGTAGTTTCACTTTCGCTTCTATATTTATGTTTATTTTATTGCGAGAATGAAATCCGAAAGTTGCCAATAAAAGAGACCACCCTTCAAACAAAAACAAACCACGCCACCCTTTTAAGTATAAAAGTGGAAAGGATTCAAATTCTGCCCGAAAGAACGATAGGATCCACTCTCTACGTGTCTATTCTCTGAGATTGCATTACATGCATTTAATTTGTTCATAATGATTATTTTTTACGCAATTTCAGATTTTCTGTCACATTATTAAGAGTACATTATTAAGATTACATAACAAGGTAAAGATTGTCGGAATTTGAATATCTAAAATTTTGAAAAGAGTTTACACTAAATAATAATTTCAATGGCACTTTAGCTTTAGTTAAAGGGACGATTTTCCTGCACCGACAACTAGGATTAGCGTTCTTAATAGGTCTTTTAAAATCACAATTGTGATCTGATTCATGCGCGATCCATCCTATTTTCTTATTGGTGAGAAATATCCCCCGATAGGACACCCCATGTGCGACCAACGACATACAAGGACTATGTTTAAAACATCACACGGAGTACACGGCGATTGGTTCAAAGCGGCGTGCCCATCGTTTTGTGCCAATTGCCGAGTAAAGATGATCCACACTAGAGCCCTGCGCGCGAAAATTCCATTTGAAGTCAACCCGACATGAAAGATTGGTTGGTTGTGTTTATGACGGCCAATTATCAGCACGAGGGATATAGGCCCTAAGGGGGGTAGTGCCCTCCGTGGGGGTCTTTCTAAGGGAATCTAACCCGTATTTACGCTTGGAAATACAAGGTTCGAAGAAAACCACGAAAACTCCGAACGATTAGGCCGACGTGCGCGATAGGGATCGAGCCCAGCACCTCCCGTCTACCAGCTTCGAAAGCAGAACCTCTCGGCACTGGTGGGGCTCCCGATATGAAAGGAAAATAAATCATGTTTTATTGTAATTATGAAAAGTAATGCACAATTATATCTCTTATACATTTTTATGTTATATATAGAAAAATGCTCAAATCTATATTTTTAATATTCAAATATATGTGGGTATGACGGTGGACAATGGTAGCACGTTGTCCTCAGTATGTTTCATATGATACACCTAAGTGACGTATCTCTCTTTGCATGAGAGAGTAAAAACTCAGCACTTTATCGCTGAGTGTAATATGTAGATTCAGTTGTGGTCCGACTTTTGAGCGCAGGACGATGTGTCCGATCGCAATGTAGTAATTCTGTATTACTTCTATTGTACATAGCATTTTATTTAACCTAAAGAAAATAATTTAATTTGCAAAGATGTGTACTCAACTACACGCTTCAGCAAATAGCCTGAACTAATACATAGTAAAACTTCTGAATAGCCGACCCTCGGGATCGTTGAATCGAGTTCTGCATCGGCGTCAGGGTCGAATTCATACTAGAAAATTCTTGCGGGTCATATTTTGGTTTTTTGCAAGTCGGGTTGTTGCTATTTTCGCAAAAAGTTTGAGCAGAACTATGTTTCAGATGCAATAAATACGTATTTGAATATAAAAAAGTATATGTGGCGACGCCATCTTGCGCGGTCAGTAAAACGAGTTTCTCGCAGGAAGCGATCGAGCTAGCCTTTTGCTCGGCACGTAAGATCTCGCCTTCTGACCGTGGGTTCTCCAGTTCGATCCCTATCGCCGCTCATTACCTGCATTAGTGACCTTGGACAAACGAACACGCACCTTCACAAATATCATCATCTCCTTTCGAGACCAACAGATGGCAGCACTGAAAACACTCCCAGCAGCAAAGCCTGTGAAACGCTCACAGCACGCAACCAGCAATCAAAGCCTGTGAAACTATCACAGCACACAAGCAAAGCCTCTAAAACGCTCACAGCACGCAAAGCCTATGACAACTCTCATAGCACAAAACCTGTCACGCCGCGCATCTTCGGGGGCACACACATGCGCACGGCAGCACGACCTGGCAACCGCCAACGCAACACGAGTGCACATCGCTCGTACAGCATCAACGAGATGCTCTTCTCACTGTGGGTGCAGTACTGTGGCGACGCCATCTTGCGCGGTCAATAAAACGAGTTTCTCGCAGGAAGCGATCGAGCTAGCCTTTTGCTCGGCACGTAAGATCTCGCTTTCTGATCGTGGGTTCTCCGGTTCGATCCCTATCGCCGCTCATCACCTGCAATATATATTCAATTTACTGTATGAGAAATAAAATGTATATAAGAAATGGGATATTCTTTCTTTACGGCACAGTTAAGAACCATTTTTTATTGCCTCGGATTATGAAAAATATTACCAACATTTCGTTTTTGATATACACAAACACACATGCATCGTATTTGTGATAGTTTATGCACACACACGCATGTTACGTAGATTGGGAGATGACCACTATTCAGAGGTAGAAGCGTATAAATATAAATATACAAGTGTTAGAAAGTGAAAAAGTGTTTGCTGAATAGAGGTATCTGCTTTTCGGGAGTGTCCATTACGAAGATTTTATTGCATGTAGATTTTTTAATCGAAAAAAATATTTTGGGCATTCTTTCGAAAAATTGGGTCAACCCGAACCTGACCAACAAGAGTCAAAACCCAATCCGAACGCGAAACAATGAAAATTCAACCAGACCCGCAGCAAAAAAGTAGAAGTCAACCCGATCCGAACCGCAACGAAAAAAGCGCCAAGCCGACCCGATGCAAGACCCTAATCCACACCCGAACTGCAACAAAAAAATCTAGCACCAAACCGACCTATCCACACCGCGTGACTTTTTAAAAGTCATGAACTAGTCTTGCATGTCGTTGTTCGCATACACAGAGTAAAGAGAAAGAATAGAGATGAACTACGGTGGCTGGGAGTGACACCGAAAATACAACCCTAAAATCCGTTATGTTCAGCCCATACAAAACCAAGCGCTTTGACGCGCCTGTCAATTCGAAGCTGTATTTGTTTGCTTTTATCGTCGGAAAATCCATCCCTAAGGAAGTTGCATATTTTAGAATGCTTGAACATAAGCAGATCACATTCATTTAGAGAAAAATTGTGCATAGGTGACATCAAAGAATTCGGTCCGTCCTTGTTCTATGTGATTGGGCTGAAAGAGGGATTTCAATGGAGGATATTCCATCTGCATTTTGATCACGTGATCAAGGTAAAAACGTCTAGCGTAAAGAAGGGAAGGCTCCGTAGACGTGTAATGTAAATCTTCGCTAGCCAATGAAACAGTTCATCAGGCAAAACAGTAGCATCTTCCCTTCTTATCAGTCTGAATTTCCTTGGGTAAATTACAAGTATCACGTGACCTTTTCAGCCTCGAACCCATATTTAGAATATTCTCCATTTGAGCGATAACTGGCTTCATATTGCAACCCGTTTTTATGGTATACTGCACCTCTATTCTTTCTCTTTACTCTGTGGGTCGCGTCCCGCGAAATTTGACTTTCCATAAGACTTTTAGCATTAGTGCAAAAACCGGCAATTTCATTGGCTATCGGTGAACCGAACTTCTTTCCCTGGAAGGAAAAAATCCATTTTACGAGTAATAGCGTGGCTACTCACAATAACTTGATGTATTTTTTTTTTTTAAGTGGATATATTTCTCATACTGAACACAAAACCAATTGTTATACAGTTAATAACATAATATATAATTAATTATTAAATTTGATTTAATTTTCTATTAAGAAAATTATAAACAACTCTAAAACAACATTGACTTATTCATATTATGATAAAATAATGAGATTGTTATAAGTTGCTTATAACTTTTTTATTCTTTACTCAGATGTTTGCAATTAATATTAAAGTTCTAGCAGCTTAACTAAAAATAAGTAATTGAAGTTCCATCTAGATATATAAAAATATTTTTCTACGTCAATTTAAAAGAAACTATTATTGCCTTTAAATAAACATTAGCTCCTAAGTGGTATTATGTAGTAAAATTATAATCACAATATTAGATTTCGAATAAAAACTGTAAAGCTACTGATAATAAATAAAGATAAAAACAAAAATCTCCATAATAATAATAATTTTTATTTTAAATATATATATTGCATATAATAGCATAATATTTTACATTGTTCATGTTTGATGTATATTACACTTTTATTGCAACATATATATATAATAAAACTTTTTGCGAATAATAATTAATAAATCACAGATATATATATATATATATTTATTGGTGGTCAGTAATATTTATCTAATGGTTATATATATATATATATATATTTTTTTTTTGTTGTTGCATTCTTACCATGCATTCAATTACTTAAGGCTGTTCTCAACTGCTCTGCTCAACAAGCGCAAAACGTTTTGACAGATTTACAAATTCTTTTTTTAACGGAAAGGTATAAAATTGGAAAGCCTGACCATGGAAGCGATTTGGAATAGAACTGTTTTTCCATTTTTGGATCAATAAATTACCTATTGAGTTATAGGCGACTTTGATCACGTGACAAACACGTCTTCCGCCAATCGTTGACAGGTTTATCTGCTTTCTTCGGGAACTTCGGTTCAAAATTTCAACTTTAACACTATTTTCTGAAAGATCTATTGCGTTTGCAAAAAAAAAAAAAAAAAGCAGCTTAATTACATAGTTTCTGAACAACACCAGCTAGTTTCATGCATTTCCGAACAAAAATAAATTAAAACTCATGTCATAAAGTGGCCCTTTTGGATTTGAGAACACCTTTAAAAGAATGACATCAGTTCCAAAATGTTCTAAATTACGATTTCTATGGAATTTTACATAATATTTGTGAATTAACTAATTCCACATGTATTTCAAATCCATGCAAATACTACTTAGCATATTTCAACAACTACGCCTTATTAAACCTTTACTAATTTATTGTCTTCAATGGTTAAATTATCATTGAAACATACCGGGTGTCCTAAAAAGGACTGACTGATTTTAAAATTCAATAACTTGTAAACGGTGACAGATATTTAAAAAATTCTTGTAGGAGGGTTATGCATAAGGTCAAAAGTTTTTTTACAGTGATTTTCAATTTTAGTTCGAATTACAAACAATAGATGGCGCTGCGATCAATAGACGCTAAATTCAGGCTCGATTTTTGGTACTTCGTGGCCCGGATAATACATTTCCATCTCCTTTTTCTGCATGGAACAAGATAAAGGACCAAAAATCGAGCCTGTATTTAGCGACTATTGCTTACAGCGCCATCTATTGTTTGTAAATCGAACTAAAATTGGAAATCACTGTAATAAAACTTTTGACCTTATGCATAACCCTCCTGCAAGAATTTTTTTAATATCTGTCACCGTTTGCAAGTTATTGAATTTTAAAATCAGTCAGTCCTTTTTGGGACACCCGGTATATTATTAATATAATTTATATATAAAGAATAAATAATTAATTTTTAAAGATGAATATTTTAATAAATTAATTCTGTTAATTACTATTTATAAGTTACTTGAGTTCTAACATAAAAATACTTTTCATTAAAGTTTAGAAGATATTACAATTAAATTTTAATAAATATTCATTTTAAACATACAGTTTATAAGGGATAAGAATTTAGTAGTATTGAATATATAATAAAAAAATTAGAAAGCAGCTGATAAATTGATAAATATTTTTATATATGAAAGATAATACTTAATTTAAAAAAATGAACACCTAAATAAATTACTTCTGCCAATTATATAACTTACTGAAATTCTAACAAAAAGTATTTTTAATGTAAGGTAAGAATATATTATTATTACATTATTATTAAAAAATAGATTAAATGAATTTTTTAATTTAATTATTTAAATTTATTTTTAAAAAATCTAATTGACAAAAAAAAAAAAAAAAAAAAAAAAAATTACAAAGGAACTGGTAATAAAGATCAACCAATTTTAACTAACTAAAATAAGAAAATATTACTATTACACTTTAATTATTAAAAGAAATTTATTTATTAGAAAAATACCCTATAATTCATATGAATTTTTAAATTAAATTTAATTATTTGTGTAATGTTTACAATAAAAATTTTTATAAATTAATAAAGATTTCTAAGTCTCAAAGATAATTTTAAAATGAAAAACCTTTAATATATTAATTCGGATAATTTTACATTTATCTGTTTATATAGTAACAGATAAATTTAAAATGATCAGAACTTTATAAAGTTCTAACATGAAAATACTTTTAATCTAAGCCTAGGAGATTCATTATTGGATTTTAATAAATGTTTACTTTAATTATTAAAAAATAGATTAAATGAATTTATTTAAAAAAAAAAAAAATACAAAGGAACTGGTAATAAAGATCGACTGATTTTATCTAACTGACTCAAACAGAAATCAAAACAAAACTCTAAAAAAGTGAAAAAGCCAGCGAGAGGACAGAACACGCAACTTTAGGATTACAAATGCAAAATCTTAACAAGCCCTAGTCTTAACCACTGGGCTAGATCATTCATATGCCTATTTTACCAAAATACCATGTGCCAGCTTTACACTTTTTAGCTCACAGGCTATCAAAGCCTGAGAGCTAATGTGCCCGCCCGTTCTGTATGTATGTATGTATGTACGTACGTACGTATGTACGTAACGCGATAACTCTTGATAGAAACATCCGATTTGCTTCAAAATTTTTTTCTAGGTTCACCGTGATAAGGCGCTTCCCTGATTAGTTTTTGGAGTTCATTGGTTAAGGATAAAGGGGGAAAAACGAGGTTAGTCCACACCCCACCCCCTTAATTCAGATAAATGGGTTTTTCATGCAGAATGATTCGATTTGCTCCGAATTTGATATACCGGTTTATTATGTTAAGGAACATCCCTGATTAGTTTTGGGAGTTCATTGGTTAAGGATAAAGGGGGAAAAACGGGGTTAGTCCACCCCCTTTAATTCAGATAAATGTGTTTTTCATGCAGAATGATTCGATTTGCTCCGAATTTGGTATAGCGGTTTATTATGTTAAGGAACTTCCCTGATTAGTTTTGGGGGTTCATTGGTTAAGGATAAAGGGGGAAAAACCGGGTTAGTCCACCCCCCTTAATTCAGATAAATGTGTTTTTCATGCAGAATGATTCGATTTGCTCCGAATTTGGTATAGCGGTTTATTATGTTAAGGAACTTCCCTGATTAGTTTTGGGGGTTCATTGGTTAAGGGTAAAGGGGGGGAAAACGGGGTTAGTCCATCCCCCTTAATTCAGATAAATGGGTTTTTCATGCAGAATCATTCAATTTGCTCCGAATTTATTATACCGGTTTATTATGTTAAGGAACTTCCCTGATTAGTTTTGGGGGTTCATTGGTTAAGGATAAAAGGGGAAAAGGGGGGTTAGTCCACCCCCTTAATTCAGATAAATGGGTTTTTCATGCAGAATCATTCGATTTGCTCCGAATTTGGTATACCGGTTTATTATGTTAAGGAACTTCCCTGATTAGTTTTGGGGCTCATTGGTTAAAGGTAAAGGGGGAAAAGGGAGGTTAGCCCGCCCCTCTTAATTTAGATAAATGGGTTTTTCATGCAGAATGATTCGATTTGCTCCGAAGTTGGTATACCTGTTTATTATGTTAAGGAGCTTCTCCCTGATTCGTTTTGGCGATTAATTGGTTACGGATAAAGGGGGGTTAGTCCACCCCCTTAATTTAGATAAATGTTTTTTTTTTTTTTTTTTGCAAGATTATTCGATTTGCTCCAAGTTTGGTATACCGGTTTATTATGATAAGGAGCTTCCCTGATTAGATTTGGTGGTTCACTGGTTAAGTATAAAGGGGGAAACGGGGGCTAATTCCCCTTCACTTACTTTTTTGAGGGGCATTATCCTTTAAAATAAGAGTATAATATACAATTAGTGTGAATAGTCTGTGAGCTCAATGCCATCAGTTTAGCTGGGCACTTTTCTTTTTTATTTACTCTTATACTTGTCCTTTTAGGGAAAAAAGTTCGGTTCAATTTCATTGGCTATCGGTGAACTGATAGCCAATGAAATTGCAGCATTTCGTACTAATGCTAAAAGTCTTATGGAAAGTCAAATTTCGCTCGAGTCCCATGTGCTTTGGAACATTGAAAAAAGCTTACTTTTTGCTCAGCTTAGAACTTTACTTACCGTTGCCTATGTATATACAGTGCGTGTAAAAACTTTAAGGACAGCATAAAATTGTAAAAATTTTGATAAATTGAAAATGCGACAAGTGAAATGGTAATTTAATGTTGATCATAAAGTGGAAATACAGTAGAAGATCTTTATAACGCAATTCTCCATATAACGCACAACTTCCTCAGATGTAAACAATGAATTTTGCAGTTAAGAAGCACCTATAATCCCACATTATAAAAAAATGCGACTTTCTACAGAACTAAATTTAATACAGTATTTCAACTTTATATCCTTAATTCAGGACTTTTTAATGAAAAATTTGCTATTATTACAATAAATAGTTTTGAAAATGAGTAATATAATGAATGATTTGGTCCAGGTATACTTGGACCTTAAATAAATTTAAGAATATGTGGAATGATCTATATTATGCTAAAAATTATTGTCTGGATAACTTCTGGTAACAAGGAAAGCAGTATAAAGATACTCTAATGTATTTTGATATGTTTCAGACTATTTGGCCATGTTTACAAGGTAAATTTAATGATATGTGAAATGTGATCCATATAATGCAAAATTCTATATAACGCACAACCTTGTGTTTTTAGGTTCTTCTACTGTACTAATATAAAAGTCAATGGAATGTAGTGTAAAAACTATAAGGACACCAGTATTTTTTTTATAGAAATGTTATATAGAATTATTATTAAGGATCGACCAAAACATGTTTTTAAGGCTGAAACCGAATTTCGGCGATCTTCCTATTTTCGGCCGAAAACGAATATGTCCAAAAATTTTTTAAAGTAATTAAATTGTATGTATTAAAGTAATTAATACATACATAAATATATTATTCATTAGTTATACGTATTTATTAAATATGTATAAAAATTAATTAATTATGCATTAACAACGAAGTTCATAGCAATAAATGGTCTCAAAATTGATGACAAGTGTTGAAAATTTCCGAAGGAAGAAACGAGATTTTTGGAATACTGATAGTTTCGGTCCAAAATTTGAGTTTCGGCGAAAACTATCAGTATTCCCAAAATCTCGTTTCTTCCTTCGGAAATTTATTGCTATCAACTTCGTTGTTTGTAATTATCAGGCATGACTGACTCAAGACTTGAATGCAGATTATAAAGCAAGCAATGCATATATAACTAAACTTTTTCACATGCTCATTAAAAACTGCAGTCATAACAGTAATAGAAAATTTTCAGTTTGAAACCGCAGAGGTGTTTCGAATACTCTTAGAGAAAGTTCTAGTATAACAGATGATCATTTACATAAATCATTATAAAAGATAAATCGAGGTGTGTATACATAAAACTAAAATATTTTTTAATTAAATGAAATTCGTATAATTAGAAAACCTTTCTGTGTCGTTGATGAATTAATTACGTTTTATTTTATATACATATAAAAAAAGTTTTGGATCTAAGGTAGAGGTCTGCACGGGCCGGCGGAATGGAGGAGAATTTTCAAACGGGCCGGGCCGGCAGAATTAGGACAATTTTTTCAACGGGCCGGGCCGGGCCGACAGACAAAATAAACGTGCCGGGCCGGCAAAAAAATTGAACGGGCCTGAAGGGCCGGGCCCGGCCGATAAAAAAAATTTATCGGGCCTATCGGCCCGATATAAGAATTTGAGAGGAGCAGATAAAATACGAGGTCATTTCCAATGAATATGACTTTTTCGAGAAGTATAAATGTGCGTTACGAGCCGATGCGAGTTTAACAACATCAATACAGAAATGTAACATGTCCATCGTAGAGATCGGCATCGTACAGTTACACAGTGGCGTACCCAGGATTTTATTTCGGGGGGGGGGGGGGGCTGACTTAAATTTCCATAATGTTCTAAATCTTACGAAACACGTTGAATTGTGTTATAAACAGAAATCATTTTTGCCAATAAGGCCGTAGCAAGAAGGGGGGGGGGGGGTTACTTTGTTCCGAATTTTCCGAAAATTTGAAAAATTTTGTCTAGTCCAAAAGTTTGGACTTGAAAAAATAGCGATTTTTGACATGGTCGCCGAAAAAAACAATTTCATCAATCGTCAAATTTTTTAAATCTCCAATTTTTTTAAAGGATTCGAGAAGGAAAAAGCCGAAATTTTGTCATAGGGCCACGGATAAAATGCGAAGTTTGTCAAAGGATTGCGAAGAAACAGTCAAATTTCGTCAAATGCTCGCGGAGGAAACGCTAATTTCGTCAAATGGGCACAGAAAAATCCCGAATTTCGTCATAAGGCCTCAGAAAAAACGCGAATTACATCAAACGTTTGCGGGAAAAATACGAATTTCGAAAAAAGATCGCTAAAAACACGCATACCGGCTGCGAAAAAAAAAGCTAATTTCGTAAAGGATCGCAAAAAAAAGCTAATTTCGTCAAAGGGACATAGAAAAACGTGAATTTCGTCAAAAGGGCGCAGAAAAGCGCAAATTTCATCAAAAAGAGGAGAAAAAACGCTAATTTTGTGAAAAAGCTGCAGAAAAACGCAAATTTCAACAAAGGATTGCGAAAAAACACGAATTTCGTCATACGGCCACCGAAAAAGCGCGAATTTCATCAAATGACCACAGAAAATACGCGAATATCGTCAAAGGGCCTTAGAAAAAACGCAAATTTCGACAAAGGATTGCTAAAAAACACGCATTTCGTCAATACGAAGCGGGAAAAAACGCGAATTTCGTCAAAAGGCCGCAGAAAACCGCAAATTTCACCAAAAAGACGAGAAAAAAGCAAATTTCGTCGAAAAGCCGTGGAAAAAACGCAAATTTCGACGAAGGATTGACTAAAAAACGCAAATTTCGGCAAATGACCACAGAAAAAATGCGAATATCGTCAAAGGACCGCAGAAAAAACAGAAATTTCAACAAAGGATCGCTAAAAAAACATGCATTCCGTCAAAGGGCAGCGGAAAAATGCGAATTTCGTTAAAGGATCGCAAAAAAAAGAAAAAGCAGTGCCACAAAGAAGGGTGACAGAAAAACGTGAATTTTGTCAAAAGGCTGAGGAAAAAAGTGAATTTCGTCAAAAAGCCGCGGAAAAAAGCAAATTTCGACAAAGAATCTCGAAAAAAACGTGAATTTCGCCAAAGGGCCGCAGAAAAAACGCGAATTTCATCAAAAAGTCGCGGGAAAAACGCGAATTTCGAAAAAAAGATCGCTTAAAACACGCATTCCGTCAAAGAGCTGCGACAAAAAAGCTAATTTCGTAAAAGATCGCATAAAAACGCGAATTTCATCAAAAAGACGAGAAAAAAACGCGAATCTCGTCAAAAATCCAAAGAAAATACGGAAATTTCGACGAAGGATTGCGTAAAAAAACGCAAATTTAGGCAAATGACCTCGGGAAAAAACGCGAATTTCGTCAAAAGGCCGCAGAGAAAACGCAAATTTCGACAAAGGATCGCTAAAAAAAAAAACACGCATTCCTTCAAAAGAAAGTGGAAAAACGCAAATTTCGTCAAAAGGATACAGAAAAAAACGTGAATTTCGTCAAAAGGCCGCAGAAAAACGCAAATTTCATCAAAAAGACGAGAAAAAAGTGCAAATTTCATCAAAAAGCCGTGGACAAAACGCAAATTTCGACGAAAGATTGCATAAAAAAACGCGAATTTCGGCAAATGACCACAGAAAAAAAGCGAATTTCGTCAAAGGGCCCCAGAAAAAACGCAAATTTCGACAAAGGATCGCTAAAAACACACGCATTCCGTCAAAGGGAAGCGGAAAAAACGCGAATTTCGTTAAAGAATCGCAAAAAAAAAGAAAAAGCAGGGTCACAAAGAAGAGCAACAGAAAAACGTGTTCGTCAAAAGGCTGCGGAAAAAAAGCAAATTTCGACAAAGGATCTCGAAAAAATGCGAATTTCATCAAAAGGTAGCGGAAAAACACGAATTTCGAAAAGAGATCGCTTAAAACACGCATTCCGTCAAAGGGCTGCGAAAAAAAGCTTATTTCGTAAAGGATCCCCCCCCCAAAAAACGAATTTCATCAAAAAGACGAGAAAAAACGGAAATTTCGTCAAAAATCCGCGGAAAAAACGCAAATTTCAACGAAAGATTGCGTAAAAAAAACGCGCATTCCGGCAAATGACCTCGGAAAAAACGCGAATTTCGTCCAAAGGCCGCAGAAAAAACGCAAATTTCGACAAAGCATCAT
This sequence comes from Maratus speciosus, assembly GCA_963932465.1. Classification (NCBI taxonomy): domain Eukaryota; kingdom Metazoa; phylum Arthropoda; class Arachnida; order Araneae; family Salticidae; genus Maratus; species Maratus speciosus. The sequence continues at coordinate 572,087,923 of OZ010788.1, read as the reverse complement.
TAAAAAAACACGCATTCCGTCAAAGGGAAGCGGGAAAAATGCGAATTTCGTTAAAGTTAGCAAAAAAAAAAAAAAAAGAAAAAGCAGGGTTACAAAGAAAAGCCACAGTAAAACGTGAATTTCGTTAAAAGACTGCGAAAAAAAAAAAGCGAATTTTGTCAAACAGCTGCGAAAAAAAACGCTACTTTCGTCAAAGAAAACGCGAATTTCGTCAAAGAGCCATAGAAAAAAAGCGAACTTCATCAAAAAGACGAGAAAAAAAAATCGAATTTCGTCAAAAAGCCGCCGAAAAAAAAGCAAATTTCAACGAAGGATTTCGTAAAATAAAACGTGAATTTCGGCAAAAATCTGCGAAAAAACTTGAGTTTCATCAAAAACCCGTCGAAAAAAATGCGGAAAAAACACAAATTTCGACAGGATCACGAAAAAAAAAAAAAAACGCAAATTTGGACGAAGGAGTGCGTAAAAAAAACGTGAATTTCTTCAAAGGACTGCGAAAAAACGCAAATTTCGTCAAGAAAACGTGAAAAAACACAATTTTTTTTGCAAGGAGATACGACTGAAAAATGAAAATTAATAAGCTACATTTAAGTACTTAAGTACAGTCAACTCTTCCGCACCGGATTTCCGATTTAATCGAAATCGACTTCAGATTAGCTGTAGTGTTACTGTACATTAATATTCTTCCGCATTGACAATCTTGGCGCCCGCCGATTGTGAGCGAAATTAAAAAACTCCTTAAATTAAACTACTTTTAGATTTGTCGAATTTACTTGTAGGTCTCTTGAACTGACCATATACGTCTTCATTTATCCAATAAAACAGGCATGGAGCTATTTTTCAGTCATTTGAAAATTGATTTTGTGGTTTCAAGTAAATTTGGTCGCAGGACTGAGGAGGATATTGGATTAACAAGAGAAACAAATTCGTGGCATGCCAGAAAATAAAACAAATTTATCTGAAAAAGAAGGAATATCAGCCCTTTTTTCATTTTACTGCGATCTCTTCGGAGGTGGAATGGAGCTGTAACTTCATAACCTCCGCCGACTTCTTTGGGTGTATGCTGGGGCATCACTGTGCTGTGATAGTACTGTATATGGGACTAACTAGAATAGCTGCGTCGCAGAAAAAAAAATAAATTTTATCTCAAAAGAAGGAAAAAAAAATAGGGATTTTTTTCACTTTTGATTACTTCGAAAGGGCCCTATAACTCCATCAGCCCCCTTCCCCTCATTAGGTATACAGTGGTGTAACTATGCGCTGATGTGAAACTAGCCAGAAAGTCTAGTTCCTTGTATTGCTGAAAACAATTGCATTACAAATTTATCTCAAACAAAAAGAAAATAAAAACAGCACTTTTTTCATTTCATTTTCAACTATTTTGGGAGAGGTCTGTAACCACATCACCCCCTTTCTTCTTCTTTGGGTGTAATGTGGCGTCACTGTGCACTAATATGGAACTAAACAGAAGAGTGTGGCTAGTCTGTTGAATGATAGGAGAAAAAAATGCAAATTTATCTCAAACAGAAAGCAATAAAAGCAATTTTTTTTCGGCTATTTTGGCAGGAGGGGGCTGTAAGACCATCAGCCGCCTTCCCTTCTTTTGGTAAGCTGTGATGTCAATGTGGACTAATATGCATTTAACGAAAATGGCTATTTCGCTGTATGGCAGAAGAAAAATTACAAATTTATCTCAAACAAGAAGAAAAAATTCAGCCTTTTTTTTCCATTTCATTTTAGACTATTTAGGAAGGGGCACCCTATTAGCCCCTTTCACCTCTTTGGGTATAATGTGGTGCCACTGTGTACTAGTATGGAACTAAAGAGAAAAGAGAGGCTAGTCTGTTGAATGATGAGGGGGGGGGGGGGGAATACAAATTTATCTCAAACAAAAAGAAAAATATCAGCACTTTTTCATTTCATGTTCGACTTTTTGGGGAGAGGGTTGTAACCCCATTAGCCCCCTTCTATATTTTCGGGTATAACGTGGTGTCACTGTACACTAATATGGAACTACAGTGAAGGGAGCGGCTAGTCTGTTGAAGAATGATAGGAGAGAAAATGCAAATTTATCTCAAGCAGACAGAAAAAAATCAGCACTATTTTTTCATTTCATTTTCTACCATTTGGAGAGGAGGGGGGCTATAATTCCAACAACCCCCTCCCCATCTTTGGGTATGCTGTGATGTCAATGTGGACTAATATGGAGTTAACGAGAATGGCTATTTTGCTGTATGACAGAAGAAAAAAATTACAGATTTATCTTTAAAAAGTAAGGAAAACCACTTTTTTCATTTAATTTTTCGACTATTTCTGGTTTGGGGGGGGGGGGGGGCAGTAACCCCGTCAGCCCCCTTTCCCTTCTTTGGTGTCAATATGGACTATTATGGAACTATATGGTGAAGGAAGCGTATAGTCTGTTGAACGATAGGGGATAAAATACAAATTTATCTTAAACAAGCAGAAAAAATTCAGCACTATTTTATCATTTCATTTTCGACCATTTCGAGAGGAGGGGGCTGAAATTCCATCAGCCCCCTTCCCATCTTTTGGTATGCTGTGATGTCAATGTGGACTAATATGGTGTTAACGAGAATGTCTATTTTGCTATATGACAGAAGAAAAAATTACAGATTTATCTTAAAAAGTAAGGAAAAATTACTTTTTCATTTAATTTTTCGACTATTCCGGGTGGAGGGGGGGGGGGGCTGTAACCCCTTTTCTCTTCTTTGATGTCAATATGGACTAATATGGGACTAATGAGAATGGTTAGTCCGCTGTATGATTGAAAAAAATTAAAACTTTCCAAAACAGAAAGAGGAAAAAGCAGCACTTTTTCATATCACTTTCGAAAATTTCGGGGGGGGGGGGACTGTAGCCCCATCAGCCCCCCCCCCCCCTTGGGTACGCCCATGCAGTTACATGACGCCTGATCCCGGGTTTAATTTTTTTCGGCAGACTTGTGCCGGGACGGAACTGGTCTTAATCGTTCTCAGGATGTGTAGGACAGGCATTATGTTTTGTAAAAGTATTAATAGCGATAATGAACTTCTGTTAACAGTATCTTTGGAAATGTACCTTAAGGTGGTTCTCATATTTACTGCTCAACAATGCGAAACTCTCAGACACATTTTCTGACTCATTTTTAACTATAAAGGCATAAAATTGACAGGCTGAGTATTGAAGGCAATTGGGATCAAATAGCGTTTCCATTTTTCATAAATTACGTACAGAGATAACAGAGACACTTGTCACGTGACTGTACGTTTTCTCCTTTCCTGTGCTATCGCTTCCGGAAATTCGATTCAAAACGCTAACTTTGGCAGTATTTTCTGAAAGATATATTACTTTTATCTAAAAAAAAAACGGCATTTACATGGTTTCTGAATAAGAATACCTGCCAATCTCATGCGTTTCCGAAAAGAAATGAATTCATAAATGTATCAAAATGTAGCTCCTTTGGATTTGAGAAAAGCCTTAAAAATGACAGAAATATTTTCACAAATCTACCTTTTATTATAAGCTTCAAAAGTTATCATGTTTTTTAACCCTTTATTCTAAACTACAATAATCTTTTAATGAACCCTTATTTAAATTTTGAAACGTCTGTAGAGACGTTGACTAAAACACTGTAAGTAATCGTTAACGTTTACTATTGTGTGTTTTCTATTTTGCGAACACATAGTAATTTAAAATATACTGTAAAATGTTCCCATAAATATGCATGTAGTATTCATTAAAAGAATCTTAATTGTATGTCGAGAAAAAACGGAATTTTTTGTACATTTAGTCGGGTCGGGCCGGACCGAGAACGGTAAAAATGTAAACGGGCCGGGCCGGGCTCGGGCCGAACTTTCAATTTTTACACCGGGCCGGGCCAAAATAGCTTTCCTTCGGGCCGGGCCGGGCCTGGAAATTCCGGCCCGTGCAGACCTCTAATCTAAGGCACACAGAGACAATTTAGGCCACACGTACAATTAATAATTATGTATATTTAATAAATACGCATAATTAATTTATACATATTTAATAAATACGCATAACTAATTAATAATGTATTTATGTATGTATTAATTACTTTAATACATACAATTTAATTACTTAAAAATTTTTTTTTGGGCATATTCGTTTTCGATTTCGGCCGAAAATAGGAAGATTGCAGAAATTCGGTTTCGGCATTGAAAACCTGTTTCGGTCGATCCTTAATAATAATTCTATATAACATTTCTGTAAAAAAAATTATTTTTACACAGTCAAAAATAGTGTTTTTTTGTATAATTATGATTTTTTCGCAATAAAAAGGACACAGATACATTCTGTTGACTTCTATATTAGTATTTCCGCTTTATGATCAGCATTATATTACCATTTCACTTGTAAAAATTTTGATAAATTGATAATTCGACAATTTTTTGCTGTCCTTAACAGTTTTTACACGCACTGTAGATTTCGTATGCCATGCTTGGGGGCTATGATCTCGCAAGATCATGTGTTTTGGATTTTACAACTGTTTAACGTGTCTATGCAAAACAGGATCAGCTAAACTGCAAAAAAAAAAAAGGAAAATTTTTGCTTGTGACAACTTGGGGGAAGATTCGTCACGAGGAAGCAATTAATTACAGTAGAAGATCTTTATAACGCAATTCTCCATATAACGCACAACTTCTCAGATGTAAACAATGATTTTTGCAGTTAAAAAGCACCTGCATTTTCACATTGTAAAATATTGCTACTCTCTAGAAAACTAAATTTGATACATTAGTTCAACTTTATCTTCTAATTTAAGACCTTTTTACTGAAAAAAATGCTATTATTACAATAAACATTTTTGAAAATGTCTAATATAATGGATGGTTGTGTCAGTTATATTTGGATCCTGTTTATAAAGTAAATTTAACAATACCTGACCTATATTATGCAAAAATTTATAATTGGGATAACTCTTGGTAACAAGGAATGCAGTATAGAGATATTCTAATGTATTTTGATATGTTTCAGACATATCTGATCATGTTTACAAGGGGAATTTAATGATGTGATCCATATAATGCACAACCTTGCGTTAAAGATCTTCTACTGTATAATTGAATATCCATTTTGCAACATAAACTCAAACGTGAAAATAGCACTCAGCTCTCAGCTGTCGCGATAGCAGTGAATGCGGCCTCGAGGATAGCAACAACTACCAGTCAAATGAATGGCAACAAGATTACGGAAGATTGGAGGATGTAATGACGACCAAAGGTGATTATCAGAACGGGTTGCAAGCCATTTTCCCTTTGACGAGACATGTTGCGACTCTGAGACATCTTCCGCTGTCACAAAAGCTGTTATATTGTGATTAATTAAAATCAATTATACATTGGAAGATCAGCTAGTACAAAATGGTTAAGTAAAAAAAAAAAAAAAAAAAAAAAAAAAAATGTTGCTGGCTCCTGGTCTGTAACTGCAGCTGAGATATTTTATTTATAGGAGAGAGTTTGCTTATGTATATAAAGGTCGCTAGTGAAAGAAAAAATATTTTGTTGCAAGAGTACTTTGCAACAAACACTGTTCAAATAAACATCTTGAACAAATATTTTTCAAATTTATTTTTATTTCTTTACAGTGATGTTAAGTACACATTTTTGAGAGGAAATATTCAGTTTGGGTATTTATTCTTCAATTAAATAAAATTGTGAAAAAATGCTTGCATATGCTATTACTTATGATGTTCGACTAAAAAAAGAAAAATTTAGAACCAGGGGTTCACTGGTGCCGAAACGTCGTTCTGATGCTGCTCTTTTGGGGGAAAACTCCTCGTTTATAGAAAAATGGGTACCTTTTTTTAAAACATTTGAAAATCGCTGTACGAATTCCAAATAAACTTTACTGAAATTTGCTGTATTGGGCTAAAATATTGAATTTGGATTACTTTTATGAGTCGCTCGCAATTGACAACGAACTTAGAAAATCGAAGAAATATACGAAATTTATACAATATAAAATAACGAAAAATCCAAAATCTGAGCCTCGTGTGCATTCGGACCTATCTTCATCTACCTGGGGAAAAGTTTTAAGGCTTCTAATAAGTGTATTAATTTCCCTTGCCACTGCGAACAGACACATAAACATCTTTCTTTTATGGGATTGGATACTTTGTAACGTAAATAGAAGAGTTCCGCATTCAGAAATATGGCTAAAAAAGTAAGTAAAATCACAATGCGTATATATAAATACATGAAATAATTTAAATTCGCTCAAGTCGATTTAAAAAATGATAATTGAAAAGTTTGTACCTTAATTTAATAATGTGTATTAGTTAAGGCTAGCAATTAGCAGCAATTTAATACAATAGTTAATTTTCTATTAAAGCATTTCAGAGAATACATAAAAATGCGAGTACCTACATCCATTTACTTAAAATATTCAATTAAAAGAGTTTGACATGTAAATTTTGTGTCTTTTCTATATACAAATTAAGTTTATTAACAAATCGCTCATTATCACCTATATTGAAAAATATTTTTTGTACTTCTAGGCCATATTTAATTTACTACTTACATCTTTAATGTAAAAACTTTCTTGTTCCTCATAATTTTGTTCTTAGAAAAAAAAAATACATTCAACTTTTGATTAATTGAAATAAACTGGTTAATAAAGAAATTTTTTTATAAGACAAAATTTTTTATCGAGGCCAAAACAAAGATTAAACATAGAAAAACAAATATTTAAAAAATACAGATCTTAAGGATTTTTTTATAAAAAAGGTAAAGAAATTTTAGATTTCTTCCTATTTAAACAAAAAACAAAACAAAACAAAGATTTCTATGAAAGAAATTATTTGCATTTTTTTAAAAACAAAGTATCCTAAAATACAGATTTTTAAAAAAGTAAAAACTCTAGCCATTTTTTTTTTTTTTAAACAATGTGTTCTTAAATGTTTTTATGAAATAAAGGAATTTTACCCCCCCCCCCAACCTTTTATTACTGGATTTTTTTCTGACACTTAAAGGGACAATAAATTTTGAAATTAAGATTTTTTTTTTTTTTTTTTTTTTTAAATAATGTACCGCCCATTCCAAAACTGACAAACGGCACCAAGAATATTTAATTACAATTTTGCTTTTATAATGTACGTGAAAATAAGCAAGTTCATATTTTCTATAAATTCGTTTATAAATTCTGGTGTCAGTTTATTATTTCATCAGTTTATAAACAGAATTACTCCGCGCCGGAAAGGGCTAAACTTTTAAGAATGCTGTGTTGTTGGTCAGTTTTATTTTTTAAATACAGGGTTCGTACACATTTCTTTAAATAAAAATCAAGTAATTTTAAGGACTTTCAAGGACCAAAGCCAAAAAAATTTAAGGACCTACAAATTAAATAAACTAATAAATTATAACATGCATTTTTTAATAAAGGGTTTCTTTCATTTTTGTAAAAGTTTTAAATATTCAAATGGACGGGAAGGGGACGGGGGGGAATTTCACCATGTGGCAGTAGAAATTTAGAAAATTTTAAAATAACATACAGCAGAAGAAAAAACTAGTCAGATGTGCCAATCCCACAACTTTCTTCTATCTCATACATGTTAATACTACAAAATTCATTATCAGAGTGCCAAAATTAAATGGTCTATGCCCCTCATGAGGATTCTAAAGATATGAAATTCCGTGCATTAGTTCTTGAGATACGACTATTGTTAAAAACGTGCAAATCCTGCAAAATATAGCATAGCAGCACCACCTGTAGGGTGATTTACACCAAAACCTAATCGGCAACAACTTATGTAAACATCTAACTGAATCTGAAGTTTAATGAAAATCCGTGCATTAGTTCTTGCGATATAGCTATTGCAGAAATCGTGAAAAATGCAGCATAGCAGCGCCATCTGTTGGGAGATTAACACCAAACCATAATCAGCAGCAGGGATGTAGTGGAGGGTATACGGGGGTATACGCCGTATACCCTCTGGATTTTTTTAAGGAACACCGTATACCCTCTGTTTCTCAAGAAAGCTATAGTATATATACACTAGGGTATACCCTCTGCCTTGAGCGTATACCCTCTGTTTTTTTTACGACTACACCACTGATCAGCACCTATAATTATCAAGGTATACCTGAATCTGAAGTTTGATGAAAATTCGTGCTTTAGTTCTTGGGATATAGCTATGGCGTAAATCATGAAAAATGCAGCATAGCAGCGCCACCTGTTGGGCGATTTGCATCAAAAACTAATCAACACTAATTTATATCGAGGATTAACTGAATATAAATTTTTATTAAATTTTGTGCATTAGTTCTTGAGGTACACCATCCACAAAATTTGTGTCACATACAGACAAACAGAGTCACAGACTCATTTTGTAATAACATGTTTTTCAGGATATCTGACCCCTAAATGTGTAAATAGGTCGAAAATTTTCCCGAATCCAATACTTTCTTATTGTAAAGATAAACAAAGAGGAGAAACATAATTTTTTCTTATTATTGAGGGGGGGAGGGGATAGTTTAACAGACTTATAATTAACTTACAGTTTAAAAGACATTAAATTTTGTATGCTTTGTAAGGAAGGGGGAGGGCAGGGAAACGTCAATTTCGGTGGAGGAGGGGGGGGGAGTAAAACTGTATTATCTATTATTTATTGTTACAACAAATTAACTAATGGAGCAGAAAAAGTTTTAAATAAAGCAATGATTTTTAAGATTTTAAACTTTATAAGTTGAGGGAGCAAAGGGACAAGCATATTTTTTAAAAATTTTTAGGGAAGGAGGGAGTTTATTAGATGACTTATTTATTTACCTTACTAAAAATTTACAAAAAAAAAAAAAAAAAAACTAAGGAGTTTTAAAGACTTTAAATTCCATGTGTCCTTAAGTGTGTGTGGGGAAAAGGGGGGGGGGGTGCAAAAGGAAAATTCCAATTTCGGGGGGGGGGGAGGAGAGAAATCTTGATTGATTATTTATTGTGGCAATAAAATGACAAAGCAAAAAAAAATTTAATTAAACAGTTTCGAAGAGTTTTTAAACTTTGAGTACTGTGGGGGAGCAAAGAAAAACAGAAGAAGAAAAATTTTGAGGGTGAAATTCAGATGAAATTTTAATGAAATGTGATGGAATGAATTGTTACAGAAATTTCGGACAGATTATTTATTCAGTATAAAGTAAGAAATAGAGTACAGGGATGAAAGTGCACTAAAGCCATTTTGTAGCAGCAAAATTCGAATTTTGGAGCAGTAAAATCCATTTTTGTAGCAGCAAAAATTAATTTTGTAGCCATAAAAACTGTTTTTGGAGCAAATTGAAATTCTAATGCTAATAAAAAAGAAATTTGCGTATTTTCGCGATCTTTTGTTGAAATTTGCGTATTTCTCGCGATCTTTTGGCGAAATTTGCGTATTTCTCGCGATTTTTTGGCGAAATTCGCGTATTTCTCGCGATCTTTTGACAAAATTCGCGTATTTTTCGCGATCTTTTGACAAAATTCGCGTATTTTTCGCGATCTTTTGACAAAATTCGCGTATTTTTCGCGATCTTTTGACAAAATTTGCGTATTTTTTGCTATCCTTTGTTCAAATCAGTATGCTGTTCGCTATTTTTTGACGAAATTAGCGGGTTTTTTTTAATCTTTTGACAAAATTTGCGTTTTTTGTGACCTTTTGATGAAATTTGTGGTTTTTTTCGAGATCTTTTAACGAAATTTGCGTTTTTTCACAATCTTTTGACCCCATTTTGTTCGTTTTTAGAAGTAATTGGTAATCCTTTGACAAAATTAACGGGGTGTTTTTTTCGCTATGACAAAATTCGCATGTTTTTCGTGATCTTTTGACGAAATTTGCGAATTTTTTCAATCTTTTGACGAAATTTGCTTATTTTTAGCAATCTTTTAACGAAATTTGCGTATTTTTGGCAATCTTTTGACAAAATTCGCGTATTTTTGGCAATCTTTTGACGAATTTCGCGTTTTTTCACAATCTTTTGACCCCGTTTTGTTCGTTTTTTGACGAAGTCAGCTATCCTTTGACAAAATGCACGTTTTTTTCGCGATATTTTGACGAAATTCGTGTGTTTTTTGCGACTTTTTGATGAAACTTGCGGGTTTTTTCCGCCATCTTTTAATAAAAATAGCGTTTTTACGATCTTTTGTTCGTTTTTTGACAAAATTCGCGATCTTTCGACAAAATTTGCGCTTTTTTCGCGATCTTTTGACGAAATTTTCGCTATCTTTTGACGAAATCGTGCGTTTTTAGCGATCTTTCGACAAAATTTGCATGTTTTTCGCGATCTTTTGACGAAATTTGCATATTTTTTGTGATCTTTTGACGAAATCGCGTTTTTTGCGATCTTTTGATGAAATTTATGGTTTTTTGGGACCTTTAGATGAAATTTGCGGGGTTTTTTCGCCATCTTTTAAACAAATTATCGTTTTTACGATCTTTTGACCACGTTTTGTTCGTTTTTGACGAAATTAGCGATCCTTTGACAAAATTCACGTTTTTTCGTGATCATTTGACAAACATCGGGTGTTTTTCGAGATCTTTTGACTGCGGCTTTTTGCTTTTTTTTGACGCAATTAACGGCCTAGAAAAAGGTTAAAAATGGAATTTTTTTTTGTTTCTCGGATCGACGAAATCGTGCTAAATTTCATCTTGGCACCAAGTACGTTTTGGCGCAAAATGGAAAAAAATAGCGGTTTCGTAGAAGCTTGGGCGATTTTGGCTTCGTCTGGCGCAGGTCTTGCATCCCTGAGAGTAGAAAAAGGTAAAAAAAAAAAATGAAATTTTTAACTTTGATATTACGAAGGGGGAAGTGAAATTTCAGAAGAAGGGGAGGCAAGGCGGGATTAAGATTTTTTTTAAATCAGAAATTAAAAGAAATGCAGAAGAGTTTCACCTTTGATTAAGAATTAATATGAGAGTAAAATTAAGCACTTTTAAGGACTTTTTTCAGATTTTGCATGAAAATAAGTACTTTTAAGCACCAAAAATTTCCTTTGAAAAATGTAAGCACTTTTAAGGACTTTCAAGGACCGTACGAACCCTGAAATAAAGGAAATTAAATTATTTATAAAGTAAACCTAAAAACAAACTTTTTTTTCGTCAAGTTTTAGCAAAAAAAAAAAAAAAAAAGTGATAAATTTTTATAGATCCTTCATTTCTTATACATTTTCAAGATTTATTTCTTTCATTATAATTTTTTGTTGTTCTTATTTCAGGTATAATCGGGAGACATTGTAGTAAGAAAGATGAAGAAATGGCAACTCAAAAATATGAAATACCGACTTTAAATCTCGGCAAAACTAGTTTTGCAAGATTAAATTTGTTATACATATGAAATCTTTTAACGAGTTAAAAAATATTTTTTACTTCTATAATACAGTAATCCCTCGACTTACGTCAGCAATTTGTTCCAAGACTAGCAACGTTAAGTCGAGGTACATTTAGATTATAATTTTTTGTTGCTCTTGTTTCAGGTATAACCGGGAGACGTTGTAATAAGAAAGATAAAGAAGAAATGGCAACTCAAAAATATGGAATATTGACTTTAAATCTCGGCAAAACTAGTTTTGCAAGATTAAATTTGTTATACATATGAAATCTTTTAATGAGTTAAAAAATATTTTTTATTTCTATAATACAGTAATACCTCGACTTACGTCAGCAATTCGTTCCAAGACTAGTGACATAAGTCGAGGTACATTTAGGTAAGGAAACAAAGGATACGTAATTAAAAGTTCACCAAAATCTAATGAACATATTCTATTGTATTTAGGGTTTATGTTACATACATTTAACATTAGCAAAAAAATGAGTTTGCAATACAAGAATTTGGAATAAATCAATAAGTTGTTAACTTACAATTTACTATTCTTCTAGCTGCCCCATTCGAGTACTTTATTTGAGGATGTGAGTTTTCTAAGCATTATCTAGTGACTTTATTTGTTTGTCACTATCACTTGACTGTCGCGGGAAAGTTTCCCTTCATAAAACCAAAAGTTCAAAGTGCGTTTTAATTAGTAATTTTTTTCCCAGGCCAGACGACGTAAATGATGGGGTGACGTAAGTCGGGGTACTGCTGTACATAAATAAATAAATGTAAGAAGTAATAGTCTAAATGAATTTCAGGCTCCCTAATCCTTCAGTCAATTTTTGTAATTTCAAACCTTTCTTGCCGCCTCAAATTGAGTGTCCCTTATTTGGAGGTAAAATGCAGTATACACACTGTTTGAAGGCACTGGGACTTAAGAAATTGTTTCTTAAACAGAGGTGTCTCTTATTTGAAGGTAAAGGAGGTTCTATCACAGTTTGATCACGGTACAAAAAGAAAATGCCTAATGCAGTATCGAAACAGAAGTACTTTTTTCCCCCCCACAAGAAATATAAAGGAAAAAAAATGCTCCATGTAATCTGATCTGATAATGATTGCTTTTATCCAATTGAGATTTACAATTGTAAAAGATGGTGATCTTTTAGAGGATTTCATTGTCAAGGAGGTTGCTATTTTAGGCAGAACCATTAGACATAAAGCAGGAAAAAGGAAACATTATGTTTTGCTATAAGTCAGTCAGTTTTCTGATATTAAATGAGTATAACTTAGAGCTCAGTTATTAAAAATCCCAGTATGTTTATTTCAAATTTTAGCTAATTTTTATTAATATTTAATCTTTATAGCAAAACAAAATGCACATAAAGATATTTAAACAGAAACTTAATACTTTTCACAATCATTTATTCATAAATGTACTTACATGAAAAACAAAAATATGAGCATAAATGATCAACACATGAAAAATATATTTTATAAAAACTCTCTCATGTAATGAATCACAATTTTACTAATTCTCCTTTTTAATTTATTATGTATAAGGATTTCTTTTATCAACATTATATAATAAAATAGAGCATTTGGCAGCTATAAACATTTTTCTAAGTATAAATGTTTGTGTATTCAATCTACCTATACCCCTTTCTTAAATAAATAAAAGCAAACTTATGACAAGGAATGAATATTTTGGTAGTTCACCACATTTTAGACTATTTGATATAAGGAAATACTCTGTGGGAAATGGCTGCACAGATGTATTTAATGTACTAATTTTCTATAAGTAATTAAATGGTTAGCTAGTAAATATAAAAAATTTGCACTGTGTGTAAAAATGCAATATTTACACATGTACACCTATTTTTATATAAATTTTCATTCACCGGATATGTGAGTGCCAATATTTAAACAATGAATAAGGTATGGCAATGTGTCCCAATTATATCAATTACTGTTTATTAAAATTTAACATTTCAAAAAAAAAAAAAAAAAAATACTATTAATATTATTACTACTATTTGACTGACTATTCAAATTTGAATGACAGCCTTTTATCCTTTGTTAAATATATTAGGTAAAATATATGTTGTAGAGAGATACACAACCCAAGTGATAATCCAATAACCAATAAGAAACATGAAATATATTTTTAAAAATATGAATTGAGTTTTAAACTCAGAAGACATGAAATCGTATCATTTTAGCTCAATGTTTTATATGCCCATTAGTTTTTAACACATTTGAGAATACAATTCTCTTCTGTATATTAAATAAAAATGAAAATAAAAAACAAGAGAAACTATACTTTTGATATTGACAAAATGACAAATTTAGATAACTAAAATAAGGATGCACAGTTTTGAACATTAGTACAGCAGAAGTAGTAAAATCAACAATGAAATTTACCAACAGAATAACAAAAGACAATTCTGAAAAAACTCATCTTGAATAAAATCAAAAGTTTTTCTCAAGACCTGATGTAAATCCATATTAGTTACCTCTATAAAAACGCCACGTTTATTAAATTTTAGTATGCTTCCACAACTTTTAACCTTGTAATAAAAAAAGAAAGAAGAAAAATGGACTTAAAAAAAAAAAAAAATCATTTAGCAAACATTAAAAATCACATTTTAAGGATTTACATTTACCAAATTCTGAATATCCTTTTAAGGAACTTTAAAAGTATTTAATAAATTATTTTTGCAAATTAATCTCATGTGTTTAAGATTATTATTTACTTCATTTTAAATAAGTTTGGCAAATTTCAAAGAGTTTTTAATTTACTTACAGATCATAAAAATCTTAGCCATAATTAAAAAAAGAGTTAAATGAGTTCACATATCTTGAATATAAGAATATCACGAGAGAAAAGAAAAAAATTTTAACAGAAAGATCCAAGTGAAGAATCTCAAAGAATCTCAAGTTAAATTAGAGAAAAAAAAAAAAAAAAAAAAAAGACGACAAAATTAAAAAAAAATATATAAGGTTAATGTGAGATTTCTGAATCTTTTTCTTTAAATCTGATAAATGAATACATCACAAGCTAACCTCTTATAATGTAAATAAATATTACTCCTATCTCATTTTCATTATAAAATGTATTATTAAAATTTCTTTGGACTTTTCAATAAGGGTAAATCCAAGATAAGAAGGATAGACTGATCTTGCTTAATTTAAGAATAGCCCCTCACCCCTAATCAAAATAATGCTTTTTGTATCATGAAAATTAATACCTAAAATTACATTAATACTTAAAATACGTTCCACCAGAAAACTTTTTTGCAGACCTCTGATAAAATATACGCTGCACTAGACGTTGATCAACACCCAAAAGTTGATCAGTTACTATTTTATCTGGTCCAATAAATTCTTGTACAATTAGTTTTTATCGGTTGGCTGCTCTAGACGTTGATCAACACCTAAAAGTTGATCAGTTAATATTTTATCCTGTCCAATAAATTCTTATACATTTACAGTTTTTACCACTTGCTTCATAGTAGTTATATACAACTTGAGGCACAATATAAACTACTACAATTCTCGATCAATTAACTAACAGCAGTGGGTGAAGTGATCATCTAATAGTGAAACAGAATCCTGTGTTAATGGCAGAGCATGGATAAATGTTCTATAAAGTTATTTTTCAGCATAAGAGAAGAAAATTATTATTTGAATGTAATTTTACAGAAGCAAACAAGAGGAGCTCCGGAAACAGAAAATATTCTTAATTGATCAACTAATGGTGCAGTCACCCTATATACACAAATTTGAGCTTTAACAGCTTGAATGTCAACTTTGTGAAGAAGATGGAAAAATATTACTACAGATTGAGGGAATTTAAAAAAACAGATTTTTAAGAAAACAAAATATAGTCACCTTTAAACATTTGACATTAGATTAAAGTTCAGGGGTTTTAATATGGCACAAAGTCAAATTTACTAAGAGTTATTATTAGCAATTAGAGCAAAATTTTTATGTCACTTTAAACATATACACTAGGAGCAATATAGAACAAATTACCATCAAACTAATTATTCCACCAGTATAAATTGTTGTACAGCTTGGTGCTGACCAGAATAGATATACAAAAGGCATACAAAAATTTGTCTCAATAAAACTTACAAAAGTTTTCAATA
This sequence comes from Maratus speciosus, assembly GCA_963932465.1. Taxonomy (NCBI): domain Eukaryota; kingdom Metazoa; phylum Arthropoda; class Arachnida; order Araneae; family Salticidae; genus Maratus; species Maratus speciosus. Next base: position 572,072,481 of record OZ010788.1, on the reverse strand, counting down.
CTGTATTTAAAAAGAAAAAAATCTGCTTATTCTAAGTATAAAATCATAAGATGAAATGCAATAGTCCACCTTGGTTCAATCACAAAATACACAATATGAATTTAAAAAAGCTCCCCGTTTTACTTAAAAGGCGATGAAAATAATAAAACAGATGTTACAAGTTAAAAATATACATTTTATTTCAAATTTCTTAGTACTTTCGGCCTGGAATTGGATTATAAAAATATTCTCTGACGACGACCGCAGAAATTCCAGGCCGAAAGTTCTAAGAAATTTGAAATAAAATGTATATTTTAACTTGTAACATCTGTTTTATTATTTTCATCACCTTTTAAATAAAACTGTGAGCTTTTTAAAGTTCATATTGTGATGTCTATGTTCTATCTATTCTTTCACTATTTATTTTTATACAATTTTTCATTTTGGATTAGACAAGAAGGAAAAAAAAAAAAAGTACAGTGGATTTCGGTAATTGGGATATATTGGCTTTACATGATTTATCTCAATAAAACAAACTCTCCAATAAACAGAAGTAAATTAACAGATATTTTTTATTTTGTTCTTCACATTTTGTACCAATTTAATAATGTCTCAAAAAATTGGAATCTAATGTATTGCAATCTAGATTATTTTTTCATTGCAAGTCACATATAAATCAATATAAATCTTTAAAAAAATTATGTCTCTTTCTTTATCTAGACTTGCCACACCTTATAAAAATAAAATGAAAAGAAAATATATAAAAGCACATGCAGAATTTTTAAAACAATATTCTTCCTTGCAAAATAAAGACAACAGAACAAACTAATGCTATTTTTCAGTTAAAGTATAGTACACAGTAGATCTGGTAAATTGGGACACATTGGTTGTAACATGATTTCTTGAAAAAGTGGTTGCCTAATTATTAATTGGCATTTTGACCCAATTACACAGTATCCCAAATAACCAGAATCTATTGTATTTGTAATGTGTTACAGTATAAAATTGTAATGAAACATTTCTCATTATAAATTATTACAAAAACTTTAAATAACACCTCTTTCCAAATTTAGATTCATCATAAATTATTTTCTAACTAGTGTTAATGCCCGTCCTAGGACGGTGGGTAAAAATTGTGTTTTTCACTTAAAATTTGAAAAACTGATAAAAAATAATTGACAATATGGAAGCGTTTAGATGAGCAAAGTTCGGCTAGTTTATGTTCTAATAAACACACAATTAGAATTTACAGTATTTGTGGGTAAACCAGGTTTTCCGGCTAATATACTATAAAAAAATTAAGATTTCTTAATAAAACAAAAATTTAACAAATATGCAATAAAACTGCACAATTAAAAAGTTTGCTGCAACTATTGAAATAATACTGTTTTTTTTAAATAACACTTTGAAATTGTATTTTTATCGTATACCCCTCCCCCCCCCCCCCCCCCCCACTCTCCTTCAACTTTTTTATATGCATATTGATAAATAGGTATCTCGGGTTGAACCCCATCCGAAAGAACGAAGGGGAAGCATTGTTAAAGTGCTTTTCACGCCTATTGCTATTTTTCTTCTGTTCCTCGGCTGACGTCACGCATCAGGGGTGGGACAGCTTAACGGAGACTGGTAAGATTGATGGGTTTCGCCCGGGATGCGTTACACTGCGTTTTATTATATAGAGATTTAATCTCATGTCTAAGTTTTATCTCTATAAAAATTTACACAAATATTCATTAAAACCTCTTCTAATTTAAGTAATTTCTGCTATTTAACAGTCTTTCCAAAATTAAACATTAATACCATTTACTTTTATCAAGCTGTAGAACTCTTATTTTTACCATCAAAACATTGCGATACTGTGCCAGCCAGAATTTTCCTAAGTCTTAAATATTAAAAATCTAAAAGTTTTATCTATCAATTTTTTCATTTCAAAATATATTTTATAGACAAAAATATTTATTCTCGTTTCAATGTCACAATTTCAGCAAATTTCGTTAAGAACTTTGTCAGATAAGCGAAAAAAATCTACTTTTGTATTGCTCACTTTTTAAATTACGCGTTGATGCATATTTTCAATTTCATCTGTAGCTATTTTCTCCCATACCTTCTTCTCGCGTTCGAAACAACATGCTTTCCGTTCATGATAGTGAATTAACTGCTGCCTTAGTTCAAGGATAAAGTGTGTACATGATTTGAAGACGTTACTCTGTCCGTCGAGGACATTTTCAAAAGTTTGCATGCGATCTTCCATTTACACTCTCATGTAGTTTGGGGAGAAAAGCTTGCATAAATATCTCAACTCAACCGTGCTAAGAATTTTCAAGGAATCTCAATTCTGTAATTACAACAAGACATAATGTGAGAAAATAAACACGATACAACAATAATCCCAACAAAATTAGCATGCAGAAGCTTAGGCCTTTTTAAGCTTTTTATTCAATGCAAAAATTAGCAAAAGCAGTACATGTGCTTAATGCAGTAGTCTGAATGGAAGCACATATGCTGCTTTTGTCTCTCCAATTCTATGTTCAAAAGGACTCCAGAGGGTTTTAAACACTATACATTAGATATATATACATATTTTTTCTTTTTACACGTTAGATATCCAATTTATCAAAGGTTGAAATAATTACAAATAACCGCTCCTTTACTTTTACAGATTTAATTCCCTCAGTATATACAAACCTTCACAATAGAAGCTGCCCATTAACAATAAAACATTTGATTTAGCAGAGTAGGTATATTACAGTAGCCTTTCTTTATATTGAGCCTGTAGGACAGCAAGGAACAACAACAACAACAAAAAACAAACAATTTATCGAGGCTATTAAAAAAAAAAAAAAAAAAAGGCAATATAAAAGAAAATGATTTTTATATTTGCCTCAAAAACACCATCTTATAAGCATATTAACAATTCTTTAAATAAAATTAGCGATGGAGAAATACACTTATTGCAAAAGAGACCACACAAAGTTACATAAATGCAGTTTACGTAGTTTTCTTTTAAAGGGGGAGGGTGGGGGTTGATATAATAGTCTTAAATATATATATATATATATTTATTTAAGTCTCATTAATGTTTATGAAAATACAGAATACACAGGTTTGGTATTTCTGTTCTTCTGCCATATGCGCATATAATTTGCAGTTGGAGGAACCAGATGCAAAATATGTTTGAAATTATATTTGTGTTTCCTACTAAAGAAAGAGAAAAAAAAGTTCATCCGTTTTGTTGATAAGTTCTGCTTTCATCCTTCCTGTGCAGGGGCAAGTACAAGAAGGCAATCATTAATATTACTGTTGAGTGCATTATGTAACAATCAGCTATTATTAAATACTTTTAAATGGTAACTATTTCTTTTAGATGTTTGATTTAAAGTTATTTATGTATAATAGTGATATTTTATTGTCATATCTTCATTTGAATCCGTAAAGTACGCGAATAATAACTGTATAACCATATCTCTAACACTGCAAATGTATATATATATAAATAATAACAATAATAATAAAATTTAAAAATATGTTAGATATTGATAACAATATCATTAAGTGAGGAGGAGGGGAGGGTCTGAAATTACAAAATGTTGATAAAATTACCAGGTGTCAATCCAGGAGAAATTTGGGTCCTATTTTGGGACCCTTCACAAAAATCAATTTAATAAAAAAGGCCCCTTCACAAAATGATTTTAAATAAAATAGGCCCTTTCACAAAATTACATTTCATAAAAACATTCTGTTATTTTTATTTTGTTAGATTTTAAAATGTGCATTTTGTAAATTAAACAAGTTCGCCAGAAAACAAAACTTTAGCAGGAGGACTTAAAGAAGTTATCAATTAATAATAATTGGTTCAAATTTGAGTAACTGGATTTCATCTTTTATTATAAAATGTATTTTTCACAAAAATATGAAAAATTTCACAAAAATATAAAAAAATTCACAAAATTAACTTTTACTTTTCACAAAATGGGGTCCAAGAAAAAAAAAAAAATCCTACATCGACCCCTGCTTATATATGTACAGTTCTCTTTTATGATATTTCAAAAGAAAAAACACACATCCTGAATGATAGTGAAAGTTTTTTTATATGCATATCCTTCTTTTCTTAAATGATGCACTCTTACACATTCCTGGCATCACTGCCCTTTACAACCAAAACACCATTTGTTATTTGTTTTAAACAATCATAAGCAGTTTGAAGCATTAGCCACGTAAAATAAATGATTAAGTAATTTGGAAATAAAGTCTGCTTGAAATTTATCAATATTAATATTTTGCATGCTTACAAGCTTTTTTTTAAAAAAAGAAGAGCTAAACAATCCAAATTTCTTAATGTAACAGATAAATGAGTTTTTTCCTTCTTAAATCCAATATGTACAACTGAATGAAAATAGTAAACAGCTATGAATGCAGAAAGTACCTACAATTCACCAGATTTGCAAGGAGAAATAGTGCGACTCTTGAAATGTTTGAAACAAAAGTGTTTATTCTTATAGAAAAAACAAGATAATTAAAATGATATAATACAAAAGTCCATTTTTCAATTAGAAATGTTTCAAATGCTTTTACAACTGGATTATGCTTATATGAGCAAAAAGTTAAAATTAACAGTGATATATGATTTGCAATGACAGAAATTTTACAAGGAATTAAAAGTCAATTTTCTCTGAGAGAGATAAAATAAAATATGGAACTTATCGGCATCTCCAGTTATATTCTCTTGACGACAGTTTTTGGCATCAAAAATAGATATCTTCAGCCTCATTTGCATTTAAAACACTACTTTGAATTTCTATTAAATAAATATGCACCCACAAAGATTTTATAGATGTATTTTTTAAACTTTACTAACAATTAAAATATCAAATCATATAAGTAAAAAGAAACTTCTAATGAATCTGCACATATTATGAACATGACACTTGAATAAATGGTTGAAAATTTATTTCATAGAAAATTTAATATCAGAAGAATATAAATTATCCAATTTCTATTTTATGCATAGCAATTGTCACTGCATTTTAAACATGAATGACAATTAACTTTTTCAATAATTTTGATTGCCAATGCTTAGACACAAAGCCAGCAAGAAAAGAGAATTAGAGACAGCCAATAAGTACCTTAAATATTTTCAGATGAATTAAGAATTAGATCTTTTAGACCTAGAACTTGCAGATGAGGATGAAGATGACGATCTTCTTTTATTTCTACCTTTTGCACCACTGTTTTTTAAATTTCGTCTCTTTAGATTGTCACTTCTAGAACTAGATGATGAACTACTAGAACTGCTAACCTGCCGTCTACGGCGGTGTTTTTTATCAAAAGAATGCGATCTAGAACGAGTATTAGAACGTCTAGATGCACTTCTGCCCCTAGCTCGTCCTCTATAAGGACTTCTATTTCGCCGCTGAAATGAGCTTCTAAGTTCTGGGCTGCGATTTCTTATACCAGAATGACGATAAGAACGACTTCCACGTCCAGCATTATGAGAACGAGAACGTGAACGTCTCTGGCGTACATTAGGCGACCTACTGTACTTTCTACGAACTCTATTACGGGACGTAGATCGGCGTGCTGACCGAGATCTTGAACGCGATTTAGATGTCTTAGTGTCCGATCTTTTTCTTCGAGAAATAGGAGATTTAGCCCTATTTATAGGAGATTTAGATCTCCTTGAGTGCAGAGATTGTTTAGATGAAGAAGGTTTCTGATTGTCTGATTGATTAACAGTCTTATGATGCAAAGGAGACTTTGATCGTGAAGGTGAAACAGACATTCTACTATAAATCTTTTTATCTGATCTTTGAGGTTCTTGGTTAGGACTTGGACTATGCCTGCGGGGAGGACTTGGACTATGCCTGTGAGGAGGGCTTGGACTACGCCTGCGAGGAGGACTTGGACTACGCCTGCGAGGAGGACTTGGACTATGCCTGCGAGGAGGACTTGGACTATGCCTGCGAGGAGGACTTGGACTACGCCTGCGAGGAGTGCTTGGACTATGCCTGCGAGGTGTGCTTGGACTACGTCTGGGAGGTGTGCTTGGGCTATGACTGGGAGGAGGACTTGGATTACGCTTGTGACTAGGACTTTCATGCCTGTGAGGAGAAATTTTCTGTCTGCTCTCATGTTTGATTTTCTTTTCTTTTCTTTGAAATTCATCTCTATAAAAGAATTCATTGTATATAAATTACATGCTACAAGTGAATGTTTATACCAACATTTATCTTAGAAAAAGGGCAGAATAGCCCAATATACTGCAAACTTTAAGAAATTCAAAAAGAGTTTTTATTACCATTGTCTGGATTTGATCTTTATATTTAGAGCATCCTGCCATTTTCAAATCTATGGCAAATGCAGTACAAAATTAGATAAGTTTAACTTGTATTAAATTTAATAATGAAAGATCCAATTACAGACAAAGTTTAAACCCTTTTTCAAGATGCTAGTTAAGAGGAAACAAAAAGAAAAACTACATGCTCCATATAGTAGATAAAAGGCAATTAAATTCAGACACAATAAAACATTTTAAAATGAAATCATAAGGGATCTGAAATCATTTTTCTTTTGATAGCTGTCATTCTTAACAGGTAGGGGACACTTGACTCAGTTTTTGGTTTTTCATTTTTAACTTTTTTTGGTATAACAGTTGAAGCTGAATAAAATATATGAAAAAAAAACAGTCTGCTATTTTATACATTACTAAGGTTAAAAATAATGGCATATTTCTAGTTAGAAATGGTGCAAAAAAAAATTATTCTTCAAGTCTACAGATGGGTCAAATGCCCCTAGGCCTAGGGAGGCTTGACACCCTACTTAGAGAGACATGATCTCCCCTCATGAAAGTGAGATGACTCATAGGTATTGAGAAAAAAAAAACAAAAAAACGCACAGGTTTTGTGCTTTATATAAGTTTATTTTTCTTTAATTAACCCCTATTCAACATCAGCAGAAAAGCAGTAGTCAAATTCAAAAGTTGTGACTCAGTCATTTTGTACTCTAAATGTCAGGAGGACTGAGACAAGTTTCAATTTGCACCAAATCTTCCTCAGACACATCTGTAACATCAGGTCATTTGAATCTGTTACCTTCTGATCTCCTAGCAAATTTCACAGTCAAAACATCGCGATTGTTTTATGTTACTAAGCCAACAAAATGTGACATCTCACTTTCAGACACGGAAGTTTCAGATTCTAGTGGTTTTTGTTTTCTTTTATTCTTCTCAACCTGTGCACATTTCACAAAAAGGGCCCTTTTTGCCTTTCTTTCATTTACTTTTTTTCTTTCTACCTCTTTCTTTCTTCTATTTTTTTTCTGTTTGGTGTGTCATTGGCTAACATTGTCTTACCCTTTTTCTTGCCTGCAACTTTTTGTTTGCTTTTTCCCACTTTAGGGTAGGGTAATACGTTAAAACAAATCATTTGGCCTAAATCACAATATTTTAGTTACTCATTAAATAAAAATTAATTAAATCAAACAAAAACATAAAATTAATCATTGGGTCAAGTCCCCTAGCAAGGGTGTAGTGGAGGGTATACGGAAGTATATGCCGTATACCTTCTGGATTTTATGAAGCTCCGTATATCCTCTGTTTCTCAAATAAAGCTATAGCGTATACCTGATGTTAATGACTTTAGCGTATACCCTCTGACTTATTTTACGACTACAACACTGTGGGGGGAAATATCAAATATATATTCAGGGGTCTAGTGGAGGGTATACAGAAGTATACGCCGTATACCTTCTGGATTTTTTTATGAAGCTCTGTATATCCTTTGTTTCTCAAATAAAGCTATAGTGTATACCTGACGTTAATGACTTCAGCGTATACCCTCTGGTTTTTTTATGACTACAACACTGCTTCCTAGTTATCTTTGCTTTGTTAACCCTAATACTTTAGTAACTTCCACTGAAGTTATATAAAGCCACTATATACCAATATGTAGCTAAAAAAGGGACTAAAACAAGTATATACTTCTGAAATTGACTTACTTCAAAACTGGAAGTTCAAATTTAATGAATACTAAGATCTTCAAAATTACTTGAAAATGCAGTATCAACACTAAATTGCTAGAAAAACCCTGATAATCTGTAATGGCAGTTCCCTCCAAATGCTGTTGTGTGATGGGTCAATAATATGATTGACATTTCCCTTTCATAGAAAAAATCCCCATGGGTGAACTGTCCCTAGTTTCCCCTACACCATTGCTTTTAAATTAATTTTACTTAGTTGGCGAGGCCATGAGATATAAGGAAGAATTCTGTTGTACACGAATGCCGTTTTTACAAGTTTTACTGCATTAGCCCTGTAAATCATTGTATTATGCAAATACAATTGGCCCATTAATTTCAAACAGTTACAAAAAAAAAAAAATTACGCATTGTCTTACATCTACAACATTGCAAAAAATATAAATTAACGAAATTATCAAGTGATGATGGCATTATTTTTAAAAGTGAAATGTCATCTGTATCTTCAGCAGCTGCATATGATAAATGGTGAAATTATAATTGCGTTAACAACTGAGAAAATCCAATGTTATTTAATTCTCAGTGCCACAGAAATGTGTTTGTTAAAAGCGTATATATATATTCATGGCAGTTACTGCACCGACTGCAAAAAACATACATATATATACCTGGGGAAGTTAAGCGTTTAAGTTAAATTTAGTGGCATCCAAATATAGTCATATTACATAGTTCAGTGCAAATTCTACACATGAACATATTTTGGTAATTATTTTCATTAATACATCTTTAATGTTTGTTCTTAACTTTGATATGCTTAAAATGACATGTCATATTTAAGTAATTATTCCTGAATTGAAATTGTTGAAGCATAAGGGCTTAAAGTATAATTTTAAATGCTGTAGAATTGTCAGCCGTGTATAATAAAAATCACCAAAATTTGGAATGAAAAAGATTGACACTTGTTAGTTTTCTAAGTAATATATGCAAGTTACTTGAAAATAAAGATAATCAAAGAAGTGTTTGGGCAACAAATCATTTATAATGACAATAATGGGAAACAACGCAAAGGACAAATAAAGGCTGAAGTTTTTTTGCTAAAACATATGTCATTTTAAAGAGTCTGCAATTTCCAGCTTGTGATGTTTAAATATCAATGAGTAGAAAAGGGTATGAGGCATCACATAAACTATGAAACACAAATTGATATTTAAAATATTATCCTTCTATATATATATATATATAAAGTAACAATTTGGAAATGGATCAATGAAAGTCTGCGTAGATACCGCAAAACACATCTGATCAGAGGTTTCTGACGCTATAAGGGAGGTTAACAAGGAGAGGGGGGGCTATGTCGCCAAAAGTGATGCCAACTTGCCACTATTTCCAGTATTTCGCCAAATTTCCATAGACTCCCAATGAAATCCAATAGAGTTTATTTGCTTGCAGAAAATCAACAAATTGAGAAATTTCAATGCAAAAAAAACTAATATTAGCTTATGAATAGAGCTTAATTGAACTATGTACATTATTTTTAAGCACAAACACTAACTATTAACAAATAATTTTACACATATATGTTGGCAGAGAAAAGGCGGCAAAGTGAAAATTTCAGAGGAAAGGAGATTTATATGATAAGATTATTTACTGTAACTACAAATTAGCAACTTCATTACAAAGATAAGGAAAACAATTCCAAATAACTTAAATAATTTTTTGATTTATCATATTTTTTAAATTATATTATTTTTCTCCTTGCAGTACCCTCTACTAGAGATGAGATGGGCTCAGCCTGGGCTCGACATGGGTTTGGATTTTTATACCAGTCTTCGGGCTCGTGTTCATTCTTTCTGAAATTTTTAAAAATTACTTATTCAATTTCAAGTCATTTTAACGTCATTTTGATGAGAATGAAGGAAAAACAGAAATCGTGGTTTTATACCATTAGAATGCTATTTAAAAAAAAAATTTGTGATATTAGCAGATTTATGTCTGACATTGATAGCGACGACCTGTTCATATGCCACTAATAAATAATTTTTAATAATTGGAACATTTATTTATTATTATTTTTTACAGATCTAATGCAAAATATTTTCTTTTGTTTTTAGCCAACCGATAATTTCGTTCAGTATGATAATGTAGAATTAACATCTTTCAGTAAAAAATAATAAGTAAATAAATAAATAAATAATTAGTAGAAAAAGCAAAGTAGTTACCTTGTAGTTTTCAGTGAGACAATAGATGAATTTTCAGCAACCTGAAATCAAATCAACATTAAATTTGAATTTAAACATAAAAAAATTAAACATAAAAGTCAAATTCCTTATCATTCTCCAAATTTTATCTTAAAAATTAATTTAAACAGATAAACATGCAGTTGGTGTATTTCTGGCATCAGCACCTCTAACAATAACATTGTTCAGCGAACTTTTAATCCCACTATTTCTTTACCTGTGGAATATATTTCACGAAAATATGCCAAAGATGGAAAAAGAAATCTTTTTAATTTTATGCATTATAGCAATAACAAGTCGGAAAATGTACGTCAAACGTGGCAAACGAGGTGCGTTCATACTGTAACTAGTTTTATGAATATTCAGATCTTGGTGCAATAGTTGTTGCACTCTTATGCAAAAATGCATGAGTACAAAATTTATTATGATTATATATATTAAATTCAGTAATATGGGAATAATATGACTCCATCTTATATGAAACAATCACCATAGCAACATAGAATCATTACCTATCATGGGATGTCATTGAATTAATTATGTATGATAGGATTTAATAAAGAAAACTTTTATTAATATCTTTAAATTTTGATTCGATTTTCTTAAAATTTGAAATGACTCAACAAAATTCTGCAACGATTATATATACAGTGAAACTCGTTTAAGATACGAATCAAGGGACCGAGAGCATTTCGTATCTTAAGCGGGATCGTATCTTATCCGGATTTCATAGATTCCCGAGTAATAATGCATATAAAGGCAGTGCACATTGTTATTAACGTATTTTAACCATTTATAACTCTCATTTTACCCATTTCTAATAATTTTTAGATATTATAGAAAATTTAAGTTTAAAATTTTGAAATAAAGAATTACTTTATTTTTCTCAAAAATTTTATTGAGTCACGTTTGTACAATAACAAAATTAAAATATCAAATTATAAAAAGACAATAAAACGAAATTTTTGTTAATCTTTAGAAAACAAACTAAAATACACTACATACTTAAACAGGAAAATTAACAAATTTTCATAATTACTTTTAGAAAGACAAAATAAATGTATGCAAGGAACAATAATTATTTGTTACATTATCTAAATTAAAGTACGTGAAGTAGTTTTAATTTGTTGGAAAAAAGTCGTTTACCTTGGTTTGGTGCAACTTAGGGCGAGATTTTATCACGAAGTTTTCTGCCTTGTTGATGTTGTAGATAAAATCTTCGACAGAGGGACCAGCATCCATCGAAGAGGCGTACTGTCGAAGTAAGCTGAATGAGCTCATTACAGATGCGAATGATGGTATGGCTGGCACATCCGTTTCTTCTCCCGCGTCATCTACTTCTTCTTCTGAAGGCCTAGGTTCATCGGAACTTTTGACATCCGCGATTATATCCGGGATAGAACGAACTTCAAGCTGATCGTCAATTTCGACAAATGAGTCCCAATCTTCGCATTCTTCTTGATACAGCTCCTCTTCTGCGATGTTAACGTTTCGAAAAGTGCCGTCGACATCAAAGGCTTTACAGAAGCAGTTCACAATGGTGGTTGATGTTACGTCTTCCCAGGACGCTCTCAGGAAATGCATGGCGTCCAAGAGGTTAATAGGCTTACAGGTTGGGCAGGACAGATCCTTTTCACGATGATCTATTTGGTGTAGATGACGTACAACTACACGACTTTTGTATTTCATTTTGAGAACATGAATTATGCCCTGATCCATGGGTTGAACAACGCTAGTTGCATTACGGGGTAAAAAGACTAGTTCGACGTTTTGTAAACCGGGGATATCCTTGGGATGGGCGGGACAGTTGTCGGCGAGACACAATACTTTCCTGGACTCCTTTTTCATTCATTCATCTGTCTTGCGGATCCACTTAATGAATATATCGCCTATCATCCATGCTTTGTCTTGACTTTCATAATCGCAGGGCAGATTTCTAGCATTTTTAAAGCAGCGAGGATTCCGTGACTTGCCGATGGCGAGGGGTTTTAATTTATCTGTTCCGCTCATATTTGAACCAACAAGAACAGTTATACATTCTTTGCTAAGTTTGCCTCCAGAACATTTCTCACCTTTAAACGCCATAGTTTTATCTGGCATTAATTTAAAAAAAAGACCCATCTCGTTGACATTGTAAATATTGCATATTGAGTACTTTTTCAATAGCGGCGCGAGCACGTTAGTTTTCCAACAATTGACATCATCTGCATTCACAGCTGTCGACTCTCCGCATACCTTCCTATAAACTATGCCTTATCTTTGTCTGAAGCGGTCTAGCCAACCATTGCTGGTCGTGAAATCCACCCCAAGACGTATAGCAATTTCGCAGGCCTTTTCCTTAATCAATGATCCATTAGTTGGGATGTTCACCGATCGGGTTTGGGTGAACCACTGAAATAAAATCTTCTCCAATTCTTCAAATTTTGCCACCTTAATTTTCTTTCTGTTAGAGCCTCCAGCTGATGCACTGCTTTCCAGTTTCTGTCTATTTTTTAACAGAGCTCGAAGAGTTGACTCGTGGATTCCCACAGATTTGGCAAAGACTGTCTTGTTTATCACATTCTCGCCGTCATATTTCCTTAACACATCCAGTTTTTCAGTCAAAGAAAGTGGTTTTCTTTTTACTTTAAGTTGCTCATCCATTATTTACTCCTATTACTATTCAGCGGATAAACAAAAGACTAGATTTACGCAATGCCCTTTCTACAGCTTTGCCGGTACAGAGGTTTCGAAGGCACAGTGTCATACTTGCCAACTAAATTTCGGTAAAATTCAGAAGATTTTGGACAAAAAGTCAGAAGAAATCAGAAGATTTTGGCGAAAAATCAGAAGAAATCAGAAGATTTTTTAAGTTTTATAACACTTTCAGTAAGGATTAAAAAACAGCTGAATCTTTATAAATAAACAAATTTCAAAGAGAAACTCGAATAAAATATTCACTAATTTGCAATTACACAATATATATTATGCAAAAAAGAATAACTTGAATATATTAAAAATTACTATTTTTTTTTTTTTTTTTTTTTTTTTTTTTTTAATATTCATAGATATCCTACCTTTTACATTAAAAGACACTTAAAACTTCTGGACTCCTAAATTTTTCGTTTTTTTTTTTTTTTTTTTTTTTTTTTTTAAGGGTGATTCTGAGTAAAAAAAAAATTTTCTGAAAAGTTACAGCAGGTAGGGGGGGGGGATCCTTCCGACACTAGCTATGCGTTTTTTTCCGAGGCCCTTTGACGAAATTCGCGACCTTTAGCCGAAATTTGTGTTTTTTTCGCGAACTTTTGACGAAATTTGTGGGGTTTTTCGCAATTTTTTGACGGAATTTCTGTTTTTTTGCGATTTTTTGACGAAATTTGTTTTTTTTCGCGTTTTTTTTTGACGAAATTTGCCGTTTTTTCGCGATCTTTTGACAAAATTAGCGTTTTCCACGCGATCCTTTGACGAAATTGGCGATTTTTCTGTAAACGATTGACAAATTTAATTTTTTTCGGCGAAGATGTCGAAATTCGCGATATTTTTTATGTCCGAATTTTTGAATTGGTGGCTGATTTTTTTTAATTTTCGGAAATGAATGCCTTAAATTTTCGGAAAATTTGGACCAAAATCACCCCTACACGTTGTTTGCGCAATCTTTTGACGAAATTCACGTCTTTCCCGCGATCGTTCGGCGAAATTTGGTTTTTTTTCGCGCTCCATCTGTGAAATCTGGGTTTTTTCCGCGATCTTTTCACGGAAATAGTGTTTTTACGCGATCTTTTCACGGAAATAGTGTTTTTTACGCGATCTTTTGACGGCGCTTTTTTTACCCGATCTTTTGACGAAATTCGCGTTTTTTCGCGATCTTTTCACGGAATTCGTGTTTTTATGCGCTCTTCCGACAAAATTTGCGTCTTCCCCGCGAAATTTTGGGTTTTCGTGCGATCCTTTGACGAAACTCGCGTAAAAAGCGTAAGAAAAGGCCGAAAATCAGAAGAAAATGACGAAAAGCGGAAGAAAACGCATTACGCGCGTAAAATCGCAAAACATGCCGATTTTTCGGAAGAATTCTGAAAAAATCGGAAGAGTTGGCAGCTATGCAGTGTTCTCAGATAGGTTTTCCATTTTTCCCTAGACTACGGAATAAAAATTCCCTATATTCTAAAGTCACGTGAAATGGAAAAAATTCTGCATTTTGATTGGCTGTAACGGCCTGGCTGAATCACTTACAAGATTCATGAACACCGGTTTGTGTTATAGAAAAACAACCTCCCCCCACCCTCTGTTAGCGAAAGAATTGCTTAAAGACAATTTATCCCTCCTGCCCATCTCTTTACTTCCTCTTCCATCTATCATGTTCATTGCCAGAAAAACACAGAAGTCTAAAAAAAAATCCTTTTTTTTCCATTGGATTTCAAGAAAATATTGCTAGTCTTCTAAAAATTCCCTAGAAATAAGAAGGAATTCCCTAAATAGGCTTGAGTTTCCCTATATCTAGGGATTTTCCCCTAGATCGGAGTAAGCTACGAAGGCACGATATGGAGCTGCGTCACATCACGTGATTATGACGTTAAGGAGAACTTTCCCGATCCTTGCACAGGGACTTCGAACTTAAAAGGGGAAGAAGAAACGGGGAGGGAGGGGGGAAGGCGCCAAGACAAAGACTCGAGCACAATTCAGTTGCTCTTTTGAGCTATTCTGTCTTAAAGACACATGATAAACGGATTATATAAGCACCATTTCGTATATTAAGCGGGTTTTTTTACATCAAGGGACAAATTTTCTTTGTATATTAAGCGGGATCGTATCTTATGCATACGTATATTAAGCGGGTAATTTTACACAGGTTTAATAGGCATTTTTCAAGGGACCGAAGATAATTCGTATCTTAAACGAGTTTCACTGTATTAAATTTTAAACCATTCGCTTGGGTAGTTTTTGCACTGTTATATGCAGACAGACAGACGGAAGGACGGACCAATCAACGACTATAGCTGCTACGTATTTATACAATTACATTTCCCCAACAGACCATAATGTAATGGAATACTTTTGAGCATCTCTGTAAATGAACTATGAACACTACGTACTTTATACCAAACATGGCATAGTAAACCTCAATAACATACATCAATTACAGAGCAATGCAACGATATTAACGCAAGTTAGAGTTAGGACAGATAGACAGCCAGATAAACCAAATTCATAAATACTTTTCAACTATGTTGGAAAGTGTTAAAAATGCATAATAGGTTGAAATTTGACTTTCAGCAATTTATACCCATAAACGGGAAGATACTTGAATACTTTTGTACAGTCCTGTATTTTACCTACTATCTTTATATACCACATTATTTAGCTAAAATTTAATTAAGACTAAAACAAACTGAAATCACACTTGCCAGAGATTATCTTCCATAGACGACCATGTATTCAATTCCTTGCATGATCCTGTATATCATTTTATCTATATTCTACAAACATATCTTAGTATAATACTGAATGTAGTTCAGCATAAAAATGCATAACTCATTTAAAACAACCTTTAAGCTATTTTCATTCATACTCAGCAACCCTTACAAATTCTTTCGTGTAGCCCTGTATATAATCTAAGGCATTTATAGACACAATGTGATATGCAAAAATTTAGTTAAACTTAAAAACTCATATCCCAACTAAAAATGCACTTCCAGCAATCATTGCTAATATACAGTATTTCGTATACAGTATCAATTAAAAAAACCCTTAACAGGTTATAAGTTTGTTACGCAGCACTTTATCTTATTGCTATAAGAATTTTAAATATGGAACTTAAAAATAATGATATCAAATTTTAAGTGACGCTATGCTATTAATTAATATATACACACATACATTTATGTTATTTATTTCATCATTTTATTTTTGTTTTATTTATAATTCCATGTGTAAGAATTATGTTAACCCTTTCCCCGTCCGAGGGTTTTGCAGTAATTTTATAAGAATGCTTGTAAATCCCAGCATATATAGTTTTAAAATCTCAGTTTGATGCTATAATATCTTTAATATCACTACTTTCTATATAAGGTTAAAAATAAAATTCTGTTTACAATATTTTGGTCTACAGCCATTTTAACATGATTTCTACGAACGGAAAAATCCGGGCCAGACGGTTAAAGGGATTTAAAAGGATGTATAAAAATTTATTCATTGATGCTGTTACGGCTTCTCTTAACTTTGGCTGTCGCGCGCGCCTCCATGGCGCATTCTTCTGTAATTTAGGTTTGGCCGTTTGGCAACCTTTAAGAATGTTCAGTTGTTTTGGTTTTCGACGATCTCTGCGGACCTATGGTGCGTTCGCTGGATCCAATATTCTTCAAATAATGTATATAATTCTTCGAATAATGTATAAACTGTAAATAATATTCTTGTATATAAAGTAAATTAAATTAATAAGTGTAGTTAATGAACCAGCGATTATGGGTATTTCGCTACTCGCACCATTCGACACTTGACATTGGTCTGCTAACCGGAAATGGTTTCGTTTTTGATTCTTCATTAGTATTGTATTTTAGTTGTTGTGAAATTACCAATTGAAATGGCCACATTAGTGTCCTTAAACAGATCGAGGGGCTCGTTAAAAGCTCAACTCACTAGGCTAGAAAATCTACTAAATGATGAGACCGCTACGTGGTCAAAAATCAAAATCGATACAAAACTCAAGACTCTTGAAAAGGTTTCCAATAACATCGATTCGTTACGTACCGACTATTACGTAACAGTTCCTGACGATCATGATATGACAGAAATCGACTCTTCATTAATGGAGTTGGAAGAACGAGTGGAACAGCTAGAGGCAAGTTTCAATCTATTATTAAATTCTGATAAAAATGAAACTAAAAGTCCTGAATTAAAATTTAGTAATTGTAAGATCAAATTGCCAGAAATTCCACTTCCTCAATTTAGTGGAAAGTATGAGGATTGGAATATGTTCAAAATCGAATTTAACAATATTGTTACGAATAATGAACAGCTATCTGAAATTCAGAAATTACATTATTTACATTCCGCATTAAAAAATGAAGCTAAACAATTAGAAACTCCAGAAGACACATTTGATTCATTGTTTAAAGCATTAGAAAATAGATTTGAGAATAAACGAATTATGGTGAATATACATTTAAAGGCTATTGCACACGAGTCATCTAAAGAACTAAGGCGATTAGTAGATGTTATAAACAAAAATATCAGGGCTCTAACCAACTTAGGATTTGAGAGAAATAAACTCTCGGACATTTTGTTTACAACCATAATTTTAGACAAATTGGATAAGGAGTCGCGGAAACAATACGAATTGTCAATAAACACATCTGAAGTCCCAAGCTTTGACAGTTTAATGCAGTTTTTAGAAAAAAGAAGTCAATCGCTCGAAAGTATAAATAGAAACGTAACTAGATCAAAAATCAGTAGTGAAATAAAATCGAAATCTTTGTTAGTAAATTCGAGTTCTGAGAGGCAGTGTGTTATTTGTGATCAATTTCATCCTCTATATAAATGTAAGAAATTTCTTAATATGCAGTTTGGTGAACGATATGCTATCGTTAAAAAGCATAAGCTTTGCCTGAAATGTTTTTCTGAATCTCATTTAGTTTCTAATTGTGTGTCAAAACATATATGTAAACATTGTAAATCGCCTTCATCTCATAACACTCTATTACATAGAGATAAATCAATTGTTTCTAATAATGAATCTCGAAATCAAAAGGCAGAAAAAGAGCAGACAGTGGACCGGGGGGAAAGAAATGCGGCGCCTGATGTAGCAGTTTCGCAAAGTCTTTCAAATTGTTTTCCTTCTTCGAATAAAAGCGTCATTTTATCAACTGCAATAATTGAAATTAAAACGAGTAAAGGGAATTTTATTCAGGGAAGAAGTTTATTAAATTCTTGCAGTCAAATTAATTGTGTATCATTTGAGTTTGGAAAAAAATTGGGTTTAAAGAAAACAAAGGTTTTTGCTCCTATATCTGGGCTAAATGGCACAGCTACGACACTGAATTATAAAATTGAAACTGTGGTTTCAAATAAAAATAGAGATTTTACAAGGGAACTGGAATTTCTTTTAGTGTCAAAAATTACAGAAATAACCCCACTTATGCCCATTCGAGTAGACATTACTGATATACCCACAAATATCTCGTTAGCAGATGCTAAATTTAATATACCAGGAAAAATACATTTATTATTGGGTGCTCAATGCTTTTTTGATTTATTGAAATCCGGTCAAATTCGCTGCTCATCACAAAACTTGTTATTTCAAGACACCGTGTTTGGATATGTAGCTAGCGATGTTGTGAGTAATTCCCCAAACGATTCTCAATATTGTGGTCTACTCACTCAAAATGAAAAAATAGAACAATCCTTGCGACAATTTTGGGAAATCGAAAATATTAATGATTCCAGTTCGCTGCTTAGTGAAGAAGAGAAATTTTGCGAAAATCATTTTAAAACTACGCATTATCGAACTGTCACTGGTCAGTACGTTGTGAGCATGCCTATGGAGGATGCTACATTTTTAGGAGAATCAAAAAAATTAGCCGAAAAAAGACTCGATCAAGTTTGGCACCGATTAGATAGGGATTCGAACTTGCAACCTCTGTATTCGGAATTTATGGACGAGTATAAAAATTTAAATCATATGGAGTTAGTGGAGGAATCGGAACCCGTAAAGGACTGTTATTATATACCTCATCATGGAGTTTACAGACCAGAAAAAAGTACTACACGCTTGCGTGTTGTGTTTAACGCGTCAATGCCAGCAACGTCTGGGTTGTCATTGAATGACCTCCTTTTAAAGGGTAAAATTCCACAACAAGAGTTATTCTTAATTATGATTCATTTTCGAAAACATAGATATGCATTCACTGCGGATGTTGAGAAGATGTATCGAATGGTATTAATTAATCCTTCGCAAAGAGACTTTCTTCGAATTTTGTGGAAGAACAATATTGACGCGCCAGTACAAACTTATAAGCTCAATACAGTGACTTATGGGACATCTAATGCTCCTTATTTAGCTACTCGTGCTCTTAAGCAATTAGCTCTAGATGAACGAAAAACTTACCTCTAGCACCGTCAGGCGTCTTAAAGGACTTTTATGTAGATGATCTTCTTTCCGGGGAATCAACTCTCGAAAAAGCTAAAATCCTTAAATTACAATTAATTCAACTTTTGAATCGTGGAAACATGAAATTGCACAAATGGTGTGCAAATCAGCGAGAATTAGTTGAATCTCATACTAGGGTTGCCATCGAATATAGTTTCGATGATCAGCCAGATTGTACTTCAGTAAAAACCTTGGGTGTTTTATGGGAACCACAGAGTGACTGTTTTCTGTATAAATTGAAAATTCCTAACAAAGAATTTTATAGTAAACGAGATGTCCTATCTTTAATTTCAAAAATATTTGACCCGTTAGGATTAATTGGGCCTGTAGTAACAATGGCTAAGATATTTATGCAGAAGCTCTGGTTAGCCAAAATCGATTGGAATGAGCCATTACCGGATTGTCTGGAGAGAGAATGGAATGACTTTGTATCCACCCTCTCAGAGTTGGAGAACTTAAAGATTTCTAGATTTGTTTTTCGTGAAGATCGCATAATCATACACGGGTTTGCGGATGCTTCTTCGTTAGCTTATGGGGCTGCAATTTATGTTCAATCGTTACCAGTTGAAGGATCTCCTGCTGCATAACTATTATGCAGCAAATCCAGGGTCTCTCCTATAAAAACAGTGTCAATTTCACGTTTGGAGTTGTGTTCTTGCCTCCTATTAGCGAAACTAATTCATAAAGTTCTACCGTCACTGGACATTCGAATAGAAAATATCGTTCTCTGGAGTGACTCCACGATCTCGCTAGCTTGGATTAGAAAACCACCCCATTTGTTAAAAACATTTGTGAGTAACAGAGTTGCCGCTATACAAGAACTTACAGACTCTTACCAATGGCAGCATGTGACATCAAATAATAATCCAGCTGATGTAATATCTAGAGGACTGGACGCTAAGGAACTTTTAAATTGCAACCTTTGGTTTTGTGGTCCGAACTTTCTTCGTGACAAAATTCAGCATGCAGAAAATAATCTAGTAGATCTAGAAACAAATAATGACTATGTGTTAGAATTCAAATCAGTTCAGGACATTAACCTCGCAGTTAAGACTGAAAATTTACTGTATAATTGTTTGTTTACTTTGACTAATGATTTTTTGAAATTGATTCGTATTATTAGTTATATTTTTAGATTTATAGAAAATGGTAAAAATGTTAAAGAAAAAAAAAGTGGTCCTTTAACAATTGATGAGTTGAAAAAAGCGGAAGTTGTCCTGATTAAACAGGTACAGTATTCTACATTTTCTGAAGAGATAAAACAACTGAAGAACGAGAAGAGCCTGTCAGGTAAAAGTAAATTAAAATTTTTGAATGCATATTTAGATTCTGCAGGAATTATCAGAGTTGGAGGTCGCCTAGACAACTCCAGTCTGTCTTATGAAAACAAACATCCTGTTGTTTTACCCCATAATAATAAATTAAGTGAAATTATTTTTGAATATTTTCATAACAAGTTTTTCCATCTAGGGCCACAATCCTTATTACATCATGTCAGGCAAAAATATTGGTTAATAAATGGGCAATCTTTAGCGCGTAAAATAATTCATAAATGCATAACCTGTTTCAGAAACAAGCCAATAAGTGCGAAGTGCGAACCAAATAATGGAAAATTTGCCTTCAGAACGAGTAAACCCTAGCCCACCATTTCAAAAATGTGCGATTGATTTCTGTGGACCCTTTATGATTAGGTATAAAAATCAGAGAAAGGGCAATTATAATAAAATTTATGTTGCAATTTTTGTTTGTCTCGCCACAAAGGCAATTCATTTGGATATAGTAACAGATTTAAAATCTGAATCCTTTATTGCCACCCTGAAAAGATTTTTCGCTGGAAGAGGTAAAAGCGCAAATATAATGTCAGATAATGGAACTACATTTGTAGGTGCAAATAAAGAGCTGAAGAAATTACATGCCCTGGTATGTAAACCCGATGATGCTTTGTCTAATTATTTGGCCTCTGAGGCTGTTAACTGGAAATTCATCCCTCCTCGTTCACCCAATTTTGGTGGATTATGGGAGGCTGGGGTGAAATCCTTTAAATATCATCTCAAAAGAGTCTTAGGCAATTCTCGAGTCACACTCGAAGAATTTTGGACATTAACCACAGAAATTGAAGCAATTTTAAATTCTCGACCTTTAGTCCCTTTGTCGTCAGATCCAAATGAAATTGAAGTCTTGACCCCTGCCCATTTTTTAATAGGCCGACCAATTACTTCAATTCCTGAACCGGATTTGACCAAAATTAATGATAATATGTTGTCTAACTGGCAAAAATTAACCCAAATGATCCAACTTTTATGGAAAAAATGGAACACAGAATGTTTGGCTAATTTACAGCAGCAAACCAAATGGTACATTAAAAAAGAAAATCTAAAAGAAGGATGTATGGTCATTCTAAAGGAGGATAATTTACCTCCCGGTAAATGGACATTAGGTCGTGTCCTTAAAGTAATACATGGTTCTGATAAAAAAGTCAGAGTTTTACACATCAAAACAGCAACAGGTATAGTTACGAGGTCCGTCTCAAAAGTGTGTCCTCTTCCATTAGATGATTGCTGATTTCTATTATCTTAAAACATTAACTCATTGCATTATTATCATCATTATTGTATATTTTTTATTTTGAACAGTTTATTATGTATATCAAGTTAAAATTGGGATAACAGAACGCAATTCTTTGCTTCATTTTTCACGTAGAATCTAAATCTAACTGTTACCGTATCTATATATTTTCTTTAATTAAATATTATAAACTTTTTAATTTTATTAGTTTGCTATGTGTATTGAATGCTAATTTTGATAATAGTCTTTTATGATATTCAAGTGTAACCGCTGTTTGCATTATAATTTATCTAATTCTCACTTTTGAAAAACTTAAGTGTATATTATTGGAAGTAGCATATTTGTAATTTTTTTGGAAACTAGTATATATTGTTTTTAGAAATTTCATTACTATTGTTCGCAATTGTTTATTGTTATATTTAGTATTATTATGCCGAATGTTGACACATGTCAACGGGGTCCGGTATGTTACGGCTTCTCTTAACCTTGGCTGTCGCGCGTGCCTCCATGGCGCATTCTTCTGTAATTTAGGTTTGGCCGTTTGGCAATCTTTAAGAATGTTCAGTCATTTTGGTTTTCGACGATCTCTGCGGACCTATGGTGCGTTCGCTGGATCCAATATTCTTCAAATAATGTATATAATCCCTCGAATAATGTATAAACTGTAAATAATATTCTTGTATATAAAGTAAATTAAATTAATAAGTGTAGTTAATGAACCAGCGTCTATGGGTATTTCGCTACTCGCACCATTCGACACTTGACAGATGCTTTATCATTCACATCTTTCATAAATTCAAAATATGAGTTTTAAAAGATATGATATCAAAATTTAAGTGACGCCTTGATGTAGCTTTAAACAATGTTTTAAAATTCAATTTCAATTGTTTTCGGTTTGGCTAAATATATTTACACATGTAACCAAAACTTTTAATTTACTAATACACTGTTAAAAATATCACTCTCACTGAACCTATACAATGCACTGCAATGTATTTATATGAAAAAAATTGATTAATCTTTTGTGCCACACTATCCAAAATCAAAACTAAAATTTATGTAAGTGATTTCTTTGCGTCATTGTATCCAAACTAAGCGAAATATATGCAAATGGATATTATGACGTAAAGAAATCACTTACATAAATTTTACTTTTGATTTTGGATAGCGTGGCACAAAAGATAAATCAATTTTTTTCATGTAAATACATTGCAGTGCAATGTATAGGTTCAGTGAGAGTGATATTTGAAACAGTGTATTGGTAAATTAAAAGTTTTGGTTACATGTGTAAATATATTTAGCCAAACCGAAAACAATTGAAATTGAATTTTAAAACATTGTTTAAAGCTACATCAAGGCGTCACTTAAATTTTGATATCATATCTTTTAAAACTCATATTTTGAATTTATGAAAGATGTGAATGATAAAGCATCAATGAATAAATTTTTAGACATCCTTTTAAATTTAACATAATTCTTACACATGCAATTATAAATAAAACAAAAATAAAATGATGAAATAAATAATATAAATGTATGTATGTATACATTAATTAATAGTATAGCATCACTTAAAATTTGATATCATTATTTTTAAGTTCCATATTTAAAATTCTTATAGCAATAAGATAAAGTGCTGTGTCAGAAACTTTTAACCCGTTAAGGGTTTCTTTAATTGATATCATTACTTTTTTTAGGTTAGTAATTAAAAGATAAAAACAAAAAAATATTAAAGGCCAATGGACCAACTCATAATCGTGATTTTCATTCATCTTTAATTCTCCCCTCCCCCCTCTTAAAAAAGCACACCTATGTACAAAATGGGTTTTTTTATGGTTTGTTTCATATATATAAAGCTTTGTTAAATTTTACTATGTAAAAAGCTTACTTTTTAAAGAAGAATATCAAGAAATATTACTCTTTAAACCTTTTTATTTAAAATACAATAATTGATAACTAATAAAAGTAAATAAATCTATCTAAATTAAATTCTAACCCACAATTTTTTGCTTAATAATTGAGTATCCATTTTCATTTAGAAACAGTTCAAATATACATACATTCCATACAGAAAGAACAGGAAAGCATCAATCTTCCACAGCAGTAAATGAAATTCCACTCTAAGAAAAAGGTTGACAAAGTGAACTGGTAACATTAAATCGCCAAGACCTCGCCAAAATGTAATCTCGTTGATACAGGGTGATTTTTTTAAAATCGTGAAAGTAAAACCCTATAACAAAAGAACCACTGATCCAAATGACCTGAAATTTCACCAGCATGCTTCCAAAGCAATGGGAATTTTTTTGGCATCGCAAAAAAAAAAGGAAAAAAAAAAAACTTAAAATCGCACCGACAGATGGCGCTGTAAGTTAACAGAAACAAAGAATATCGTCAGTGGGAGGAAAACAATGGACGATACTTCAAGAAAAAGAAAACTTTATTAAGCATATCAAAAACATACAGAATGCAGTAATTGGGTAAAGACACTGCGAACACCTTCGCAGAAACAGAACGAAATAAAAATATGGAACAAAGCATTCATACGGAACTGCACGACTAACACAAGAGATTTTCAATGTGCTGTCTCCCGTTTTCAGCTACGAGTTGGAAACGTGAAACCGCATGTTCCACAACAAAGCAAAGAATATCTGTCTGGATGCTGTGGATCTGGTTCACAATGCGTGCTTTCAGGTCAGCTAAGTTCGTAACACCATCACAATACACAGCATTCTTGGGTACCTTCAGAGCCAGAAATCGCAGGGATTGAGATCAGAATAATGAATACGAGGTGTGCGTGCTTCAGGTTTTTATTGCCACTGTGCGTGAGTTATGCGCAAGCTCGTCCCCCAACTTTACTGCATATAGAGCGCCATCTGTTGGTGCGATTTTAAGTTTTTTTTTTTAACCACGGCTAAAAAAATCCCATTGCTTTGGGAACATACTGGTGAAATTTCAGGTCATTTGGATAAGTGGTTCTTTTGTTACAAGATTTTTTACTTTCACGACTTAAAAAAAAATCACCCTGTATAATGATAAAGCAACAATAAATGACTAAATCTCTTAAATATAATTGCTGTTCATAAACGATATTGAAGCTTGGTACTAATCTGAATTTTCGAGATCCAAATTAAAATTTTTGGGGCCTATTTACCAGTATTTAAATTTCCAAATGTACGGAAGAAGTGTTATATGGAATATTATTATTTTTACATTTAAAAGACAGATGGCAGCACCAGAAAACACTAATTTCAATAATTCAGAAATGTAAATGGGATTGATTTTACTAGATCTAGCTAAAAAATTTGAAGGTTATTAATTATTTGCTAAATATATAACAAAATAAAACATGCAAATTGGTAAAAAAAGACTGTCGGGTATTTTTTGTGTTTGTAATCTTCAATACTGTGTTTTAAAGTGAAATATTAATTAGTAATACTTCTTAAGTTTGTAACAACAATAAAAAAAAAAAAAAAACATGAGATAGAGAGAGTTCAAAGTATGAAGCTTCCATTTTATGAATTTAATGAAAAGTAAAAGAGAAATATGTGCACATTTTTATTTGTTCAATCGACATTTTTGTTTTATTTACAGTTTTTTACATATAAAAATTTGTATTTTCCTCAGCGAAACGAATTGAAATACGATACATATAAATAAACTATACAATTTTATTTATTTTTTTTTAATTATCCTAAATATTAAAAAGATATATATGATTTTTTAAAAATCTCATAGTCTTCCATTCACAGTTACAATAACGGCATTTTTTTTTTTTTGTTATAAAGGTAATGGAAGATAACGGCCTGTTTTTTTTCTTTTTTATTATAAGGGTAATGGAAAAAATAAAAACGCATAATTTAAATTTATGTACCGTAGAAAAACAGAAATTTATCTGTGTTAAAAATTGTAAATAAAAAGAAACCATTGTGGACTGAACAAATACAAACTGCGTATTTTCTTTTCAAAATAATTAAAACTGAAAAATTTTAAAATTAAAATTCTCTCTCTGTAAAAAAATGAATGCGTAAAAATGTGCTTTTATTTATATTTGTATATTATATGTATTTGATAGATCTATCAGTTTTAAAGTTCCATTTACCGAATACTTTTCGGTTTTAAAATATTCTTTTTTCCATCTCATGTAAAATTTGGCTTTCGGCGGACCTTAAAAACCTTTCCGTTTCCGCGTTAGGCAGATTTCGGCTTATGGAGCATGCATTAATGTTATTTTCAATGGATTCGCCACGACTTGAAAGTCTTTCTGCGTAGGTAGATTTCCGGCTAACACAGAGCCCGCTTTAGACAGATTTTAATGTCTGAAAAATTGTCACGAAATAGTGATATGTGAAACTCTTAAAGAAAAAAATCAAAATAAACCAGTACATTTTTATAGAAACTTAAAATCAAATTTACTTTATTAACTGACTTATATAACGAATAAGGGTCTTCCTGGAAACAAACATGGTCTTATTCGGCTCATCTAAAATAGATTCATATTATATATTAATTTTAATAAGATCGCCCATGTCATTTTCGGAGGGAAAAAAATGTGAATAAAAAAAAAATTAGAGTTTTCCCGGAAACTTATCTTATTCTCTTCACATAAAACAGATTTATATTACATATCAATTTTTTAAAAAATCGCCCGGGCCGTAATCGAAATTAGGAATTTCTGACATCGCTTTTGCTTTAAAAATGCATATTAAATCTCAAAATATACTGCACGTAGAAATCTAAAAATTTCAGAATAAAATTAGACTGCAGATATAAGGCTGTTTTAAAAAAATCAGAATAATAAGAGCTATATTTGCTGAGTTATTGAAAGGCGGCTTTCGCATTTTCTTTGAAGTCGAGTTAGGTGTATATATGAGTTCCGCCATCTACGAATTCTATGATACGATACGATACGATACGATACGATTTTAGGCTTAAGGCTGCGTCACTTGAATACTATCGTCTTCCATGATAGTATCCGAAACCTTTTGTGTATCCCTGTAAATACTATGCACTTTCTATTATACGGGAAGTAACTTGTAGTAAACCTCAGCAACATATATCAATTTCATTGTATGTGAAATAGTTTAACATAATTAAAATACATCACAAATAATGTTTCATCCTATACCATCATGCAACAAAATTATTTTGTGTGTTTCTGTAAATGAATAATAAATATTCCTTGCACTGCATATTCTACAGAAAGTATATTTTAGTGCACTTCATAAATGCATATCAATTCCATTATGTTCGAAACAGTGTAATATCATTAAAATGCACTTGAAAATATTTTTTTCCATTGGCCATAATGCAACGGAATACTTTTAACTGTCTCTGTAAATACAATTTTTATTATATAAGAAGTAACTGGTAGTAAAACTCTGCAAAGTATCAATTTCATTATATATGAAATAGTTCAACATAATTAAAATATGCTACAAACAATTTTTCCCCCTATACCATTATGTAATGAAATTCTTTTATGTGGCCCTGTAAATGAATAATAAATATTGTTTGCAGCGCATATTCTATAGCATGTATATTTTAATGCACTTCATAAAAGCATATCAATTTCATTATGTTTAAAACAGTAACACCATTAGGCACTTCACCGTTTGCCCCGAGATAAGTCGAGGGTAAAAGCACAGTTTCCCCATATCTGTCACCGGTGAAGTGGTTAAAATGCACTTGAAATTATTTTTTCCCATTGGCCTTAATGTTATAGAATACTTTTGACTGTCCATGTAGTTGAACTACACATCTGATTTTCATAAAATTTGAAATGAATCGACTAAATTCTACAACGAATATATATTTAAAAATTCAAACCATTCGGTTGGGTAGTTTTTGCGTTTTTATATGTTTACAGACGACTACTATAGGTGCTATGCATTTATATAATTACGAACCTGAAAAGGTTACTTTAAAAAGGTTAGAAACAGGTTATTTTATAAAATAAATAAACAAACTATTATATTTAATATTTTCACATATGAGGATAAATAATATAAATAATAGTAACATTTTACTCAAAATTGTATAATTATAGAAAAATAAATCAAATGACATCGTAATTTTGAAGTTAAATAAATAAAATGAAATTACAGTATATATTTGCAAAAGAAGCAACAGAGTTGCCCCTGCCTAATGGCATCAAAAATAGTAGCATGCATACTTTTTTTTTTTAAAAATGATTTAAAAAAAATATTTGTCATATAAATTATAAATATTTCATGAAAATCCACATTTTTTCCCTACTATTAATGCTACCACCCTAATTTGGTACTTTTGATTTTTTTAATAAAATCACATTAAAACAATTCTAAAAATTTCCCACTTAACAAGCGGAAAGTTTCTCAGGAGTGATTGTGACTTAAATTGAAAAACGCTGAAAATTATCGATGCAAATATCAATTTACATTACAATTCATACTATAAACGAATGACAACAAAAACAACATAAGAACAGCATAAGGGTTAATATCACAAAATACGGAAATTGCAGTTTGCACAATAAAATTTCTATTTAATGTTATATAATAAAATTTTCTTTTTTACATTGGAATAAAAAATATTCTTAGAAGTATTTTCAAGAGATATTAAATTCATAATAACACAAAAATAAAGCAATTAAAAGACTTAAAATTCCAGATTGTCATTTTCCTGGCATGCCACACTGTGATGTGTGCAAAGTAAAAGGCTTTCTGCTATCATGTACAAATATCTTTTTTTAGTTTTTTCAATTTCTAATTAATAATTATACCTTATATAACACATGTATATGGAAGGTAACAAGTTCTGCATTTTACAAATAATTTTCCATAATTAAAATATGATTGTCACTGAAAATGAATGTAACTGGGCTGCTCATTTTAGCTCTTTATGAGGTATAAAGATGGTGCTGCAGAGTAATTCTTCTTGTTCTTGACATAGTTCGAGTCAGAAGTAGTAAAATCATTGCTACCAGCAAGATCTTTTAGATATTTCTTTGAAAATAATGTGTAAGCCTTGTAAAAATTGAGTAGACATTTATTACGTCATTTTCCTGGTTTCTATAAATTACAAATAAAACTGAACATTACACTGAATTTGAGGTACTATAAAGGAAACATGTTCCTTTAAACAAAATTAAAATGTTAGATCTAAAAAGGAAAAAGAAAAACAAGAACATGAAAAATGTTTTAGAATGAAATTGTCATTATCCTGGCATACATATGCCAAGAAAATTATACATAATTATAATTACATAAAAATGAACTTAAGATCTTCAAACTTTAACAATTTTACATATAAATTCCTTTATTCAGCAGTTCAAGCAACATTAAAAAAAAAAAAATCAAAAGCTTTGAAAACGATTTACATTTTCAAAACTTTTGTTTTCAAAACACACATTTTGTGATATTTACCCATAATGTCTGCTATTGTTTGAAATGTACAAATGTAGAAAAATATAATTTGATAAACCTGATAAATAATAAATGCAATGTCTTGCTAAATATGGAGAGTTCAAATTCCTTAACCAGTAACGATCTAAAGACATGCAAAACAACAAAGGATGGCAATGAAAAGATTAGGGACCTAGGTGACGGGGATTAATAATTTCATATATCATGAATTTTTCAGATTTGAAATATAAGAATATATACATATCTTTACCTGAAGATCAGCAGATGTGTTTTGAGTCTCTATTTCTTTTTCTTCTGTTGCTTCTATTTTAATTTTAGTACTTTTCTTTACAATGGTATCTCCAGCCTTTATATCATCGTCCGGAAGAGGAATTACATCTGGTAAATTGTATTCATTTTCTTTTTCACATTTTATAAACTTTTCCACTTCTTTCTCAACATGTTGTGATTTTTGTTCATCTCTTTCAACAGGTTTTTGTACTTCAGTCTTATCACTTTCATAATATTTGGAGTTATTTAAAGGTGATCTTTCTTTTTCATTAGTTTCAGATTCTCTACTTGATTCTTCATCAGGAGCAGGGATAGAAAGGCTTCCTAACTGTCTAAAATTAGAACTAACTTTAATAGAAGGATCAGCTTCATTTTCTTTCCCAGCCTCATACTCCACTACTTTCTGTAAGGATGATGAATCAGACACTTGAGATTCAAGTGGTTCAATATTGCTTTTTACTGAAACAGCTTCTAAAAGATTTTCTTCTGCCTTATGTTTACTTTTTTCTGATCCATGTTTCGATAATTCAGCTTGCATACTGCCATTGCTTTCATGCCCACATTTTTCATTAGACTTCGTTTCATATTCTTTTAATGCATCTAAATTACTATTATTAACACTGTTTATTAAGCTTGCTTGTATAACTTCTTCTCGTTTATTTGTATTCTTCTCATCATTTGTTTCTGAGTCAAGTTTGTCATCTTTTTTAGGTATTATTTCTTGCTTAGTGTATCTAAACAAGTCATTTTCCAACAAATTAAGCCGCTTCTTAGTTTTGCCAGACAATTTTTTGGGATTTTCATTCTTTTTATCACTTACATTTTTACTTGTTTCTTTTCTATTTTCAGTAGGATGTTCAGATTTTCTGTATGAGTTATCACGGCCTGAACTAGACTCACGATGCCTATCTCTAGACCTCTTATATGGAGAATCTCGTTTTCTATTGTTTTCATTATGTTTTCTATAGCTCTCCCTTTCATCCCTTCTATCATCCCTAGTATCTTTCTTAGACACACTAGATTTCACTACTATTTTACTTCTTAGAGGTGAACTTTGAGATTCTTCATCACTTTGATCTTGATCTTTTTCATCAAACCATGAAGTCCCATGTTGCTGATCCTCATGCATTAATTTGTCAAAAAGATTTTCTGGTTCATCATTATCTCGGTTGTATTTTGATGACTCTGGGCTGTAAAAAAAAATGAATTTAACACATTTCCTGATATAAAATTTATAAGTATTGACTACAGCAACAAAAAATATATGCCAAACTCATGCAAAGCAAAATATATGTTTAAAAAATAAATACAGTCTCTCTATAACGAAACTCCATACATCGAATTTCTCTATATAACGAATTTTTAGTAGGAACGGTCCCCTTTTCCCATGATCTCATTAAAAACAGAAATGTCTATCTCCATATAACAAATTTTTTCATAAAATGTTCTTTATTTATTCAGTTTCAAAAAAGCTTCCAAAACACATGGAATCAATTTTCCATCACTGATTCCTGATTTATCGTTCAGTGCTGAATTTTATCTTACTTTTCTACCTTGAATCTCCTTGTTCTTTATGTCCAACGAATCCACCTCCCTCCCCCATCCCTCACACATTCCAACATCCTTCTTAAAACAGTGTCAATTGGATTGTTACACATATAAGAACGGAATCAGAGAGGTAATTGAAATTTAAGGTGAATGAGATCGAAGATCATTCAGAAGGTTCAATTAGAAAAATAAACTCTCTTTTAATCAAGCACTACAAGTCAATATTCGCAATATTCACTGCCAGAAAGCTCCCGAGATAAACTGGCATGACACATGACCTGATGCGATCCACAAAAAAGCAGTCGGGAAAGAAGGCACAAGCATGTTATTGGTCGAATGGAAAATTCTCCCTCGACAGCTGCAGGCATGAGAGTAGACCACTGTCACCATTTAGAACATGTTTTCATCTATCGAAACTAAAGCTCTCAACCCTTACACTTAAAGTAGATGTTTATTGTTTCTGGCTTTCTTTAGTGTGAAAGATTTGCAAAACTTAATCTGTTTGAGTACGTTTTTCTACTGTGTCGGCAAAAAATGTCTCCTAGGAACTGCATAACTCTCCGTGATAAAGTGAAGATTTTGAAAAAAAATCGATAAGGGATTGAAAAATAAAAGATGCAGCAAAAAAGTTTGGGATTCCTGCAAGCATTCTGTCAACAATCATAAAACATAGAGAGTCAATCACCGAGCAGAATTCGGATCTTGGTTCAGCGCGAAAAAGAAAGAAGACGTGCCAATACGAGGACTTAGACAAAGCAATGTTTAAGTGGATTAAAGAGATAAGGGGCTGGAATCTATCACTTCCGGGACCAATGAATTTAGAAAAGGCTCTAGAATGTGCTTCATCTCTTGGGCACTTTGACTTCCAAGTCAGCATTGGTTGGCTAGAAAAGTTCTCGAAGAGACATGGCTTTCCAGAAAACTATCTGCGGTGAAAATGTGGATGCTCCAGTGACAGCATATGAGTACTGGAGTCTTAAAGTAACAAAAATTCTAAAAGAATTCACTCCTAAGAACATTTTCAATGCTGATGAAACAGGTCTCTTTTACAAGTGCCTCCCAAATAAGATTCTGGTGTTTAAAGCAGATAAATGTTTTGACAGCAAATAAAGGATTACTATTCTGTTGTGCGTTAACATGACAGGGAAAGAAACATTAAAGATGCTAGTCACTGGGAAAAGTAAATCTCCTCGGTGTTGTAAAGGCATGAAGTCCTTAGAAGTGGACAATGATTTTAATAAAAAGTCTTGGATGACCAGTGAAATTTTTGACAAATGGTTAAAAGCACTTGACAATCAAATGAGAAAACACCACCGAAAAATTACTTTGCTTATTGATAATTGTCCAGCTCACTCACAAAACTGTGGAGAAAAACTGCGAAATGTTGAAGTTATTTTCTTACCACCCACTTCCACTTCAAAACTGCAGTCCGGGGACTTGGGAATAATAAAAAATCTAAAGATGGATTATAAAAAAAGAATTTTTAAAGAACTGATCATAGCTGCTGAAAAAAATGATTCCACCCAAGACATCATTAGTCTTAGAAAGTGTATTGCAGAATTTTATAAAGCTTGGAGATTTGATGTAACTGAAAAAAACAATTTACAATTGCTTCAAAAAGGCCAGCTTTTCTAAACTGGAGAATAATGCTGATTATGAGGACGAAGAAGATGTAGCGTTAGCAGACTTAAAAGAGAAATGGAAAATAATTGAGGAACGTGGAAATGTCGAAAATGTTACTCTCTCTGATTTTTTTAATGTAGATGACAATCTCACTATTGCGCTGTATCCTACTGATAGTGATGTTTTAAACAGTGTTATAAACAATGATGATGAGAGTGACAATGAGCATGAAAACGAAAATGTACAATAAGAGAAAAATCAATCACGCAGTGAAATGATGAGTTCTTTTGATCTTATAAGGAGAGAGCTTCAAATAGAGGAAAATGTTCCTGATACAATTTTTCATTCCTTGCTAAAGTGTGAACATTTTTTCAAGAGTAACAATTTTGAAATCAAAATAGCGAAAAATTACAGATTTTTTCGTATAAAATTAATGCAAGTTTTCCTTATTTGATTTTTATTATGCTTTGAAATAAATGTCTGTTCTCTTTCTTGACACTGCTTAAATAATTAATAAATACAATATTAGATTAATATTTATAGTTAAACATTTTAAATTCTTAATTAAACACCTCAAAAATAATTTTTGTTCAAAATTTACACATTAAATAGGAATTTTTACTCATTCTCTATATAACGAGTTTCTCCATATAACAAATTTTTTACTGGAACAATGGATTTCGCTATATGAAGACTCGACTGTATATAATTTTTCACATATAATAATTCTTCGTTTATAAGGTTTTTTTTTTTTTTTTTTTTTCCTCTTCACCGTGACTCTATTCTCAATCCTTTCCTCTGCAACCTCACTAAAATGTCTCATTTCCCATTTTTATGCATACTATCTATAAGTGTGATAAATGTATTGTAAAAAATAATAGACTTAAGTTTCTTTCTCCTGAATTATAAAGAAAAAAATCCTTGTGTATTGGTACACTTAAAATGCTTTTCTAAATTATGTAAAATAAGAATACATCTAGGGTAAAGACAGAAACGCTTGGGAAAAAATCGGAAATTATGGGGAACAAAAAGTTTTTTTCAGGGAGCATTTCCACTTGGAAAAATTGGAAAATTTGAAATTTCATAAAATATGTAATATGAACTTTAAAAAGTTCACTGTTTTACTTAAAAAGTGACTAAAATAATAAAAGAGATGTTACAAGTTAAAAATATACATTTTATTTAAAAACATCTTAGTACTTTCGGGCTTTCCCAAGCCCTTCATCAGTTAATATTCTAATAACTAATTGTTGTTTATCATGGAAGACGGTAGTATTCCGAGTGACGCAGCCTTAAGCCTAAAATCGTATCATATCGTATCGTAGAATTCGTAGATGGCGGAACTCATATATACAGCTAACTCGACATCAAAGAAAATGCGAAAAGCCGCCTGTTAATAACTCATCAAATATAGGTCCTATTGTTCTGATTTTTTTAAAACAGTCTTATATCTGCAGTCTAATCCTATTCTGAATTTTTTACAATTCTACGTGCAGTATATTTTCAGATCTGTAAACCCATTTTGAAAGCAATTTCGATGGTGTAAGTTTGTCTTTTTTTTTTCTCCGAAACGGTCTAGATTTTTTTAAAAACCTTAATATATAAAATGAATCTGTTTTTGACGAAGTGGATAAGACTAACCTAGTATCTAGGAAAACTCTTAATTTTTATATAATCCGCATGAAAAAATGGACTTCTTAGGATCGCGGATTACATGTTATTCTATGGGCTAGCAGACAGAACGTTGCACATCGGTTTTGCGCGGTTTAGGTCACAGTTAAAAATCTGAATATTGGCAATAAATCTTTTTTTAAACTACGAAAACAGTTTATTATGTGCTTTAAAATACTTAGACTGATTTTTTAAAATGGAGCAGTATTTTGTAATTATAGGTATTTTATTTCATTGTTATTCATCGTAAGTAAACATTTTTTAAGGAGAAAATATTTCACATTTTTAAAAAAATTCTCGTATCGAAATTCGATATTTATCGAAAACTCTCGTATCCAAATGAAAATTCATCGCGTTCGCCATAAGACTTCGCCATGTATCACTACGCGATACGCGAAGTTGACTGAAGAAATAAGAAATATCAAAGATCTTGAAATGGTATTCCAAGGGGAGAAAGTGAGTACAATTTCTAATTATCCAGACAGCATTCTTTGCAACCGATCCTTTCTAAGTAGTATAATGTTCTGAATTGTTTTTATTTTCAACAATACTTATAACTGTTTTCCTTACAAAATAACGTTCATGTGTGGCATAGGTATTTCTTGTGATATGTGAATGTAATACAGATAGATTACTAATTTAATTTTGAGTTTTCTTTTAAAGAAATTAAACAAAATCTTTCATTTTTAAAGAACGCACAATTTAAATAAAAGGTATGACGAAATCAAAATTAAGATTTCCAATCCCGTTTATAAAATGATTCATTTGCGAATCGTTTCTAATAATATTATAAACGAAAATTGACTTAAAATGACATCTTTCGTTTATTTATTTTTTTTTTATATAACTCTTTTCAGCTTCAAAAATTAAAGCATCGTAGTATTTTATTTTTATAAAATTTAACCTAAAGGGGGAAAAAATTCATATTGCCGTTTATCTCTGTAACAAAAGAAAAACAGAAAAAACAAACAAACACCTGAAGCATTTCTTTTAGGCTAATTGATTACAGCCATGGGTGCAAGACCTTCAGTCTTGGACATATTTTTGACTGATAGTAAATTCTACTTTATATACTTAAATTATCACGATTAGCTCAAAATGAACCATTTTATCCTGACTGGTTGTTTTGAGCTCCTAAAAGTAAAAATTTTCATCATGATACTTTTCCTTATTTAGTAATTAAAGTTTATAGATAAATAAGATAAAACAGCTTTTTTGCAAAAGTAAGATACTTGTTTTTATTTAATTTTAAAGTTAATATGCTTAAAAGAAAGCTTTAAATAATTTACTTTTAAAAAATATAAAAGTAGCCAGCTCCCTTATATGGTATTTGTGGTAATGAAGTATAATTGTAAATAAGAACAATTCAGAACATGTTACTATTTAGAAAAGATTGGTTTCACAAAATTTCATTAGCAGCTGCATTGCAGCTGTCATGATAATTAGATTTTGTATAAACTAATAAAGTGATTACTCAGTAACAATTTCAATTGATATATTAATCTGACTCGCATCTTAAATTAAATATTAAGTTTTTATTCTGCTTTCATTAAACCAGTCACTATTCTGTAACATTCCGCATATTCCGACTACAAAAACTCTTTTTATCAATTCCACCTGTATACTGGAGGGTTGCCATGCCAATTACAGAGTAGCGCGTTTATCGCCTCGTTGTGCAATAACATTTGAAAAATCACCACACTAACATAAAAAAGTAGCAATAAAAGAAAAACAAAATTAATCAGTTGATTGTAAAAAACCGGCTCCATTCTCGGTCGGGGGAGGAACATCACAAGGAAAAAAAAAACCTCGCGAAATTTGACAGTATGTCAGGGGGGGGGGGGATCCAAAACTTCATGAAAATAGTTGTAATTTTTCTAATAAATATGTTACACATAACATATGGTAGTAATAATCAGTATATCTGATGAAAATACAAGTAATTTTTTAAAATAAACTATTTAATGATTTTTTTTTTTATCCCTATTACTGTATTTGATTAATAGTAGTTCAAGAGCCATAATTTTATATTGTAAAATCCTTAAAAGCACTCTGCAAGCAGTCCTTGATCAATCACAAAAGCCTGACACTAAAAAAATTTAATGCAGAAGATGTAATGTATTTCTCAGATATAAACAATGAATTTTTCAGTTAAGAAGCACATGTATTTTACAAATATTGCTATTTCTTGGAACACTAAATATGATACATTATCGCCTTTAACACATTATTTTGGAGTAATAAAAACATTGTTATTATATTAAAATTTTTTGTAAATGAGTGTTATAATCAGGACAGCTCATGACAGGTTTTTCTTGCAGCACTAAAATGCATGCTTTCCAAAAGTTTTTTGTTGTTGGTTTTTTTTTTTTTTATAAATTTTTGCCTTATTTAATGGAAGAAAATTCTGCTAAAAATAAGGCAAGGATTTCATTATTAAAAATAGTGAAAAAGAATAAATTGGCCAGCCATGCATTTAGTGTTCCCAAAATTGTCAGTCATGAGTTACCACTGTCTATAATGATTTTGCCCAGGCATATTTGGATGTTATATTTCAAGGTAATATCTTTAAGGTAATTTAATAATGTGTGATCTATACCTATTATGTAAAATTTCATAATTTGCACATTTTCTGGTTCCAAGGAATGTAATTTAAAGCATGTATACGAAGTAAATTTAATGATGTATGAAATATGATCTATATAATGCAAAATTCTATAATACGCACAACTTCTCATACCAAGGTGTGCATTATAAAGATCTTCTGCTGTATTCATATGTAGTTCACACATCAAAAACCTTAAAGATTTAGTATCTGTAAGAGGACATTATTACAACTTTATATTTTTTTCATTCTGTAGCACAAATTACCCAGCTTAGAATTTGCCAATCAAAACATTGCCATCTTGATTTTTTTCCACTGTCTTTATTTACCTCAGAAGTGATTAAGATTTTTTTATATTGTAAATCCTAAAGGTTATAATAGCAAAAAAGCATCTTTAAGCCCTTGGGAATGAGCGACCGGTATACTTGGCCACTTAAGGTGTTCAGAATCCTTCATTATTCCCACCACTTGTTTTTAATTGTAAAGTTTACCTTCTTTAATGGGAGCATTTCTGTGATTCAATTACAGAAAAATTTCTGTTTTTAAAAACCTGTAGTAAAAGGTTAAAAATTAACCAAAGGGCTCTTGTCGCGAAGGGGTTAAACATCTTGAATTACAATGAACTTTAATAACCCTTGGCTTTAATTACCAGTACTCTTCCAATTGAGCTATCTGTACGACAGCCCAGCCAACACAATATTCGCTCAGAACAACTATTATCATGACATCAATTGATTGTATGAAAAATAATTAAAAGTGTACATGATTATATATTTTATTATTAAGCAACAGACTTTGCAGATCCGATTTTCTAAAAAGCTTTAAAGATTGAAATCTCTAGGCTGGAGTGGGAAAGTGGTAATTTTGAGAAATAGGAGGATAATTTATATAGAAGAATTTTCTGTATAAAAATAAAGATTTAAATTTTTTTAATGTTGGGGAGTAGGGGGAAGGAGAAGAGGTGAAATGTACATGTGGAAAAAAAAAGTAAACACCCTCTACTAACTCCTTAACAAATTATTATCGTAGACAAAAGTTATTGGTACCGAACGATTGGAAATAAAGTCTATTTTTAAATGATGTATATAAAATTTGCTTAGGGGGCCATCTACATATTAAAACAAATCCAAACTTCATTTTTTTCAATGGCAATACCCAATTTTAACGAGATATTTCAAATCTTCGGTTCAAACTATGCCTAGGCACCAAATTTCAAGTAATTTGAATAATAAGTTTTTGAATTATAAACATTCAAAATTTAGTGCTTCTAATGTTAAATTATATTTTCATATTTTTATTCATATCTCCTGAAATTATGCTCCTAATGTGCTAATTTTTTGTGTAGCAGTAATACTAACATACCCAAACATAAATACGTTGAATTTGCAATTTTTATAATTTTATGATATGAATTATGAAATTAATATTCGGAAAAATTATGAATTGTAACCTAAAATTTTTTTGATGGATTTAGATTTATCAAGTCCTGCTTTATGGAAATCCAAAATTTCATATTTTTCTTCCAAATAGTTTTCAAATTATGCTTAAAAAACGGCAAAATTATGGTTTAAGGGGTCTATGATAGAAGTGACTAGATATTTTGAAATGTCTTACGCTGTCCTGTAATCTAGCAAACTTCATTGACTGCTTGAGTGACGCTTAAGGTGCCTTGATCAAGAAGGGGGTTCTCTCGGTTAACAATCGAGTACCGAACTTCAATTTGGATACAGCCCTTAAAATAAGCTTGTTTTAAAATAATTAATTTCTCGGGAACTTATAGTACGAATTGCATAAAAATTTGTTTTTAGGCTAATTAAATTGTGTAGAATTTATTTATGCTGTAAAAATTGTGTATTGCTATTGAAAAAATCAAAGTTATGGTTCGTTTTAATATGTAGATAACCCCTTAAGCAAATTTTATATACATCATTTAAAAGTAGACTTTATTTCCAATAGTTCGGTACCAGTAACTTTCTTCTACGGTAATTTGTTGAGGAGTTAGTAGGGGGTGTTTACTTTTTTTTTTCCATGACTGTACATTAGGGAAGTTAGAGCTTATTTATTTATTTATGTTAGTGAGCAACAAATGCTGCAGATTTTTTTTTTTTTTTTCAAACTATTTTTTGAAAGATTTTATTATTTAGGTAAGCTGGAGAGGTGGGTGCAAAAGCAGAAGTGGAATCTTCGGAGCTCAGGGGATTATTTTATATGATTTATTATTATTGTTAATAAAGAATTTTAAATAGGGATGGTGAAAGATTATTTTATATAAAATTAAAGAATGTTTAATTTTTTTGCACTAGGAATGAGAAAAGGGAGAAGCAGAAATTTGTAGTTTTGGATTTAATATAAATGTATGGAATTACTTTTATAAGTGAGCGATGATTGTTATATATATATATAAAGGTTTAAAGAGTAATATTTCTTGCTATTTTTCTTAACAAAGTAATTTTTTTATATAGTAAAATTTAACATAGCTTTTTATATCTCTGAAGCAAACCAATAGAAATACCCTCTAAACATGCATGTTGTACATTACTTTCATATCTTACCAAAGAGTTCTTATAAAAATCTCATTGCACGATGCTCTTTAAAATTGAAGTATGGTCATCTTTTTTTGCGGGGAGGGAGGGGGGAGAGATTGAAGGTGAATTGAAATCCTGACTATGAATTCTTTGTATTGGTCTTTAATTTTTTTGTGTGTGTTTATTGTTTTATTTATTTTTTTCAATAACCTCAAAAAAGTAATGATATCAATGCAAAAACCCTTAACGGGTTAAAAGTTTGTGACGCAGCACTTTATCTTATGCTCTAAGAATTTTAAATATGGAACTTAAAAATAATGATATCAAATTTTGAGTGACGCTATGCTATTAATTATAATCTCTCTATATATTATTTATTTCATCTTTTTATTTTTTTATAATCGCATGTGCAAAAATTATGTTCAATTTTAAAAAATGTATAAAAGTTTATTCATTGATGCTTTAACATTTACACCTCTCATAAATTCCAAGTATGAGTTTTAAAAGATATGATATCAAAATTTTAGTGACGCTTTGATGTGGCTTTAAACGATTTGTTTTAAAATTAAATTTAAATTATTTTTGTTTTGGCTAAGATATATTCACACATCTAAATAATAGTTTTAATTTTCCAATATGCTTTAAATATGTCACTTTCACTGAATTTATATAATGCATTTAAATGTATTTATTTGAATAAATTGATTTATCCTTTGTCCAATGCTATTAAAAATTTAAAATAAGATTTGCGTAAATAATTTTTTTGCCTCATAGTATCCATTTGAATACATTTCCCTTAGTTTGGATACAATGACGCAAAAAAATTATTTACGCAAATCTTATTTTAAATTTTTAATAGCATTGGACAAAGGATAAATCAATTTATTCAAATAAATACATTTAAATGCATTATATAAATTCAGTGAAAGTGACATATTTAAAGCATATTGGAAAATTAAAACTATTATTTAGATGTGTGAATATATCTTAGCCAAAACAAAAATAATTTAAATTTAATTTTAAAACAAATCGTTTAAAGCCACATCAAAGCGTCACTAAAATTTTGATATCATATCTTTTAAAACTCATACTTGGAATTTATGAGAGGTGTAAATGTTAAAGCATCAATGAATAAACTTTTATACATTTTTTAAAATTGAACATAATTTTTGCACATGCGATTATAAAAAAATAAAAAGATGAAATAAATAATATATAGAGAGATTATAATTAATAGCATAGCGTCACTCAAAATTTGATATCATTATTTTTAAGTTCCATATTTAAAATTCTTAGAGCATAAGATAAAGTGCTGCGTCACAAACTTTTAACCCGTTAAGGGTTTTTGCATTGATTTATTATATAAATACATCACTTTCGTTTTGAAAATGAAAGAGTCAATAATTATTAGAGTTGAAAGTAGAAGTAGCAGTTTCTTGGATTGAACTTAATTAGAGAAAAAATACTTTCAACTCTAATAATTATTGGCTGTTACTTCGTTTTGAAAATGAGAGAGCCAATAATTACTAGAGTTGAAAGTAGAAGTAGCAGTTCCTTGGGTTGAACTTAATAAAAGAAAACATACTTTTAACTCTAATAAATAATTATTAGCTCTCTCATTTTCAAAACCAAGTGACATACAGTAAACTCCCTGTAAGGCAGACTCTGTATAAGACGGAAATCTATCTAACTCGGAAAGATTTTCAAGTCCCTGCGAACCCATAGACATAGAGTTAAATTTGTCTAAGGCGGAATATTGTCTACTACGGAAAATTTTCTCGGTCCCGATCGATTCCGACTCGTTTGGGGATATTTGCGGTAAAAAATGGTTCACAATGAACTTGTTCCCATGATGAATATTGCCTTCGATAACTTGTACACATGGGTACGCAGACACTCTTTTTTCGACTATTCTCAGAAACCACAGATTATTTAATGAACTCTCAGCTAATGGGCACGCCCTTATATATGATTGATTGATTGATTGATTTTTTGACAGCCGATTATCTACACTAGGGATATAGGCCCGAGGGAGGGGACTGCCCTTCGTGGGGGTCTTTCTAAGGGAACCTAACCCGTATTTACACATGGAAATCCAGGGCTCAAAGAAAACCACGAAAACTCCGAACGATTAGGCTGACGGGCGCGATTGGGATCGAACCCAGCACCTCCCGTCTACCAGTTTCGAGAGCAGAACCTCTCAGCCACTGGTGAGGCCGCCCTTATATATGATAATGCAACACTTCATGCACAGGTTTTGCCTGATTCGTATTACTTTGCTAATGTGCATAACTGCAAAGTTCATGCGGATTTCTAGGAAACAGTTCTTATAATATTTTCTGATAAAGAA
The DNA here is from genome assembly GCA_963932465.1 of Maratus speciosus. Classification (NCBI taxonomy): domain Eukaryota; kingdom Metazoa; phylum Arthropoda; class Arachnida; order Araneae; family Salticidae; genus Maratus; species Maratus speciosus. Next base: position 572,030,613 of record OZ010788.1, on the reverse strand, counting down.
CTTGGTAAAGACCGAAAGTACTAAGAAGTTTTTAAATAAAATGTATATTTTTCACTTGTAACATCTCTTTTATTATTTTAGTTGTCTTTTAAGTAAAACAGTGAACTTTTAAAGTTCATATTACATATTTTTTGTTTGAATCAAGGTGAAATATTGCAGTTCATCTTATGATTTTATTTGAAATTTCATTTTTGTAATATTATATTTTAATTCTTATAATGGCTACATTCTGGTGTTTTCTAATTCATATTTCTGTCCTCTTCATGTCCATCCATCCACATGAAAATATTCACTTGGAAAACATAATCTGTACTGTAAGATAATTAAATACTACCTTTCTCATTAAAAATGTGTAGTATTGCAATTTGTAGCACGCTACTCTGGCCTATTACAAACATACATACCTCAAACTTATTTAAGCATACACTTATCAATTGAGGGGTTCACAATCATAATAGACCAAGACATCCCAAGATAGTCCATTTAGAAAGTGCATAAAATCTGTTTTCTCAACTCCTACACTGAACCAAGTCTGTTTTGACAGACCTTCTCATATATGTCCTCTGTTTACAGACTTGGTTTACGGTGGGAGTGGATAAAACAGGTTTTATGCACCTAGTCCAAGAGCTGTTAAACATTTTAGGGAAGGTATTTGAGGCACCCTGAAAATTTGTGCAACACTTCTTTTGTAATGGCTGAATACAAAATCGAATGTCTGGCTGAAGGATCGTGGCACAAAAACTGTGCCAGACATGTGTCAAGTGCCATTTTTTGACTACCCCCAAAAAAAGGTATTTAAGGCACGCTGAGATTGAGACAGAATAATATTTATACTTAGAAAAAAATATTTTGAAAACAACAGACACTTTAGTCGGCCCAAAAACTGTGCCAGAAACGTGTCAAGTGCCAAATGGCACTTGACACGTGTCTAGCACAGTTTTTGGGTCACGATCCTTCAGCCAGACATTCAATTTTGTATTCAGGCATTACAAAAGAAGTGTTGCACAAATTTTCAGGGTGCCTCAAATACCTACTTAAAAATGTTCAACAGCTCTCCTACTAACCTTCTAAATGGACTTGGTATACTATGGTTGTGAGCACCTCAATTGTGAATTGCACATTTCTATTTTTCAGGATACATATTGCAGTAAAAACAAAATTTGATTTTAAATTGAACTTTTTAGTAATTTTCAGGCAAATTTAGTGACATTTGGCTGGCAAATAGAAGACAAGTCATTCTGTGTATTGTACACTGACCAAAAATTTCCCCACACTAATTGAGGGAGTATCTGAAAAAAATTTACTACCCAAATCAGTTAACTAAAAATGCACAAATTGAGGAAAACCTGTTCTGCCATATTTCAATTCTAACTGAAAATGCACAAATTGAGTATATTTAAATTTTGTATATTTTGAGCCATATTTAAATGTGTAGAATGAAATTGAGTACCATTTGTATACGATTATAGCTGTAAAAAGTATACACATTGAAATATTGTTATAGATTATAAAAAATAAATGTTTTTTTTGTGACTGCTTGTTTCTTATGTCTTTTTTTAGCTTTGAAAGTGAAATCTATAGGCAATTATTTGAACTACTTTTTACATAAAATTTACATTCTTTTGATCATGAGATGCATTTTCATCCAAATCCCACTCTCATATACTAATTATTTGATTTTTCATTGAATCTTAAAATGTGTCAAGGATGTTTGGTTCACCCTGTATATGATTTAAAAAAACTCTATATACCTACTAGTTTCATTTTGGAAAAGAAAAAATTATGTATTTTTTAGAGTCATGCATAATTTTTTAGAATCAATTTTTATATTAAAAGTTTAATCTACTAACTTTATGCCTTAATTTACCAAATCTTTTTTTTTTTAAATAAATTGTAGATTTATAATGAAAGTTATTTTTTTTTCAATGCCAAATTTAAGGCTGGAAACAAAACTTAACCAGTAATATATAGAAAAGTGGTTTGATAATATAAAACAGAATGAAGAAAAATAACAGATCACAGCATAGAATTTAATTTACTGTTCATAAAAACTGATAATGGATATATAAATGGACCTGAAATCTCGTCTTCGACGATTTTGATTAATATTCATTCGAGCATCTTTCTTTCTTCTGTCATTATTAAAATCCCTTCTTCTATCATCATTAAAATCTCTTCGTCTATCTTCAAAATTTCTTCTCCTTTCATCATCAAAATCTTTTCTTCGGTCATCACCGAAATTTCTTCTATTATCATCATCAATTTTTTTCGTAGATACCAACCTAGAAAAAAAATATAAAAGAATACAGTATTCAGAACATGAACAAAAACATTAAAAACTTTTATGCTAATGAATTTTATTTTGTGATTAAGTTTTAGTATAGCGAGTTTTCAACTGTAGAATAAATAGCCTTAATATCCCCCCTCCCTTCAGGCTTGCTGTGTTTGAAATTTTATAACTTCATGAGTTAATAATTTGAAATTATACAAGAAAGGTGCAAAACTTGTGGTTTGATGAGCTTTCTTCAAAATTTTATTGATAAGCATTCCATGATTTCATAAGAGCGTTTATCGCTTTTGAATGGATTCAGAACAGGGAAGAAATAAAAAATTTCCAACTTTTGCCATTTCCTCTCCGCTTAACTCTAAACTGAGATTTAACAATGTGTGTAGGAATGTAAGAAGTAACTAAAAATTAATGTGCATGTTCCATGCTAGACACTAATTTGGACGCTTTGTGTTGCTGTACTTTTTGGGTTCACGAATAGTAATGTTTACGACATTACTGTGTTTTCCCTTTTTAACTTCTTATATCTTTAGAGATGTTTTTGATTAGGGATGCACAGAATAGTGATTTTGAGAAAGTACCGGATATTCAGCCTACAGTTGAACTGAATACCGAATATTCAACTAGCCAAATAACTGTTGTTAAGACCGAATACCAAAATATTCGGCTGGCCAAATACTTTTATATTTCAAAGTTTAAAGAGATTAAAATGTTAAAATTTAAAAATATTTTACATAAATTTCATGGCTTCTTTTTGTGAATTAAAACTTTTTTTTATTCTAAAATAAAAATTTTAAAATCAAAGAGAAATTGTGAAAAAATTAGAAGAAAAACTTTCCAGGGTCATATACTATTCAGGAATGCCGTGGACGCGCCATAGCGCGTAAATTATGCAAAAAATCGGAGATGGGATGCAAAAAAATAGCTCTTACGCGTCCCGTGGGACATGCAATTTCGTCAAAAAATCACACAAAAAAGCCAATGTTCGTCAAAGGATCGCGAAAAAGCACAAATCTCATCAAAATATCGCGCAAAAAACGCAATTTTCGTAAAAGGGGGGAAAAAAAAATAAAAATAACGTATTTTGTCTAAGGATTGAAAAAAAAAAAAAAAAAAAAAGCGAATTTCGTCAAAAAATCGCGGAAATAAGCGCAAATTTCAACAAAATATCGTGCAAAAAACACAATTTTCGTAAAAGGGCTGTGAAAAGCTAGCGTAATTCGTCAAAGGATCGCTGAAAAAAAGTGAATTTCATCAAAAAATTGCGGAAATAAGTGCTAATTTCATCAAAATATCGCGGAAAAAAAAAATGTGATTTTCGTAAAAAGGCCGCGACAAGTTAGCGTATTTTGTCAAAAATAGCGAACTTCGTCAAAAAAATCGCGGAAAAAAGCCGATTTTTGTCAAAAGATCGCGAAAAAAAAGACGCAATTTCATCAAAATATCACGAAAAAAAGCTGATTTTCGTCAAAGGATAGCGAAAAAATAGGGTATTTCATCAGAGGATCGCCAAAATATAGCGAATGTTGTAAAAAAATCGTGTAAAAAAAGCCGTTTTTCGTCAAAGGATCGTGAAAAAAAGCACAAATTTCATCAAAATATCACGGAAAAACACGATTTTCGTAAAAGGGCGGCGACAAAATAGCGATCGCGGAAAAAAAAACACGATTTTTGTGACAGGCTCGCGGAAGAAATGAGAATTTCGTCAAAGTAACGCAGAAAAAACGCGAATTTAGTCAAAGCACCAAAAAAGATGTGCAAACTAAACTTATAGGTAGGAAATTCATAAAATGGGATTTATTTTTTTTTTATAAGATTCTTAAAAATACATCATGAGTTCAGTGTACTTTGATAATGTATTCAGGGGTGGACCAGTGAAAAATCCCCTTCCCTCCTTCTTACTGCATTGAAATATCTTCCGCCTTCGGAACATTTAGGATTTGATACTTATTAATCATTTAGATGTAAATTTCCCTTCCAAGGAAAATGTCGGATTCCAACACAGATCTATACTGACAAATAATTCAATGGGAAGTATAATGAAAGCACCCATTCATTCAACAAAAAGTACACCTTTGCTTAACCATAAGTATTCTTTTTTCAGCAAAAATATCTTTTTCAATAAACCCGTCTTGCCCCTTTTTAAAAGAAAGCTAACATTAGCGATACTTGTTAGTTGAACTTGGTATCTTCTACTCTCAAATAAGCATTATTTTACAGTTAAAATAATATCTTGCATTTTTACTTTTAAAAAAGTAAAGAAAATTTCTCTTAATATTAAAAATATATATATCTTATTTGAGTGCAAATAATACTGGTTTTGATTGATTATTTAATTATTATTAAAACAATAAATAATGCATTTATTTTATATTTTCCAAATAACCAAGTTTCATTTATTCCTTTAAAATATGAATTATTATTGATGGGGACCCGCTTTTGTAAAAAAAAAAGAACCAGATTTTTGGAAATCCTGGGTCCCGGGGACCCAGGTTTTTTCAAGTACAGCGACATCACTGCTATTTATTTGTCAGGAAGAGACTGAAGTAAAAATAAATAAATAACACAATCTATTCAAATTTCAAATGTAGCAACTCAGTAAGAATAACTTTCCAACTCCTCCTGAATTAGCAAGAAAGTTTTTAAATGCATCCTAGATCAGTGTCTGGAGTGGGCAATCCTTTCAGAGATAGTAAACATACAGATTGTTCCTAAAATCTTGCAACAAACTTTCAATGGAGATAATATGGTCAAGACAAACATTTTTTGAACAAGAAACTCCATTTATTCCATCAAAATTACAATACATTCAATCAAAAACACTGGGTGTGTAACTAAAAGCCGAAACTGAATTTTCTTTCACAACTTTATCCATAATAAAGACATTTTAGCAAGATTTGTTTCATAATTTTGCTTGTATTAAATGTGATAATATCATTGAAAATGACTGAAATTTGGCCAGTGACACAGTATAAATACTGTCAACTGCATTCTGAATAAAGGAATATCTAGTTCATAGTTGTTTAGATATGAATGGTGGCAATTTCTAGCACTTCTCATCATGATATCATATCTCACAGAAATCAATGGAAGTCTGTTGAAAATATAGTTATGATATCTTTATTATTGTGAAAGTAACAAATGGAAATCCTAGTTTGATCTTGAGTGAGATGAGAATGAGATACACTGTATTTATGACTCAATAAGTGGATTGCGATTATGGTTCCCCGGACAAAATTTGTCTGTCTTAATGTCTATTATCAATCCTTAATGATGTTCTACTTTGTTTAGAAACACCTTTTTTTGTGAAAAAGCAAGAAACAGATTATTTACTAGACAATGTTCAAGAACTTGCATTTGTACATCATTAATTCCTATGAAAATCCTCATTAATGGTTAATTTTTTTAAATGATACTTAAACAGCAAATAAATACAGTAATCCCTTAACATTTGCAAGGGTTAGGTTCGCAGAAACATCCACAAATGTCAAAATTGTGAATGTTGAGACTATCGTCCTGTGCATAAAAGGGGGTTAGGTTTTAAGATTTTGTTTTAATGGAATGTAAAAATATATTTATTAAGCATTAAAAAGTACATGTTGCAAATAAATATGAATATTAAAAACATATTGAACAAAGTTTAGTTGCTAGTTGATGGCTGAAAAAATTTGATATACGATTGTTTGGAAGAACAGATCTTTTGTTTATGAATTTCCGTATAAGGAAAAGTTGCGGTCTTAAAGATTTTTGGCGGCATACAATTTTTGCAGAAATTGTTTTATTTGCATTAAAAAAAATGAATTTTAGAAAATTTAGGATTTTTTTATTTTTAGAATCAGGTTATCCTGCGGGTTTCTCGGACTGGTTTATGTTTTGCCTCAATACAAGGGTTGAAGATCTCTGAACTTAGGCTATACAGTACAGTGCAGCTGTTCAGTGTCAACAAATTTATGGAATTCGTAAAACAAAATCAGTTTGCTTTATAAGAAAATATTCTTTATAAAACAAAATTCGCGATTACTCAATTTGGTTATTCATGAATGTTGAAATGTTCTTAATTTTTTATATCACGAATAGTCAAAACTCTCGATTGTTAAGGGATTACTGTAATGTAAAAACATTCCCTTTTATTTAAATATGATTCTGTTTCTAATTATGCTGGATGTCTTTTTAAATTGATAAATAAATGTAGAAGTTGTGTATAGTTTTAAAAAATATGTTTTAAAAGGTTTTTTTAAGTATTTGGTTTGGTCGAATATTCCAATTCAGCCAAACTGAATATTTGGCAGGCCAAATAGTTTGATATTCGGCCAAACTGAAACTTCAGTAACATGGCCAAATAGGCTGAACACCGAATGGGTACAGTTTTGATAGTTATTTTCTGTGATGTATGGAGCAAAAAATAAAGAGAAGCTAGCTGCAATTTATATTTAGATACGGGAATGATACCTGCTTTCCAACAGTTTTTTGATTATTTATGAAAATATAAATATATTTTTGTTTTAATAACGAGTGCAAAATATATAATGCATTCTTTATTAAAATTTAAGAATGTTTAAAATTTTCACTGGATAAAAATGAAATATTTAAAATTTTCACTGGATAAAAATGAAATGTTTAAAATTTTCACTGAATAAAAATGAAAATAAAATGTCTAATCACATGGAAATTGAAAAATTGCCATTTTTAAAATAGCTGTTTGAAAACTCCAAAACTTACCCTAATCTACTTTGAAGAAAAGGATTGTGTGGGCTTTTATTTTCACCATCTTCTTCATTAGATCTAATTGAGGAAAATTAAAAATATGAAAACCCAAAAAATTAAAATAAATCAATAAAGCCAGGCATAAAATGTTTTTAAAAATAATGAAGTTACTTATTTTCATACTCATACATATTTAAATATTAATTTTGGCTAAAAATCTTTTTAAAAACAAATATAAAAATATGCTTGGTACTTGTATTTTCTTAGATTTATACCTTAGATTTCCAACAATTGAGAAAAAAAGATTATCAAAAACATTTTTTCCTATTTTATTTTACTTCTGATGTTTTTTATAATTGTTTTTGCTAATCTAATTTCATGTAATATAAATATTACAGTGGTGAAAACTGTCCAACTGCAAAGAAGTATGTTGTGGCCATTACAAAACTTTCTTCTATAGAAATGAAATTGTCTACATCAAAATTAAATGGCAATCTGTTCTTTCTTGAGATTTAGATATTGCGGAAATCAAGGAGAAAAAAAAAAACAAAAAAAAAAAACATAGCAGTGACACCTGTTGGGCAGTATACTCCCAAACCTAATGAGGATCTATGTATGTCAAGGTTTGTTTGGCGAAATTCGGTGCATTAGTTTCCAAGATATAGCTATCGGAAATCTAGATAAACACAATATAGAAGCAGGACTTGCTAGATGATTTACATTCAAACCAACTTGGCTGTTTATGCCAAGGTCTAACAGAATATGAAGTTTGATGAAAGTCTGTGCATTAATTCTTAAAATACAGCTATTGCAGAATTCATGAAAATGCAGCATAGCAAGATCACTTATTGGGCAATTTACATCAAAACTTTATCATCACCAATTTATGTCAAGGTCTAAACAGAACATAATTTTTGATGAAATTCCATGCATTAATTCTTGAGATACAGCCTCGCAGGAATCGTGAAAAAGGCAGTGTACCTGTTAGGCAGTTTTTAGGAGAATCACCTAAAGCTAATCAGCACCAATTTATGTCACGATCTAACTGAATCTGAAGTTTCAATAAATTCTGTGCATTAGTTCTTGAGATAGAGCACCCAGAAAATTTGTGTCACATAAAGATATTTTCTAAAAACAGTCAAATCGCGTTCAGGACTTTCTAAGACATATAAATCTGTAGAAAAACAAAAGTCAAAAAATTTTCACGAATACAATACTTTCTTTTTGTAAAGAGGATTTTTTTTTTCCACCCCTGTAAATAGATATCTTTCTTAAATCTCAGTTACACAGTTATTCATCTTTCATATTAGAAACAAAATGCCAATTTAATAAATAATTAGCGAAAATAGCTATTTTGGCACAGATCCATTTCTACAAATGGGATAAAAAATGAAGGAACGTGTGCATTTATTTCATAGAGATATAAATGGGCACCTAAATTTTATGACCATATTTATATACTGGATTATTGTTACAAAAAGAAGACACTTTAAAAAAATTATTATTATTTAACTAATATTCGAATGGATTAATTCCCAAATAGATATTTTATATCCACTATAATTAGCATTTCAAAATTAATGAAAAAAGAACATTTACACATCAGAAGCAGAATCTTTATCTTTATCTTTGTCCTTTATGACTTCTTTTAATTTTTTTAAACGTGACTGTGCTTGTTTCCAATGAGGAGGTGTTTCACTTCCAGAACGTTCATCTGATGATGAAGGTGTTCTGTATCGCTACAAAAACGAGAAAAGTCATTTCATTTACAATGCATTTTCTGGAAGAAATTTTACAGTATGAAAATATCATACTAAATCAAGTGACAAACAATTACAGCCTCAGCAAACACAGAGAGAAATAAAACAACTAGCATTTTAACAGCACATTATTTATTTCAGCTGGTTATAAAAGAAGTCTGCTTCAATATCAATAAACAGAACCATCGCGATGGGGGGGGGGGGGGAGAGGAATATGTGGGGGGAGGGTGGCTCCCCCTCTAATATAGGGTAAATGCACCAGTAGTCGGCCACTTTGAGATAAAATACGTTATGAATAGCTTATTTTTGATTTCAAATGAAATATTACAATCCCCCTATATGTAGCCATCCTTTATACGTCATAAGCCATCAGCAAAGAATTGTGGGTATTTTTATTGCGTTAGTAATCAGCCATTTTTAATTTGGTTGGGGTCAAATAACCATTTTTGCTATTTTCTTGTAACCGATGACAAAATTTTTAAAAGACTAGTATTAGTTTATTTTTTATTATTTTCTAAAATTATAAGACTCTACTATTAAAAAGTTTAATAAACTAATGTTTTTCAGTATCAAAATTAAATAAATGTGTTTGTATTAATTAATTTTAATGTGGCCGATTATTGGGTATTATATTTACTTACATGTTCAGTAATCGCCCCCCCACGGTTGACTACTGGCTAAAAGGCCATTTCACTTTTTTGAGTATATTTTAATAATTTGATTTTTTTTCGTAATTTGATTTTTGCAATTTCAGATTTATATAACCTTTTACTTGCATTTCATTTTATGTACACTATATATAAGGTGTCCTGGGGTAATAACGCCACCTTAAGATTCTACCATTTTTTACGGCTTAGTTTTAGATTTTTTTTTCCCCCAAACAAATATAGAATTTGATACAGTAACTTATTGATTATGTATACAAGAAAGACTATTTTAGCAGATAGCAGATTCATAAAATATAGTGGCGTGATTTCTTGACCAATGCTATTAGGCGTTGGGTAAATATTACCTGTTGGGTAATAAAATAATGTCTAAATCACGGCCCTCACAACGTCTCTTATCACAAATGCATCCAAGAAATTCCCTTGCACTTTGCCCTGGCTCATACGATGTCATTATTATTTACTTTTGTGTTGCATTTTTAGATTTCATAGTTTTTACAAATAAAAAATGAGAAAAAGACTTAAAATATATCTTAAGACTTAAATAAATAAGACTTTAATAAGAATTAAATAAATATCATTCTATAAGACTTATATATCTATAAGACTTAAATAAATATCATTCATGCACAAGTTAAATGAAATTGATTTGCGCTCATACGTTTGTCAGTGACTGCAACGTTCATGAATTTCGTTCGTTTGTGATCGCGAATTTAGTACATTTTTGAGACTGCTGCATCCAGTAATTTTTTTTTTATGAGTTCTATGCGCTTATTCGTTCCTTAGTTTTTGCGGCGTTAATGAATTTCGTTTGTTTGAGATCGCGGCTTTCGCGAATTACTGCATTTTTGAGACAGCCGCACGACGAGGTTGCCGCACCGAGTGATGTTTTTTTTTTTTTCGGTTTTGATTAGCGCTATTAGCTCATATGTTCATTACTGATTGCGGCATTAACGAATTTCATTCGTTTGTGATTGTGGCTTTCGCGAATTACTGAGTTTTTGAGACAGCTGCACGACGAGGTTGCTGCACCAAGTGATGTTTTTTTTTTCGTTTTTCAAGAGCGCTATGCGCTCATACGTTTTTTACTGATTGTGGCGTTAACGAATTTCGTTCGTTTCTGATTGCACTATGCGCTCATACATTCGTTACTGATTGCGGCGTTAACGAATGTCGTTCGTTCGTGATCGTGGTTTTCGTGAATTACTGTATTATAGAGACCACTGCTCAATGAGGTTGCTGCATCCAGTGATATTTTTTTTTTTTTTTTGCACCCATAACCGATGTTTCCCAAAATATGGAAAAACATACTCTTTCTACTCATAAATTATCTGAAAATGTAAAGTATGAAAGGTGAGATGGTGTTGATTAATGACAAAGATTTTAAAAGCAAACACATTTATTAGAAACTAAAAGAGACATTAACTTTAGACAGAGCTCTACTAGAGCTAAGAACATTAAGTGTTTCAAAAGAATACCCATTACAATCTAATGTTCGTTCAAGATGAAAACGAACTGATACTTGCATGTGAGAGCAAGCATACATCTCTGAAATTTGTACAGGTATATATACACCTCAAAAATAAGACATTTGCATAAAATACCGCGAAACGGACAGTTAATTACCTGGACGAATCACAGCCTAGCAAACGTCAATAAAAGATGAAGCGACGTGCATCTCCGGAACGACAGCGCCATCTATAGAACCTGAAAAATGGAAGTTTCCTTCCAAAGAGCAACCGTGAGATAACTCAACTCGACACGAGCGCCAATTGAGAACGTAAGCATCTCGACAGTCGCCGGGAAAACGTGTTCTCTGCAGGGTGGACGACAAGATGATGAAATGGGGTTTTAAAACTTAAAATAAGCAGTTGGTATGCTAAAAATAACTTAAAAAGAATTAAATATTTCCAACAGTTTTCATGAGCGCTATGCGCTCATACGTTCGTAACTGATCGCAGCGTTAATGAATTTCGTTTGTTTGTGATTGCGGCTTTTGCGAATTAACTATAGAACTTTAGTGCCTTTTTGAGACTGCTACTCGACGAGTTTGCTGCATCCAGTGATTTTTTTTTTTTCGGTTTTGATGAGCGCTATGGGTTCATACGTTCGTTACTGATTGCGGCGTTAACGAATTTTGTTCGTTTGTGATTGCGGCTTTCGCGAATTACTGCGTTTTAGAGACTGCTGCACAATGAGGTTGCTGCACCCAGTGATTTTTTTTCTTTTCGGTTTTCATGAACGCTATGGGTTCATACGTTCATTACGGATTGCGGCGTTAACGAATTTCGTTCGTTCTTGAGCGTAGCTTTCGCGAATTACTGCGTTTTAGAGACTGCTGTACGACGAGGTTGCTGCACCCAGTGATGTTCTTTTTATTGGGAAATACAAAGTATTCCCCAGGGGTTATGAATAAGCAGAGCTGCATTTAATGCAGTAAAAGCGTTATATGCTGATTTGTAACCCCAAATAAAAAATGAATATTAATTAAAGAAATTGCTAGAACTAAAGATAACTTAAATAAATAAATGTGGTGGAGTTAAAGCAAAGATGACATAGTTAAATTAACGTAACATATTTTATTAACATTTAAAATATAAAAACAATATACATATACTTTAAATAAAAACTTTTAAAAGCAAAATGAAGATATATCGTTAAGATTACCCAAGTACTATTGAAAACAATATTAAACTTATCTGATTAACAATAGGATAATCATGACGTGATGAACACGGTATCTCTTTGTAACACATCACATGAAAAAGGTACGTAACGTCTGGAACCCTTAAACTTTAATAACTTTTATAACTTTAACTGGACACAAGAAGATGTTCAAATCCTTATAAAAGATTACTTTACTTGATGTCACAGTCAGACAGGAAAAACATTGATTCAATCACATAAGAGACATCCAGGCAAGACTTCAAATAAAATGACGAGAAATGTAATAAGTATAGATGAGAGCCTCAGTCCAGCAAAACATACTCGATGACAATTATCCATCTTTACAAAGCATGACTTTTAGAACTCTGTTCAAAGAACTTCATTACTTTATCTTAATATCTGTAAACATATTCAACCGGAAAAGATCCTTTAATTTAGATTAAACATCATATTTAAAGTTGACCCCAGGAAAAGAAATCTAACATTGTTAAACGTTCAAGAAAAAAACTTAACGTCGATATACGTGGCCGAACAGAGCGCTCACATCTCACGAGATATTCAGAGACATCAATGGTTGACAGAGACTGGAGGTAATTCCTTTTATCCTCCGCCGATGTTTGAAACCAATCAATACGCATGTCCGAACTATTTTCTACCTGCCTCCAGAGCGTCATATGCAAATATCGACGGAGCGGAGTAAATCATGGAGTAAGCCACGATTACGTCATCTCTCAACACCATCTATCAGCAATAACAGTAACCGCTAGGAAAAACAGATGATCGAGTTGGACATGCAGGAGTTACGGCAATATATCGATGTGAGCATTCGTTGTAAAGAGGAGAAAGATATTAAAAAGTAAAAGTACTATTTCCTTATATTTATAGAAGAAGAAACATTATAAAATGAAATTATGAAAGGTAAGTTTATTCTTCCCCTACAGATAAGGATATAACTTAGACTTAGTAAAAATAAATAGAGTAGTTAGTTACCAAAGGAAAGACTAGAGGTAGGAATTACTTATGCATACATGCAATACAAGCCACATATACTTATAGGCAAGTATGCTAAAAGTATGCTAATAAATATAAAAATATATGCAAGGTGATAAGATAAAAGGACAAGGCACTATATTTTCTAACAATTGCCCCCCCCCCCCTTATCACGCTTGCCCTATGAAGAAGAACAGCCAAAAAGGAGTCAAAAGCAATTCTAACACAAATTTGCTATCTCCATCAAAAATGGCTTAAAAATCAAAGTTCCTTCACATTAAAAAATCTACCTCATGTTTTCCATGGCTTAACAATTTATCCCAGATTTATATCAATATTTTAAACAAAATTTTCCAGTACCTGTAAAAAAAAGAATTTGAAACCAAAGCTGGAGAAATCCCCCCCCCCCCCCCCCCCCAAAAAAAAAAAAAGAGTTCCAGAACGCTAAAACCACATATCATATCACAATTACAATTTATAATAACATAATACATATAACATTTAAAAAGTTAAAACACTTAAAAATGTCACAGTTCAAAGTCATTATCGAATATATATATATCACAGTCCTTATATATCACAGTCCTTATTATATATCACAGTTTTTTATTCTTCATAACATTCCATTTAACACTTTAAATAGTCTCAACACCTTACATGATGCTTTATAACATCCAAAAAAATATTATCTGACACGTGATCTTTTAACACAGTAAATATTCTAAAATTTCATTTAACACTAAAAAAATTTTAATGAAATTTTCACAAAAATGATACACTCACCTAACACTCTTAAAAGTTATTATTCCCCTTTAATATAAAACCTTAAATTCTATTCCTATAACTATCATAAGAAAAACTTAGTCAAACTTAACCTGCAGCCAATCAAACAGATAACACCAATCTAAAACCACTTCATTAGAATATATGCCATACGACATCTGTTACTTGCAGCTTAACTATATGCCTGAGAAAAGAAACTTGCATGTCAATCCATGTCGACCTAGATTGCATGCATGCTTGATATAATCTATAACCTCATTTAATTTTTAAACCAGATCGATAACTTTATTTGTATTGTCATCCCACACATCCTGTATCTAAGGTTCCTGACATACGGGACAACACAAAACTAAACCTAAATATCCCAATACTGAGATATAAAAAAATGAACACATTTAGTGGTACATAACACTCACCAACATGCATCATACTGGATCCCCAGGATCAATCCCGAATGCGCGCCTGACCCAGAATTAACCCAAGGGTCCCAGCATTCCCTGTCAGCACTAATACTAAGCACGCATGTATTCATCTTCACTGCCTTAGGCCTAAGGACTCCATACCAAGCTCTCACGTAAAAATTTAACGTAGACACAGGCTGATAAGGTGACGAAATCTGCGATTCCCATAAATTTTTATATTAAAAAAAAATCACAAACAGACTAAAACTTTAAACCTGTCCCAAGTTTTTCAGAAAGCTATCTTTCAATGCTGCAACAGACACCGTTCATACTGAACAAGCTGATTTGTACCAAGTACACTTTTCAGCTTCTAACACAATAACCAAAATGATCTTCCAGGGGACTATTAACAAACGTCAAGAACGAAAGACACTGATACCAGCATTTCTTTCTACTATCTCTTGACCGTCAATAAAATTAACAGAAAGGCAAAAAATTTTACCTTCTCCCCCGAAAAAGTTACAAAAAAAAGATGCTATCTGCTAAAAGATTGAGCCACTAGGTAAAAGAATTGACCAAAAATTCCATAAAAGACATTAAAACTTCAATTTCAATTCAAAATTTCAAATTTACAAGTTCCTGAGAGGCATTCGATCTTCAACTCCAGGTTCCACATAACGAAAATAATCTACCGCCAGTTTCAAAATTTCAGCAAATCGCAACAGAAGTCAATCTCCAATCCTTACATTAGAGAAATATTCCTCCATCTTACACTGGATTGAATTCCTGACAATTACTTTAAATCCATAGCAATCGTCTCCTAACAAACCTCTGGCAATCTGCATGGGTGACAACCGACACAAAAAAAACCTCACAAGGACAGGGGAAATCGTTAACAATTCACTATATCTATAAAAATCCTTAATATCCTAAAAAAATTTATATTTAAAACTGTCATTATGAACCACAGAGTCCCCCTCAGAATCACTTTTTTTTTCGGTTTTGATGAGCACTATGCGTTCATACGTTTGTTAATGATTACAGCATTAACGAATTTCGTTCGTTTGTGATTGCAGCTTTCGCGACTTACTACGTTTTAGGGACTGCTGCACGACGAGGTTTCTGCACCCGGTGATTTTCTTTTTTTCAGTTTTCATGAACACTATGGATTCATACATTGTTATGGATTGCAGCGTTAACGAATTTCGTTCGTTCTTGATCATGGCTTTCGCGAATTACTGCGTTTTAGAGACTGCTGTACAAGGCTGCTGCATCCAGTGATTTTTTTTTTCGGTTTTCATGAGCGGTATTAGTTCATACGTTCGTTACTGATTAAGCCGTTAACGAATTTTGTTCGTTTGTGATCGTGGCTTTCGCGAATTACTGCGTTTTAGAGATTGCTGTACCCAGTGATTTTTTTTTTTGTTTTCATGAGTGCTATTAGCTCATATGTTCGTTACTGATTGCAGTGTTAACAAATTTCGTTCGTTTATGATCGCGGATTTCGTGAATTTAGGGTGTTTTTGAGACTGCTGCACGATGAAGTTGCTGCATCCAGTGATTAGTTTTAGTTTTGATGAACGCTATGTGCCCATGCGTTCATCACAAAAAAAAAAGATAACAAAAAACAAGAATTTTTTTTATAAAATCGCATAATTATATCAAAACGACTGTTACTATAAAATCAGAAATCTATAATAATAAGATAACTACTAAAATAACAAACGATTGCTTTGTCACATGTATTTAAAATATAGAATAGGGGAAAACAACTGAACAAGAAACCATATTTTCCCTTAAATAAGAATTGGTGCCTCATTCTGCTCATATTGTTCAAAGATACTACTAGACAGCCTGTAATATTTGAAATGTACTATTCGAGATACGCAACTTATTAAAATTATATTTCGAAACTCGATTACGAGATAGTAACCCGAAAATGAAGAATTGGCACCGCGTTCTGCAAATATCTAACCATGAAATCCCAAGATAAACTGAAATATTTGCATTGTACTAGTTGAGGCATGCAACATATTAAAATTTCATCCCGAAACTCGACAACATGATAGTAACGCTAAAATGACGATTTGGCACTCCCTACTGCTGATATCACAATAAGATATGCATCGACAGATCAGTCATTCATGTTCTGTTAATAATCTTGTCCTACATCATAATTTCATTTTGAAACAGGATGACGTAATAATTTTTTCTCTGCCCGCAGCCTAGTCTACGATGGTTAAACAAAAAATTTGAAAGCCCACTACTAGATAATTTGGTACTTTTAACTTTACTTTCTATAAGAAACAAGAATGAAAAATCTTGCATGAAGAATAGATTATAAAAGCATTTCCCATGACTTGCAGAATTCTTCAACGAAATTGAGCTGCTTAATACCGTAAAAAAAGTATACATTTTAGAAAAGGCATAATATTTTTGAAAACCAGATTATGGTCCCTAACTGAGAAAGTAGTTCAATTCTTTTGCGCAGTCCTGTATTTAATCTAAAGATTTGTATATCATTCTATACATAGTATGATAAAACTTAGTATAGTAAGAAAATGCATAACAGGTTGAAAATTTACCTTTAGCAATTTCTACCCCTATACGGAAACATACTTGAATTATTTTGTACAGCCCTGTATATTACCAATAGATTTTTATATGCCGCACATATTGAGCTAAAATTTAATTAAGTCTAAAACGTGGTTAAAACTACTGAAATGATACTTCCACACATTATTATCCTTGGGAGGTCATGTATTCAGTTCTTTGCGTGGCCCAGTATATGGTTTTATTTATATTATACAAACATCTCTTAGTATACTAAATATAGTTCAGCCATTGACGCTGATACTCCACAAAGCTTACAAACTCTTTTGTGTAGCCTTGTATATGATCTATATCAGTTATACACACCGCATTGTAAGCAAAGGTTTAATTAAACTTAAAAACGCATGTCATAAACAAAATCACACTTACAGCAATTATCGCTAATAGAAAGATACAGTACTGTATTCGAATTTTTTGTATTTCCCTGTAAATGAACGATAAATGCTATGCATATCATGTTATACAATGAGTATTTTGTAGAAAGCCTCAGTAATGTAGTATATCGATTTCATTCTATTTTATGTAGTATAAGAGAACTAAAATACGCTGCAAACTGCTTATCTCCTGACACTATTATGTAAAGGAATTATTTTGCGGGGCCCTATAAATGAATAATAAGTTCTTTGGACTCCATATTGTCTAGAATGCGTAGTTAAATGCACTTCATAAATGCATATCAATTTCATTATATTTGAAATGGCCAACATCATTAAAATAAACTTGAAGCAATTTTTCTCATTGAGCGTAATGCATCGGGATATTTTTGACTGTCCCTGTAGATGAACTATAAATTCTACACACTTTATTTTCAATAGCGATTGTGCTATTGTTAACGTCAAAAACATACAAAAATTTCAAGGAGATTCGAGTATATTTGCGAGTGTTAGAACTCTGACAATCCAAATTCACAAACACTTTTAAACTTTGTTGGAAAGTGTTAAATACTATTATAATATTTTAAATTATTACAGCAACATTATAAGAAAAAAATAAATTAACACATTTTATCATTAAAATGTTTTTCTGTTTATAAAAGTTATACTTTAAGTTATTTAAATAACAAAGCATTTAAGTGGCCGACTACTGGACCAGTGATGGCCGAACACTAGAATTGAGTGGCCGACTACTAGACCTTTGCTACTTTTAAGTTTAACTTTTTGTAAATAAAAACTATAATCAGTTTTTTAAAAAACAATTGCTGAAACAGTAAAAAAAAAGTGTACATTAACATGTGTCACTGTTAAAAATACTGTATTGCTTTTTAAAATTATGCTTTGAGCTATATACTAAAAGAAAGCGCTTAAGTGGCCGACTATTGGTGCTTTTACCCTATGTGAACTTGGGAAATTTGAGCTTAGAGTTGGAAAATTCTAGATTTTTGAAAGACCTTTCCTTTTTTTAACATAATAGTAAAACATATGAAATTTTTATTGTTTTGCTGACTACCTTTCTGAGTTCTGTAACAGTAAACAAGTTAAATTATCAAAAGAAATACAAAAAGCAGCCAGACTCAATTTACCATTGTGTTTCTCTGTGCTACGAAAATGTCATACATCACCTGAATTTCCCCATTGTTGTCCATCAACAGTGTCTCTAATCTATTTCCTCCAAAACTTTATTCCTTTCTCAAAAATTTCAAAATAACATGACGCTATTTTCATATGAAGTATGATTATGACTTGTACACACTAGAAGACAAAAACTTCGCAAACCTTAAATTAATGCTGATTGGCAAAAGAAAAGAAAATATTCATTGAGTGTTAGATCCCTGAAAAGAAAAATTGTTATATATATATATCCTACTGTCAAATGATAATAGATGAACAAATTATTCGCATCTTTTGAGACTAGTGCCATATCAACAGGCCATCGCCAGAGTTGTTAGACGAGGGCTTTAGTCGTCGCTGTCAATGTCAGACTTAAAAATCTGCAAATATCACATGTTTTCTTTAAAAAAAGCATTCTATTCTAATACTCGAAAAGGAAAGACTTTCCAAGAAAAGACATTTGATTTTTCTACATGAACAGAAGCATTTGGTATTTATAACAAAGTGAAAACTTTTGATTTGTTGCTTTTTTTTTTTTTTTCCAAGAAAAATATCTTGAGTGAAATGAAAATTTTAACTGAAACTCTGGAGACATCAAATTTCAATGTCATTGACTGCATCACTATAATGAAACTCTCCAAATTGTACAAACTAACAGTGATGATTCCACTGGTATGTATAATCTGATAAGAAGTTTAATTGTGTACGCTCAAAAGATGGGAAAAGAAGCTGAAGCCGACTTCAGAAAGCACCATATGAAAAGGGTTCCACCAAAGAGAATAGATAAAAATAATAACACAGCAATGGGAATTGATGATGAAAGAATTTAAAGAAATTTTGGACACTGTAATAATGGGTCAATGTTTCATATATCCAATAGAATAACACACGAATGTATTCCATATTTAAATTACCGTTCAGCAAGGCAGAGCATCACCAATTTTTAAAAAGTTATTAATATTTTATCTTCGTTGATCTCAGAAGCCTGATGTACCAGAATAAAATAGAAATGATACTTGATTTATGTTCAAATCCTAATGTTAACTAACTTTTCTGCCATGCCAAGAAATTCAGACTATTTGGTTCAAGCCTTCAAACTATGTATCTTAACATTCACAACAGCTAATGATGTTGCATCTAATAAAAGAATCTTTAGTCAATTAAAAATTATTAAAAAAATGTACTACGAATTACCATGAGCGATGACAGACTTCACAGCCTAACACTTTTAAAATGTGAAAGTGAAATATGGGATTTTATTAAAATGGACGACGTTATCAATAGGCAGAGTTCTTAGACCAGATGTTAAGTGATAAAAAGGCAAAATGTAAGTTCATTAGCATTAGTTTCACTATGTAACATTTTGCTCTACCTTATTTCATATATTTATATAGTTTTCTCTAAATATATGCAATTTTTCTACGTTTAAAATCTTACATTTATTGTATCGTTTCCTTAACTATTCATTTAGCAATTGGGCATCTTATTCTTTAATCTTTATTTTCAAGCTCAACGATTCCAAGATAGGAAAATAGAAATTAATCACGATTCCAAGATAGGAAAATAGAAACTAATCTTACTTTTGATTTTAATTATTTAAATGAAAGATGTGTATTTAAACTTTCATTAAATGAACCAATAATTATAATTTTTATGTTTTTACCCATATACTTTTCTTTAGAAAGGTTTTTTTTTTTTTTTTAATTTATAAGTATCATTAAGGAAAACAAAATGTGCAATTAGAGTCACATGAAACTTTTCATAGCTGCAGGCACTTTCATTTTTAAAACAATCTTTAAGTACTTTTGAAATTATTTAGCACAATATAATTGAAATAATATAATTACTACATAGTTCCTAATTATGTTAAAAGTATAATATGGAATAACAACACTTTTTAAATTAAATAATAAGATTATAATATATGAGAGGTATATTATTGCATGCTATTGCTTTTTGTTCCACGAATAGCTTAAGTCATCACTATCACTTTATTGATTACTGTCACATATCCTCTTTTGCACACTCAATTAAGTTTAGTAACCAACACATTAATATTTAATAATTTTAAAAAATTCTATAAAATGAGCTATTTTTACATTATAATAAGTTTTAAAATTTTCATGCAAGAAATGTATACAAATGTACATAAATAAATTGACAGAGTAAATATCCAATATTTTAATTTTCATCAATCATTAATTTCGGCATTTATCTTTATTTTCTTTTGAAATTCATATCAAATTGCTATTGAATGCACCTTTGAACATTTTAGTGAAATAACATAATGTGGAAGTAATAATCAGCAATTTATTTGGACAAAATATTATAAGAAGATATATTATAAGAATATCCACAATAGTTATAAATTTCAGGGATGTTTGGGATGTGCTATAGTGCATCATTTAAGCAAAGAAATGGAGGAGGGATGTATACATATAATTTTTATGGGTCCTTTAGAATGCATAATTTTTCTTGATTGATCTCAAAAGATGCATATTTTGTATTAAATACATTAAATCTATCTTATTTTTAAAAGAGGACTCGTGATTTCAAAAGCCTAGTGACATCACTGAATTTTATTTAAAAATATTTTAGTCAGTAAACTCGAATAACACAGTAAATGATACTCATCTTCTTTATATCAATAGCTCAGTGTGTTTTTTTAAGAAGGAAAAAACTGCAATATAATAAACTTTTTCCCCCACACTATTTAAAAATCAAAAGATAAATACCATAGTCTTGTAAGTTCGATAATCTCATTATACTAATATGTAAATAATGTAATTAATGAAAAAAAAAATATATATCCTATAGAAAATTTTATTGAGTTTCATTCAGAAATTATTTATACCGTGCATGGCAAATTAATTACCGAATAAGTCGGGAGAACAATTCATTTATTCTTAAAACATCATAAGTGCATGTAGTCTGGAATGCAGATCATTTATTTGCTGCAACAAATATTAACGTTAAATTTGAACGATTTTGATGTATATATATATATATACATATAATAAATAAACTGTAAGTCAGCTAATGCACCTGTAGAGGGTATTGCAACAGCAACATCACACAGCTCGTGTAAATTCAATTAAATGGCTATATCATATATATTATAAAGCAGTAAGCTCTAAAAGTTCCGCTCGAATGTTTTCAAAAACTACCCGGTTGATTTTTTTCCAAATTGTATCATTCGATAGAGAATATTCGTGCGGTGGTTTATGCATCAAATATACAGAGATAACTATGATTTTTGGTAATAAATTTCGTATTTTATTGATATTTTCGGCAAAAAAGTTACCAGTAAGTATTTTTTGGCATCATTTTATCGTTAGTTAAAGAATTGAAAGGCTATATCAGGTAGAAAATAAAGTAAACAACTCGCAAATTAAAAGAAAATAACTGTTATTCGTTTAATAAAAAAAAATAATCAAAAACCCTTTTAATGAGTTATAAAATGAAAATATTTAATTTAAACACGAAAGGAATGTTTATAAAACTTAAAAATAAATTAGTATGAAAGAAGCAATTGATACCTTATTTGGCAATTTTTCGCTTGCGTCAGGTTAATAAAAATGAGCCTAAAAAAACTTGAAGTAAAATTTAAGTAACATTCTTTTAGTCTTTTTTTTGTTGTTGTTTTGTTTTTCAATTTAATTAGCATTTTTATGTAATTCTCCCATCGTATGTCTTAGAGGAAAAACTAGAAGAAATAATTGTAAAAATGGCTGTATTAGTCAGTTACATGCTACTTAATTATTACTTTTGTCGCCAAATAATGCAATTTTAAGCCACAAAGGCAGAAGTGTGAAAATAAGTCAGGCAAAGGTCGCAATAATGTTTTTTTTTTTTTTTTTTTTTCTTTTTAAGTGTAGGAGAAGATTTGAGTAAATTTTTATATTCAAATGTAATTCATATAAAAAGCAGTTAAATTTATAATTAAGTAGCAGATATTTAAATTTTAGTGTAAATGTCTGCCAAATACACACATATGCTAGAATAATTTAATTTCAGAGACTTAAAATATTTTTTATCATAATATAGAATACCATTACTATGGAAACATACCGTTTTGTTTTCTTCAAGCATGTGATTTTTATATCTTGGAACTCAGATTATTACTTATTAATAGAAAATTGCGTATTTTTTTTTTTTTTTTTTTTTTTTTCAAGATGTCGGACCTATTGCCAATTTCACCTATAGGAATATTCACTGCTTTAAAAGTTAGGATATAAGGAGATTCTTAAGAAGATTTCTGCAATTATGCGTTATTATTATTGTAAAAAAACGCCAAAATTTTGCAATAAAAATTGCTTGCTGAAGTTAATTTCAGATATTTTTTTAATTCGTCGCTTCAGCTAAACTTAGCAACAAATTAAGAGTTATTTTCATAATCTGGGTTATTTACACAATAGACGGAAGATTAATTTACTCTCGACTATAAAGGAATTAGCAAGCCTATTTGTTTGTCCGTGTTATTATGCTCTTTAGAAAAATGCAAAATAAATCTTCAGTTCAAGTATTCATCAAAATGCTTACTGCTAAATTTTTTTTGTATAACTAACTTTATTTATCATTGTCATGTCTATTTAAGACATGAATATTTATTTATAAAAAATCTATAATTGACTCTACAACAATTTGACATTATTTATTGGATCGTAACTTGGCGGGTAATTAAGTTTGTTTTGTCATTAACTCTGGTAAATGTGTAACAATATTGCTGCATCAGTCTTAATGTTTGACTTCAACCATCAAAATGGAGTCTATTACAGATGATTAGAAAGATTTCATTAGATGCAAGAGGTTTATTTTTTTACAAGATTAGGTCATCGAGTTTTGTAACGTGTAAACAGTTACATGGCCTACAAAATGAAAAGGCAGTGAAAATGACGGCATTTTAATTTTATTCAAACAATTCAGCTTTAAAAACATACTTTTTTATATATCACTTTTCTTTGAAATATGAAAGTTAAACATTCTTTTTTGACTGCAAATTGTTCAATACATATTTTTATGGTATTTACTCTGCTGCCCCAAAGCAGAATACTTTGCAATGTTCTGCAATGGAATTTCAGATGATCAAAAATGTTCTGCAAGCGCAATAGGGGAAAAAAAGGGGGTGAATGTTTATATACATATGTAAGGATGTAATTTCATCTTTTATGAAAATGCTAAAGATGTGTTTCGTAAAACACTGTCAAACAAAAGAAACATATTCTGGAGGCAAAATTTATTTCTAGAACCATGGCGTTGACACAGAAGTTACTGACTTTGGAAGTGAGATATTTAGACATATTACTTTTATGAAGAAAATGTCTTTGGAAATTTGGTCCACACATAGTTATAAGGCCAGCTTTTACAAGTTTCCTAACAGATTTATGTCTAGATGGAGGTCCATTCGTATAAATAAACATACGTTTGTCTGTTGTACCAATGGTCGTTTCGTTCCTATCAGCTGCATTGGGACTTTTAGAAAAAATTTTATCGATTGTAGACCACCATGATTCGCATATAGCTTCAGATACTGAAATAGACAAAATTTTAGTTAGAAAACTGGCTAATTTCGGGATCTCTGATTTTAAAGTATTCACAGCATTTTGTAACATGGTCTTACTTTGAAAATATGTTTCACTCTCCTGGACTCTTTGACAGACACCAATCAAGAACTACAGTGTATTCAAAATACAGCTCCGTCCCTTCCTCTTTGGAGGGAGGAACACAAGGGAGTACATTCAGAATTTCTAAAAATTGGAAAGATCCAAGATTTTGTTTGTCACATCTGAACGTGGAAAAATCAGATATTCAAAATTGAATAAATATTTTGTTGCTCTGATGATCTCATGAAGTTCTGTGCTTTGTCCAAAATAGACACTGTATTGATGCAGTGTATCAATATATTGCACTATATCTTTGATGTCACTGATAAAATACGATATACTAGAATTATCAGTAGTAGACCTTAACATTTTGCTACTTATTGGAAGGTCTGGCAGAGGTACTCCTTGGAAAGTACTTTCTTCTGAAAACATGTTCTATGAAAATATTGTATTTTTGAAAAAACATTTTGGCAATGATCTGACAATATCAATAAATTGTTGCACAATCTCACAATTATGAAGGCTTGTCAGATGGGATTTGATGTTTAGCAAATAACAGTTTAGATTTGTAATTAAGTCTGTATACTCCCAAGGAAGAAGATCTCTTACCTGAATACATTTTAACAAGTAAGTACCAAAATCATATCAGCAATAACTATTATACTGAAGATATTTCTTTTTGATAAAAGTTTGTCCCTCAGACTTCCATTTTCTGTTTTTTCAGAGGCTGCGACTAATGCCTTGAAGTCATTTAGGAATGTTTGAAAAACATTAAAAGCATGAGAAACAAATTTCAAAGTTTTAAAAATTTTAGGCTTGCAGAGAAACATTTGCAGTTCATCTGCACATTCATTTAGACTTTCAAATGATTTCCCCCACATGAATTCTTTCATGCAAGTATTGATAAGTGCTAAAGGATCTTCCACAATTTTACTATCTGAATGTACCTGAACCAACTCTAGACTGTGTATAGGGTCCTAGGATACAGAAGTATCTTCTCTAACCAGTATAGGCCAAAATTAACATTTTTACCCACTGGCTAGTAGACAGATTTTTTTCACTGGCCAGTTTTTTTAACTACTGGCCAGTAACAAAGTTATGTACGCTCCATACAAAATTGTGTTTTTTCTAACTGTCAACATTGTAATTTACTAATCTATATTACTTACCATTCGATATGATTACACTCAACTGAAAATTTTTATTTTTACTATTAATTGCAATGAAATAAATTCATAGGAAATTTTCAGAAAGATTACAGCAGAGGGGGACACCCCCCCCCCCCCTTCGGCACTAACTAATATGCATTTTTCTGCGACTATTTAATGAATTTCGCGATCTTTTGACGAAATTCACGTTTTTTCGTGACCTTTTGCAAAATCTGCGTTTTTTCACGATCTTTTGACGAAATCTGCGTTTTTTCCGCGATCTTTTCACAAAATTGCGTTTTTTTGTAATTTTTTAACGAAATTTGTGGGGTTTTTTCGCCATTCTTTGAAAATATTTGCATTTTTTTTCAAGATTTTTTGACAAAATTTGCGTTTTTAGGCTTTTTTTGACGAAAGTTGCGTTTTTTTCCGCGATCTTTTCATGAAATTTGCGTTTTTTCCACGATCTTTTGACGAAAGTTGCATTTTCTCCGCGATTTTTTCACGAAATTTGCGTTTTTTCCGTGATCTTTTCACGAAATTTCCGTTTTATCCGCGATCTTTTCACGAAATTTGCATTTTTCCGCAATCTTTTCACAAATTTTGCGTTTTTTCCGCGATCTTTTTACGAATTTTGCGTTTCATACGCGATCTTTTCACGAATTTTGCGTTTTTCCGCGATACTTTAAAGAATTTTGTGATTTTTTTTTTCGCGATTCTTTGTCGAAATTTTCGTTTTTTCCGTGATCTTCTCTCGAAATTTGTGTTTTTCCGCGATCTTTTGACGAAATTTGCGTTTCTTCCGTGATTTTGTAACGAAAGTTGGGTTTTCTCAGCGATCTTTTCACGAATTTTGCGTTTTTCCGCGATCTTTTTACGAATTTTGCGTTTTAATCGCGATCTTTTCACTAAATTTGCGTTTTAACGACGATCTTTTCACAAAATTTGCGTTTTATCTGCGATCTTTTCACGAAATTTGCATTTTTCCGCGATTCTTTGTCGAAAATTGCATTTTTCCGTGAACTTTTCACGAATTTTGTGTTTTTCCGCGATACTTTGAAGAATTTTGTGATTCTTTGTCGAAAATTGTGTTTTCCCACGATCTTTTCACGAATTTTGCGTTTTACCCGCGATCTTTTCACAGAATTTGCTTTTTTCGCGATCTTTTCACGAAATTTGCGTTTTTCTGCAATACTTTGAAGGATTTTGTGATTCTTTTTTCGCGATTCGTTGCCGAAAGTTGCGTTTTCCCCGCGATCTTTTCACGAAATTTGCGTTTTTTCTGCGATGTTTTGACGTAATTCGCATTTTTTACGTGGTCCTTGGCAAAATTCACGTCTTTTCGTGATTCCCAGCTTTTAAGCTTTAGTGAAAAACTTTCCCAGCTTCGTTCTTTGACCATGCGCGGAAGAAAACTCTCATTCTGAAAGAAATCGCTAGTTATTTAGAAAGTAGGTGAAATACATAGACTTCTCATATAATCTTATCTTTACTCTGAGGTGAAATTGGAGAGAGGGAGAGATTGATTGCCGCGCGGCATTCTTATTTTTTCCTAAATAGATTCGAACACAACGAAACAGTACCCCCCCCCCCCCCTTCCGAATTCTTTTTGCTTTCACATCAATATGCACTTTTTTTTTTTTTTTTTTTAAAGTAACATTTGTCTTGAAATGTTCTGCAGCACATCTCATTGTTCTGCGACGTACGTCGCACTTTTAAGCGTATTCTGCTTTGGGGCTCTGCTGGAATCCAAAGAGAGAAATCAGTAATAGTAGATCTGTCACAAGAGGACGTTTATTAAGAAATATATCATAACATTAAGTGAGATTACATTTAAGCTGCCAGAATCACACATTGCGCGAACTGAGATTACAGGAGTTCAAGAACTATCAAACGAAAATGAACCACCCGAACATTATTCGTGTCCTGTGGTCAATCTGTGCAATCATTCTAATGGATTCTAATTTAGTAATGTCAGATCAGAGACCATTTTAATTCTTGTTGTCATAAGGGTCGCATTACCCTACCAAAAGTGCACTGTTAATAATCAACTAAAAGAATTGCTGGTTAATAGCTAAATTTTGTCCAACGCTAAGATAATATTGCAATGGCGTTCGCATCGTTTTCAGCAATGAGCAACCAGCTGAAGGTCCAAATTATTTTAAATACAAGTTCATATTTATATTGTTTAATCCAAGGTTCTTTTGGAAATATTGACCAGCGCAGCGGGCGTAGCCTGCTAGTAACTGAATAAATAGGTTTATTGATCATAGTCAGATTTACTGGAACATGATTATGAGATTGCAGTAAGTGCAATTTTTTTCCCCCATAAAACTTCTACAATACAAATAATCTAAACAAATATGATAATAGATATAGTACCATATTTCCCCTGCCTTTAACTTTACGACCAGATCTACTGCGTGAAGGTGGATATCTCTTAAACTGAAAATTCTCTCTTCCTCTAGGTGCTCTGCAACAAATAAAAAAGTTACATCTATAATCACATATTTAAAAAATACATTAAATAAAATATTTCTATAATTTTTTCAGACAACAAACACATGCAGATTTTTTTAAACTAACTTGCAGAAATGGATCCCCCCCCCCCCCCATTATAAAATTACTTGCTAATACTTCATCTGATAACTATTCAGAATATGTAAAATAAATGATTAAATGTGAAAAACAAAATGCAGGATTACTTTGCAGGAATATCTATCTTATCTTACTTTATCTAAAAGAAAATCAAAGCTAAAAATTAATATTTTGTTGATACAGTTTTGTTTATTACATGCCCAATAAGAATGTCCCCCCCCCCCCTACATGTACCTTTGATCTATATGATTACACTTTTTCTGTTAAATGTACTTTTAATCTATTTGATTACACCATTTTATTAAATAAATTTGAAAAATAATTTATTATACTGAAATGGTAAATAGCCAAGACACCTTTTAACTAGCATTACATCAACTAGCCTGTTCCACATTTTCAAGAATTGAGTGATTTCACTGAGCAGTAGCATAAATATGGATTATTTAACGTTAACCTTATTTATTTTGATGCTGGCATTTTAATAACATACAAATTTTCAATTAATAAAACATTCTATCAATTTTCTACAGTGTCTTTAATATCCCCAAAATACTGAAATTAAAGATTATTAATTAAAGAATATTAATTGTTATAAATATTATTTTTCTTTAAAAAATTTAATACCTATGAAAATGGCTTTATTGCGTAATGGCTTAAATTATTTATAATATTTTTTAGTTTTCCAATCTTTATTATACAGAAACCTTTGAATACTAATGAATAAAAAATTCATTAGTATTCTAAGTTTGCCATTCTATGTTTCTATGTAATAAAAATTACAGAGTGTCATCAACAGGTCCACCCCCTCCCCAAGGAAAAAAAAACTCAGAAATAATATTAAAGAAAAAAAAAAGAATCACAAAAAAATTTCAAAAACTTATTTTGTTCTAAACCACAATAGATGTTTAAATTGCCTTCCTCCAACTTCCAGACATGTGTGTTCATGAAGATTTGTTACAGCACGTCAAATTATTGTATGATCATTACGAAATTGAGTAGCATAGTGGTCAGCACGCCTGTCTGCCACGCTACATGTCGTGAGTTCTGCTCACGGCTGGGCAAGGTTCACTCAACCTTTCATTCCTTCGGGGTCAATAAAATGAGTACCAAGCGTGCTTGGGAACTAAACATTGAGGGTCTCGCGTTGGGTTAACCACCTGGCCGGGACACATAGAGTCAAATAAACAGAGTTGGGCACTGTAGGCCCTGATCCTTCATGGATTGTACAGCCATTAGTTTTTTTTTTTTTTTTTTTTTTTTTTCCAATTACGAAATTGCTACATTATTTGGTTAATAGCTGACTCATAATGTTCACCTGATTTCTCACTTCTTTGAACAATTTAGTGTTGGAAAAGGAACTTTGATAATGAAACAACATTATTCTTCTAAAGAAGAGATGCACAACCTGTGGCCCGCGATGGGCTATCGTGTGGCCCGCGAATTCGTCAATTTATAACTGGAAAAAATTGCAATTTTTGACCATAGGTCGAAGTAAAAAACCATGAATTTCATCAACTTACCGCTGGAAAATAGAAAATTTCATCAGTCAGTAAAGAATCGCGAATTTTGTTGATCGTACACAGAAAAATAGTAAAATTTGTCGGCCAGGCGCAGAAAAATCACAGATTTCGTTGATCGGGCACGGGAAAATCTGAATTTTGTTGATCGGATGCGGAAAAATAGCGAAATTTGTAGGTCAGGCGTGAAAAAATCGCAAATTTTGTTGATCGGGAGAGGAAAAAAATCGCGAATTTTGCCAATCAGGAACTGAAAAATCACGAGTTTTGTCGATCAAGCTCTGAAAAATCGCGAATTTCGTAGGTCGGGCACGAAAAATTCGTCATTTATGTTAATGATGCGAGGAAAATGGCAAATTTTATTGATCGGCTTCTGAAAAATCGTCTGTTTATAGCGAGAAAAAAAGCGAATTTCATTGATCGGGCGTAGAAAAATCGCAAATTTCGTCGATCTGGTACGAAAAAAATTGCGAGTCTGGTCGATCGAGCTCCGAAAAATCGTAAATTTCGTTGGTCTGGTGCAAAAAAATCATGAATTTTTTTGATCGGGAACGAAGTAATTGCAAATTTTATCGATCAGGCTCTGAAAAATCACAAAATTCGTCGATCGGGCACAGAAAAATTACGAGTTTTGTTGATCGGACCCTGAAAACTTGCTAATTTCGTTTGTCGGGTACAAAAATATCGCGAATTTTGTCGATCACGTGCGAAAAAATATCTGCGATCGGGCGCAGAAAAGTAGCGAATGTCGTTGATCGGGAGTGGAAAAATCATGAACTTTGTCGATCAGGCGCGGAAAAATCACAAACTCCGTTGATCGGCTGCTCCTTCCTCCTTTGTTCATAAAGTTCACTTTTTTTTTTTGGAACCAGTCACTTTCATGCCTATGTTTGTTTGTTACCACTTTTAATAAAACAAAATTTACTCTCCAGAATAAAGTCAAGGAATATTTTGAAAATAATCCTTGCTATATTTATTACACATACAAACGTTAACACTGTTGATATATCCTTACCAACTGAATTGAATATGTTGAATTTAGGGGAACGTTGTGGGGTAAAACTCCCCTTCCCCTCTGAAACCATATTTCTTATCTGATTATAGGCCAAAGATTGCCTCCTCGAAATAGAGTTCTCTCTTTGTTACTGATGTGGCCCTCGACAACCCAGACATTTTTGTAAGTGGCCCTTCTCTTAAAAAGGTTGTGCACCCCCATTCTAAAGGAACCATGTTGATATATACACATGTGCGTCTCTTGACATTATTCTGAACTCTGTTCTTTATGCCAATTTAGCCACATAATAGATTCATTCACCTGGTATTTTGAAAAATCTTTTTGTATTTGTCTCACTAACATATGGACATGGGTGCAAGTTTGAGATGAGCCAAGACTGAAAATATTTTGAACTCTTTGCATCCCCCCCCCCCAAAAAAAAAAAATAAATAAAAAGTGCACACACACAGACCACTCAGACAAAAACACAAAACATTAAATATTACATGCAGTAAGATTTAATTATATGGAAACTAGGGATGCCACTCAGAAAATAACAAAAAAGAGGAAATTATGTGTGAAAGTAAAATTTAGTGTATTTTTCCAAAAATTTATATGTTAATTTTGTGGATTATATTGAACTGAATGGAAAATACATTGATTACCCTCTAATGGTAAATTGCTTTATAGTATTTTCTGTAATAAATAAATATACTATACTGCATTTTCAAAGTTGATTTGAAAAATACCTACAGTTTTATACTACATTAACATTCTTTCACCCAAATATAAAGTTTGATTGTCATGTATTCTAATCAGAGGCAAAGAACGTTAATATTAAATAGTTAAATATCATTTTTATGTGTACAGAAAACTATAAATTGATTCAAATTTACGACTTTTTCCATGATTGACAACGAAAATTGTGATTTATTTATTTATTTTTTTAATGTGACTTCTTGACGAAATTCTCAATTTTTTTTTTCTTCCATCATTTGGCAAAATTTTCGATTTTTTTCTGTGATCATTTGACGAAATTTACAATTAATTTCTGCACTTTGACAAAATTTGCTATTTTTTAATGTAATCTCATGACGAAATTTGCGATTTTATTCCACGATCAATCAACGAAATTTGCTGGTTTTTATGCATTCTCTCGACAAAATTCGCCATTTTATTCCACAATCATTTGATGAAATTTGCCAGTTTGTTCCGTGATTGTTTGACAAAATTCGCAAATAATTTATGTATTTGTTTGATGAAATTTGCATTTTTCACAGAAATCTTGACAAAATGCGCAATTTTATTCCACGATCATTTTATGAATTTACGATTTTCTTACGCCCCTCGACGAAATGTATGACTTTTTTCCCCAACAGATTAATGAATTTGGTGTTTTTTTCTCTAGCAATTGATGAAATTTGCTATTTGATTCGGCGTGCTATTGACAAAATTTTCGATTTTATTCAGCTAGCTATTGAAGAAATAATAAAAAAAGAATTCGGTGAGAGATTGATGAAATTTGCGACTTTTTTAAAATGACCTCTTGAAAAAATTCACAAGTTTTTCTGTGGTGCACATAAATGCTTTTTTTTTCAGTCCTTAGGCATTTTCAAAAGATGAAATTCCGTCCCGTGGATGGAAAACTTGCACCCATGCCTATGGATTACTTAAATTGTCATAAAAGGCTTTATTGGAGACACGTTGTGCTGTATTTTTTAATTTATTGCACGATACTTAGTAACACATTGCAAATTAGAAATTACATTTCAAAATACAGTGCATTATGTTGAAGTTGCAACCCTGAATGTTTCACAAATCATGAAACATAAATATGAACAAATATAATTTACACTAGATTAATTTTCACACAATTATTCTAATTGGTAAACAAATCATATTAGATGTAAATTTCCAACTGGGCGAATAATCTTCAAGGTTAGCTGGGTGAAAAAGTTCGACCAGAATCGTCCGGGATAGGTCAGATGGCAGAGCACTGGCGGCTTCAGCCAGGAGGTCTTGGGTTTGAATCCTGGTCCGGACATTATTCGCCCAGTTGGAAATTTACATCAAATATAATTAAGTCAAGTTGAAAAGGTACCTTCTATATTCTCTATCTTCAACAGGAGATGTTCTACGCATTAAAAAGACATTAGCAGGAACAGCAGGAATCTCATCAGGATCAACATTACAAGCTATGTCATCTTCTGCTTTATTGCTGGATGAACTAAGTTAAATAGAAAATAGATTTATTTGCCAAAGGTCCAAATGTAATAGTATTAATGGTATTTTCACATCTATGTCATAAAGAATCACTGCATCAACTATGGCAACTAAAATACTAATTACACTCCCCCTTATTTATTTTCTTTCAACATTGTAACTCTTAGTATGTAATAGAAATCTTAAAGGCAATTTCAGAAGCATTTATATATAACTATATAATATAGATATGGTATATTATAATAATAGATATACTATGTGCATAAGATATATATATTACATTTATTCCGGAAGGCATAACACCTCAATAAAAATAAAACTATCATCATGAATATCTTTTATCTTTTCTTTCATCTTCTATCTGTTTTGAATGTGTTTGGTGATTAACACTAGTAAACATGATGGATGATTAATAACCATTTTTGACAATCTATCTTCCTGACATGTATAATAAGTAAATGGGTCATTTAACTTCATCTTTTCCATATTTTTAGCTTTTTGTTACCATGGGCCACTGATACATGTCTGCAATTAAGCTTGAATTTCTCAGTTATTTAGGATAGAAAAATAATTAAGATAGAAACAGGTATTTTTTCTCCCACTTATGTAACCCCCCCCCCCCATGGTCTCCCCCACTATTTCTTTTATCATTTCTAGGCTTGTTTTAAGTTTAAGTTCTATATAATTTTAGTTTAGATCGGTTGAAAATTGAGAGACCAATAAAAAATTTGATACTATCGACAGAATCAAATTGTCCATACTATTGATAAAACTTGTTATCGCCCAGCACTAATTCTTTTACCTCTGAATAGTAGACATTTCCAAATAGCAGAAGAATTCTGCACTCCTGAAACATCTATTACTCAGAGGTTTTATTATATTTTAATTCTAGATCACATATGCTATCAATAAACTTTGTTAAGATTTGAGTAACAGAAACAGTGCAGCAGCTGCTGCAGATTTTACATCTTACAGATTAATCTTTTTAAAAAATTCTGGGCTAATGAAGATTGTTAACATTTAATTTTTATCCTTAAATTTATTTTATTTTTTGTATTTTCTTCATAAATATAAAATTTACTTATTTTATGGTTACTATGAATTTTTGATAATAGTAAACTTGGTTCAGCATTTTTGGATACAGATAAATTTTAGTTCACTGCAGATTAAAACAGAAAATTCTGCTACTGGGGCTAAAATGATAAGCACACCTTTTTTCTTTTTTTACAATCCATTGTAATCTTGTGAGAAAGATGCAGATGAAAGAAAACATCTACAGTGATGGAACAGCATGAACTTCATTTTGGAGCAGCAAAACGCCATTTTGGAGCAGAAAAAAACTATTTTGCAGCAGAAAAAAACTATTTTGGAGCAGGAAAAAGCCACTTAGGAGCAAAAAATAACTATTTTAGAGCAGCAAAAATGCTCATTTTGGAGCATCAAAATGTCGTTTTGATATTCTTTGACGAAATTCACGTTTTTTCTGCAATTCTTTGATGAAAGTCGCGTTTTTTCTGCGATTCTTTGATGAAAGTCGCTTTTTTTCTGAGACTCTTTCACAAAATTTGCATTTTTCCGCAATCCTTTGACGAAATTCGCGTGTTATTCAGACCCTTTGTTGAAATCAGCATGTTTTTTGCTATCTTTTGACGAAATTAGAATGTGTTTTTTTTAATCTTTTGACGAAATTTGCGGCTTTTTGCGACCTTTTGACAAAATTTGCGATTTTTTGCGACCTTTTGACAGTGTTTTTTTCCGCGATCTTTTAATGAAATTTGCGTTTTTTCACAATCTTTTGACCCTGTTTTGTTTGTTTTTTAACGAAATTAAGCAATACTTTGACAAAATTCACGTTTTTATCGCGATTCTTTGACAAAATCCGCGTGTTTTTCGTGATCTTTTGACGAAATCCACATGTTTTTTTGCTACCTTTTGATGAAATTTGCGGATTTTTTCGTGATATTTTAATGAAGGTAGCGTTTTCTCATGATCTTTTGACCGTGTTTTGTTCGTTTTTTGACGAAGTTAACTAACCTTTGTCAAAGTTCACGTTTTTTTTTTCCGTGATCCTTTGACAAAATTCGCGTGTTTTTCGCGATTATTTGATGAAATTTGCGTTTTATTCGCGATCTTTTGATGAAATTTGAGGGGTTTTTTCGCGATATTTTAACGAAAAAGCGTTTTTTTACGATCTTTTGATGCCGTTTTGTTTGTTTTCTGAGGAAATTAGCGATCGTTCGACAAAATTCACGTTTTTTTCTCGCGATTCTTTGACAAAATTCGCATGTTTTTTGCGATCTTTTGATGAAATTGTGGTTTTTTTCGCGATATTTTAACGAAAGTAGCGATTTTTCTTGATTTTTTGACAGTGTTTTTTTCGTTTTTTGACGAAGTTGTTCGTTATCCTTTGGCAAAATTTACGTTTTTTTATCGTGATCTATCGACGAAATTCGCATGTTTTTCGGGATCTTTTGATGAAATGTGCAGGTTTTTTTGTGATATTTTAACGAAAGTAGTGTTTTTTCACGATCTTTTGACTCCGTTTTGTTCGTTTTTTGTCAAAATTAATCATCTATTGACAAAATTCACTTTTTTCGCGATCCTTTGACAAAATTCGCTTGTTTTTTGCGACCTTTTGATGAAATTTGCGTTTTTTCGATATTTTAACGAAAGTAGCATTTTTTCGCGATCTTTTGACCGTGCTTTGACAAAGTTAGTGCTCCTTTGACAAAATTCACGTTTTTGTCGCGATCCTTTGGCAAAATTTGCGTGTTATTCGCGATCTTTTGACAAAATTCGCGTGTTTTTCACAATCTTTTGTCGAAATTTAAGACCTTTTGATGTAATTTGCAGTTTTTTTCTCTATTTTTTAAATAAATTAGCATTTTTTCACGATCTTTAGACCATGTTTTGTTCGTTTTTTGACAAAATTAGCGATTTTTAGACAAAATTCACGTTTTTTTCGCGCTCCTTTGGCAAAATTCGCGTGTTTTTCGCGATCTTTTGACGAAATTCGCGTGTTTTTTTGCTACCTTTTGATGAAATTAGCGGATTTTTTCGCGATATTTTAACGAAGGTAGCGTTTTACTCACGATCTTTTGACCGTGTTTTGTTCATTTTTTGACGAAGTTAACTAACCTTTGTCAAAGTTCACGTTTTTTTTTTCGTGATCCTTTGACAAAATTCGCGTGTTTTTCGCGATTATTTGATGAAATTTGCGTTTTATTCGCGATCTTTTGATGAAATTTGAGGGGGTTTTTCGCGATATTTTAACGAAAGAGCGTTTTTTTATGATCTTTTGATGCCGTTTTGTTTGTTTTCTGACGAAATTAGCGATCATTCGACCAAATTCACGTTTTTTTCTCGCGATTCTTTGACAAAATTCGCGTGTTTTTTGCGATCTTTTGATGAAATTGTGGTTTTTTTCGCGATATTTTAACGAAAGTAGTGATTTTTCTTGAATTTTGACAGTGTTTTTTTCGTTTTTTTGACGAAGTTGTTCGTTATCCTTTGGCAAAATTTACGTTTTTTATCGTGATCTATTGACGAAATTCGCATGTTTTTCGGGATCTTTTGATGAAATGTGCAGGTTTTTTTTGTGATATTTTAACGAAAGTAGTGTTTTTTCACGATCTTTTGACTCCGTTTTGTTCGTTTTTTGTCAAAATTAATGATCTATTGACAAAATTCACTTTTTTCGCGATCCTTTGACAAAATTCGCTTGTTTTTTGCGACCTTTTGATGAAATTTGCGTTTTTTCGATATTTTAACGAAAGTAGCATTTTTTCGCGATCTTTTGACCGTGCTTTGACAAAGTTAGTGCTCCTTTGACAAAATTCACATTTTTGTCGCGATCCTTTGGCAAAATTTGCGTGTTATTCGCGATCTTTTGACGAAATTCGCGTATTTTTTACAATCTTTTGTCGAAATTTAAGACCTTTTGAAGTAATTTGCAGCTTTTTTCTCTATTTTTTAAATAAATTAGCATTTTTTCACGATCTTTAGACCGTGTTTTGTTCATTTTTTGACAAAATTAGCGATTTTTAGACAAAATTCACGTTTTTCTCGCGCTCCTTTGGCAAAATTCGCGTGTTTTTCGCGATCTTTTGACGAAATTTGCGTGTTTTTCGCAATCTTTAGACAAAATTCGCGTGTTTTTCCCGATCTTTCGATAAAATTTGCGTGTTTTCGCGATCTTCAGACGAAATTTACGTTTCATTCGCGATCTTTTAACGAAATCATGTTTTTTCGCGATCTTTTAACGAAATCACGTTTTTTCGCGATATTTTGACCGCTTTCTGTTCGTTTTTTGACAAAATTACCGATCCTTTGTTAAAATTCACTTTTTCCCCCCATGATCATTTGAGAAACATCGCGTGTTTTTCGCAATCTTTTGGCGAAAATCAGGTGGAAAATGATCGATTTGGCTCAAGAATTATCATTGAATTGGCGCAGTTGGGCGCAATTTTGTTGGAAAATGATCGTTTTGGCACAGAAATGCGCAGCATTATCGATTTGACGCAATTGGAGCAGCTGTTCCATCACTGCATCTAGGGTACCAGATATTCTTAAGCTAGTGAATCCTTTTTAAACAATCCCATACAAATAATACAAATAAAATACTTTGGCTGTATTTTTTTAATGCTAATTTTTTTTTTTTCTAACATAATTTTTTTTTATTACATATAGGCATATAAGCCTCGAGAGTCTTATAATCATAACTTACATTTTTAAGACTGGATTATATCTGTAGAATTATATTAATTTAAATAACGGTTCAACTGCAGTGAAGCCTACAGCTTAGTGAACCAATATATCAATTTGCGAGAGAATTTTAAAGGTGTCCTCATAATCAAATACTAGTCCTAGCTAGCAAGTAAACGTATAGTTCCCAAATTACACAACATGATAGAATTATGTAATAGGGTAACTATACTTCAAAATAGATTAAAAGTAGACATTAGGCAGCATAAAAATTCATAAGCTAATATTAAACCAATAGAAGCATTCTTTGCAAATTTTTCATTTGCATTTCAATATTTTCAAATGATTCTTTTTGCATAGAATAACTATTAGAAATAATGATCTCCAAGAAAAGATAACATTAATTGCAGTGGGCATCTGCACCCACACTCAAACCTGAACCAGCTGAGTCAGACTTTATGAACTTTTATTTTCGCACACCTACTTCATTTTCAGTTAGTGTAGATGTATTTTTTCAGTATGTACACAAGTTAAAAATAGCTCCAAATCTGAATATCAAATATCCTGTACAAAACTAACCTACAACTATGCAATATACATATTAATACATAATTAAATATACATATTAATCAGAAAATGAAATTAATTTGAGGGTAAAATACAATGCCTTGGATTACCTGAATTATTTGTGTACACACTTCTGCTCTAAAATAAATGGATACACTAGACTTTGGCAGGTAACTTGGATTATCACAATATAAAGATGAAAAACAAGGTGAACGAGATCGTTACTTACCTAAGTTTTTGAGAATGTTTAACTGATTTTTCACTGAACTAAAAACAATATTAAACAATTATGCAAGAATATCTGTGGTCAATGTCTAACTTACAACACTTTTTTTAATTTGATTACAGTTTTATTCTGAGGATACTTTCAATTTCAGAAGTGGTTATTTGGTTCAAAAGGAAAGTGCCTTCAGAATGAAACTGCAACCCCCACCCCTCCGAAAAAAGGCAGAAAGACATACGAGAAATTTACAAAAAAGAGGCACCATTGGCTTAACATTAACTTGCAAACATTGTCTCATGTCTAGTCTAAAGTATTAAACAAACAAAAAAAAAAAAACAGAATTACCAGCATTTCACATTATGAAATTTATTAA
This sequence comes from Maratus speciosus, assembly GCA_963932465.1. Lineage (NCBI taxonomy): Eukaryota > Metazoa > Arthropoda > Arachnida > Araneae > Salticidae > Maratus > Maratus speciosus. The sequence continues at coordinate 571,992,246 of OZ010788.1, read as the reverse complement.
GCATGAAAATCTAAGTCCTAAGATTAGAGACTCGAAATTCTATAGATTTAAAAGTACAGAATGATCACTTTTGGAACACAAATGGGTTTTTATTGAATTGGATAAATAGAACCAAATCCTTTAAAAATTAATTTTTTAAAAGAGAAAAATTTTAAAGAGTTTTACTTACTAAAATCCTTTAGATTTCTTATCTTTTTTGTTTTTCTTCTTTTCTTTTTTGTGCTTTTTCCTTTTTTTCCTCTTTTCTTCTTCTGAAGATGATGACTCAGAAGTTGATTCTTTTCTTTTTTTGCGTTTTTCTGCAAGACATTATATAAAAAAAAAAATTCATTCAATGATAAAAATATGCTTTGAACAATAATAAATCAAGATAAGCATAGAAACATGATATTCGAGAAACAAGAATGTACTCTAAGTTTCTTTACGTGTTAAACAATCCTTTAAAAATCAGTTTGAAAGTTCAATGAATTGCTATTGATAGATATTAGATAAATATTCTATTTGATTTCTAAGTCTTTGCACAGTCAGTGTTAGTAACATAAAGCCGCACAATTTCACTTCTCTGTAGAATAATTTGGTGATAAAAAACTTAATTCGTATGAATTTTTTAAGTTCTGCTATAAAAGAACACTAAGGCAAAGCAATTGCATTATGAAAGCAATAATATTGCTACTTGGTTTTATTAAGAATTTGAACTTTTTTTTTTTTTTTTTTTGCATTTTGCATGGATTTTTTGACATTCCTCAAGGAATTCAGGTTACAATGCACTGCAGTAAATTTTGTCCTCACTAATTTTGAAATTTTCAGCTTTTTTTTTCTTTTTTGTTTTGCGGTGATTTTACCACATTAGCAAAAACATCCAGTTTCAACTTTCTAGCCCAATGTAGTAAATTTTTCATGATTTTTTATTGCAGTTTTTTTTTTTTTTTTTTTTTGGGGGGGGGTCTGAGTTTTGTACTACTTTTTGATGAGCACGTACAATGCCAGGTGATTCAGCTAGTAAAAAATATTCTTAAATTACTAAGGATACTTTTTTAATTATTACAATCCACTTTTTTTTTAGTTAATGCTTATTGGATAACAATTTAGAAAATTCCAGCAATCAGGAGAAATTGGTATGAACAGACATTTTTGTATACAGTGAAGATTTGTATATTACGCTATCTCACCAATGTGGTATGAAAACTTACTTTTGTTTTAAAACCTTTTAATAGAAATTTTCATTGCTTTGAGATATTTCAATATTTTAAATCACTGATTATAGAGAAAATGGCAAATTATATATGAATAAATCAGTTATATGTGAGCTTTTCAGAGGTAAATTCATTTTAGAGAGACAGTTCAAGCCAAAATATGAGGTAGGTCTAGAACTACTTTTAGAAATACAGTAGGCTCCCTCAAATCTGTAACCCTAAAATCTACATACGTTTTAAAATCTGTGTATCATTGCAGATGTAAACAATGGAACTTTCAGTTCTGATGTAGGGGCAAAATTACAGAATTTTTTAGTTTTACATCATTCCGTATGTATTTTAATATGTAATTCTCGATAATATGACTGAACTTGTGGTTTTTCATGATGGAAGTATAAATTTATCTCTGAAAAAAAAAAATCAAAATATCCTGATATTCACAATCTTTTTATCAAATATATTTATGTTATTAGTCAAGCTTTTTGGTTATTAAGACTGTCTAAACCTGAAATAAAACTTCCTTACTTTATGATTTTGATGTGAATTAATATGGTACCCATATGAGGGAAGTTTCATTGAATAATTCAAGGAAAATGTATCTCATCTTTATTATGCATATTTAACTATAAATTGTTAATTATTTACTTGATCTTTACTTTTAATAATTTAATCAATTTTAACACTTTCCAAAAAAGTTGTAAAGTGTTTATGACTTCGGTTTGTCTGGCCATCTGTCCACGCTCTAACTCCCGTAAATATACTCAAATTGTCCTGAAATTTTGGATGTTATTGACTTTTACCATAGCACGTTCCCTATTTCAAATGAAGTTTGTAGCATGTTTAGTTCATTTACAGGGATAGTCCAAAGTTTTCCACTACATTACGGCCTACGGGAAAAAAATCATTTAAAATTATTTTTAATGGTGTTACATGCTTTCAAACATAATAAAATTGATATGCATTAATGAAGTGCACTAAAATATGCATTCTGCAGAATATGCGGTGTAAAGAATAGTAATTATTCCCTTACAGGGCCAAGCAAAAGAATTCCGTTACAGGAGTGGCGGGAATTCTTTGTGGCATATTTTAATTACGTTAAATTAATTTATGTATAATGAAATTGTTATATGTCACTGAAGTTTACTATAATTTATTTCATGTATAATATGAAGTGCATAGCATTTACAAGGACATGCAAAAGATTTCAGATACTATAATGTATCCAAAGTACTGTACATTAGCGATGATTGCTGGAAATAAATTTTTAAATATTTTATCTGCTTTTAAGTTTGACCGTATTTATAAATACTATATAGTGTGTATAAATGCTATAATTCATATACAGGGCTAAACAAAAGAATTCGTAATGGTTACTGGGTATGAGTGCAAATTGCTTAAAGGTGGTTTTTAAATGAGTTATGCATTTTTATGCTGAACCGCATTTAGTTTACTAAGAAATGTTTGTAGAATATAGATAAAATGATATACAGGGTCATGCAAAGAATTGGATACATGAGACATGACCATCTATAAATGATAATTTCTGGAAATGCGATTTCAGTAGTTTTAAGAGTGTTTTAGTTCAAATTAAATTTTAGCTAAATACTGGCTTGTAATAAAGGTACTAGGTTAACTACAGGGTTGTACAAAAGTATTCAAGTATGTTTCTATCTATTAGAATAAATTTCTCAAAGAGAAATTTCAACCAGTTATGCGCTTTCTTGCTAAACTAAATTTCCACATTATATAGTACATATATCAACCTACAGATCAAATACAGGGCTGCTCAAAAGAATTGGAATACATATTTGGCTATGGACGGTAACTGCTGAAATAAATTTTTCAAATGTTTTATATGTTTTCTAAAATGTTTACTTAGTTATCTTATATACCTTATTTCCCTAAATAACGGAGTTTTGTTAAAGCTTTCAGGAAGTGTTGAAAATGTTTCATAATCTATGCTTAACACATGATTTTTCTTTCTTATTAAATGTTAGGTAATAGAAACCTTAAAATATTAAAACAGAAACTTTAAAATATTTAATTAGTTATTTTAAAATAAATAAATAATTAATTAATATTAATTATTCAAAATTCATTTTCAGTCAAATTTTACTTTTAAACAATTTTCATTTATTCTACAAAAAAGATCGTTAATAAATATCTATAATAAAATAATAAATCCTAAATTAAATTCTTTCAGCAAAAATAAATATTTTTATAATAATTTTCCAATATTAAATTCAAATTTTTAACATAACAATCTTTCATTTAAATCTTTTTATGCTGTGACGCAACAAATAAAACAGCCAAACAGGTGTACCTTGGCGCCAAACGGTTTTTTTTATGTGAGCGTCCTTTCTGTGCATCTCCCTCTCTCTTGCCGTGTAGTATAAGTTGATAAGTGAAGGACGTGTAGGCCCCGACCGGTGTGCCGTGATTTCGTTAAGCACATCAGGGGGTCTGCGCTGTTCAACTAAGAAATAACAGTCCTATTTAATATACATATAGGGTTTAATCTAGGAAAACGGGACTTTTAGCTTTTTGGCTAATTGCAGCCAATAACTTCTAGCCAAAAAAAAATAGCTTTAGCCAAGGAAAAAAAAAGTTTTATTTATACAAAATTTCTATATAAATGAGTATTATTTTTAGTTATGCAATATACAAACAAATACATCACTCTTTAAGACTGACTCTTCAAGATTTGGCTGCATACCACACAGCAAATGCTTTTTTTTTTTTTTTTTTTTTTTTAAATGGAAATTCTTTTTAAAATTCCCCTTCCAAATTGATCATCATAAAGTTACTTAATTATTGATTGTCAGTTTGTTTTTCAAATCAGTTTTTGTTATATTCATGAGACTGAACACCCCTTCACAGTCTGCTGTAGACAACAAAAGTGATGCTACAAATTCATATAAAGAAGTCACATTGGGAAACATGCCAGTAATGCCATTTTTATGGAAAAAAAAAAAAAATACAATAAGCTAGCATATGAATTGAATATTTCCAACTGAGCGAAAAAATGCCCAGACTGGGAATCAAACCCAGACCCTTGGCTTACAAGGCCAATGCTTTACCGTTAACTGGGCCGACAACCAGTCAGCATATTTCGCTCAGATAACCTTATTGGTAGTAACATCTAGTCCAGGAATGGCGAGCCTTTTCCCATCCACGTGCCAAATTTTTTTCAAAAATATATTTTACATGATCATAACGTGCCAATAATAACAAATTTTAATGGATCAAATAATAATGAATCAAAATTACTTAAAATTTTGTTTTTAGCATTAAAAAAATATAGGTAATATTTGACGTATATACTTTAGAATTTTTTTTTTTTTTTTTTTTTAAATATTTCTGTTGTCTCATCTTAGATGCCAAATAATTTAGATCAGCTATGCATTTAGTTATTTTGAAAGAATGAATATTGAATTGGACTCATTTTACAAGATGTTTTTACTTGAATTTTTCATATTTATTTTTTAAAAGAATGTCGAGCAGAAAAAATTGTCAAAGTAGAAAGCGCCAAATTCTACAGCTTTTGGTATCAGGAATTTAACTATCAGTATTTTTGCTTATAATGCCTTTTAACCTTTCTTTTTAAAATTTTGTGAGTCAATATTGAGCTAAATTGGGATACATAAACTTATATTTCGGTTTCTTCAATCTGTATGACCATGACAACTAACCGAACAAATCGAATTCAGATAAACAGAGACATCTAGATTAATGCAGTTTGGGAAATTCTACTATATTTTGATGTAGCACCTGAATCTATGCTGTGCCAAAAATAATCTGTAGCGGACCACTTATGGCACGCATGCCATAGGTTATTCGTCCCTTATCAAGTCTGTCATGTAGACAGCTCAACAGAATAAATCGCAGATAAAGGAACTCCATATAAACGATGGATGCGCATATAAAGCATTGGCCTTGTAAGCAAAGGATCTGGGTTCGATTCCCAGCCTGGGCATTTTTTCGCTCACTTGGAAATATTCAATTCATATGATAACTTTAGCAATCAGTTTGATTGCGTTAAAAAACAAATAGTTTCACAATAAGCTAGTTTCATTTCTTTATACTTTGTAGCCAGAACCCGCATAAATTCAAGTCTGAAAAGTTTATATGACATGCATCTGGCACATTGATGATTCAAAGCTAGCGCACATCATATCCCATGCTTATGCAATCTGCAATTTTCGTTTTCGCCATATGCTGGAGTCGTGTCTGATGCAAATGACGTCACACTGTTTGAAGACTCTTGCATAGAGAGCACGAGACAAATTTTGAAGTGTTGACACAGCACAGATGCAATGAGTTTTTTTTTTTTCGTTTTTGTGCAACTGCAGCAGGTTTACGAAATGCGGAACAACAAAATGGGAATGATACAGCATATTTCTTTGGCTGTCGCTATTTGGCTAATTCACTAAATGCTTTGGAGGCAAAAAGCACTTCCAGTTAGCTTTTTGGCTAGCTCTAGATTAAACCCTATATATATTGCATAATTCCTTATAATTAATCCCATCAAGCTTGTCTCCTAAAGTTTTGTTGTAAGGATGCTCAGACGTACGTCTTAACGCACTGACCAGGAGTCTCGCGGAATAATACAATGAATGAGTGTGAAGAGAAAGGCATTCAAGGACGCTTATCGGAGCTTTCCAAATGATTCTTCGACGATACAAGTGTCTTTCATTAATACCAGAATAAAAATCCATTGAAAATGGATAAAAATCTACACTAGTGAAGTCATCGGTTTCTAAAGTGTATTAATTCGTCATTTGAAGTGGGTACACAAGAATGCATAGAATGATCATCTGATGACAGTGGCTCAAATATGGTATAATTTTTTATTATATATTGGCATGCTTCTATTGGTATTTACAGTCCCTTTGGAGAACCTTCTTAGTCCTATATAGAGCTCAGTCTTGTCTGTCAATCGTCGACTTAAGTACTTTTGAAACTCTAGAATCGTCGTTCATACTGACTGTTAAATGACAGCGTCTGAACTTTGAAAATCATTTTCTCAGCATCATCATAAGAAATTAATTAAATACATATAAAATAATTAATTGTCTTAAGTGGTATTTCCCATCAATTTGTTCTGTTTATATACTGTCTCATAAAGTTTTGTCTTGTTATAATCATATACATAATTAAATAGTGGTTCTGCGCAGAACTGAGGTCATTTAAAATAGTTTTAGAATAAAGAGATTTGGTTTAATCCTATCTGTTTTGGTTCCTTTTATTTATGTTTAATTTTACATACAACTTTGATGTCACTCAATTATGATGTGCATTTATGTTGATTTAATATGATAGAATTTATAAAGTATATTCATATATTGAAATTGAAAGGAATTGCTGTATAACAATAATGAGAATATAACCTCATAAAATAATAAACAATCCAAATCAGAAAAATATAAATAAATTATGCACATCACATTATGTTTCGAAGGTGAAAAATTTCAGTGAGTTATATTTAGGGATCTGGTTCAGGTAAGTGAAATCTTTGTAATAATTCATCATGAACTCTTCATTTTTTTTTTTTTTTTTTTTATCAGGTTATACCTTCTAATGCAATATACTTTTATTTTCCACTATAATCATGAGCCACTTCTTTTAAAATCAATTTAAATTATATAATTCTATCTTTAAAACAACTAAACTCTACTTCTTTTTATATATATATAACATTAAAATTATCTTACTTTTTATCATTTTAATATTTCACTGTATTGCAAGCATTCATTGTAATTTTGACTGCATTATTCATTGAAATTACTGTTTAAAAAATGTAAGCAAAGCAACGACCAGAAATCCACAAAATTCTAAAAACCGCACATCCCCTAGTCCCAACCTGTGCAAATTTGAGGGAGTCTACTGTATAATTATTTATATCTAGGATAACCTTGGGTCCCAAAATTGTTTAACGCATCTAAAATCACACATACCTGTTCAAAATTAAATTTTTTATATCTTCCAATATAGAAATGCCCATGTTATTTTGTTCATTAAAATATATGACATAATTCCAATCAAATGGTCTTTTTCACTCTCTCTAGAATAATTTGGTGATTAAAAAACTTAATTTGCATGAATTTTTTAAGTATTCTTATAAAAGAACCATGTACAGCAGAACAATTACAGTATCAACACAGATAATACTGCTACTTGGATTTTTATACCAACTGTCAAATTTTTAAGAGCTTTAGAACATGGTGAGGTGGTCAGAACGACAAGCAAACATCATATTGTTTGATCCTAATGAAATTTACATAATTAAAAAATTAACCCTTCCTGAATAAATAAATAAAATTGAAGCATGCATTCAAAATCTGGGAACATACATAAACATGTATGTAGTATTATTGAATTGAATAATAACCTTTTTAAAAATATATCAGTTACACCAATTAATTTTTTTAATATGGAATTTATCTCTTCTTTTCCTCTTTAAATTAATTTATTCTGTCCTTATTAGAATCAAGAATTTCAAACTTTGACACCCAAGCCATACATAACCAAGACTTATGTAAGTTTCTGGACAGGCATATTTTATGACTGTTGCATATGCGTAAGTGCTACACATTGCAGAACTTTAATTTGGACAGTAACATGCACTTCTTTGGATCATGTCATTTATTAAGATTAATTGCACAACAATCAATATGATATAAGTATTAACACTGTAAAGTACTGTACAAATTAAAGTACAACATTACAGGGGACATGCCGTCTAAGACATGAAATGTGGTTTTTTTGTTTTCTCTTGACGGAATATGCGGCTTTTTTTCGCGATCTTTTGACGGAATATGCAGTTTTTTTCTTGATCTTTTGACGGAATAGTGAGTTTTTTTCTTGATCTTTTGACGGAATAGTCAGTTTTTTTCTTAATTTTTTGACAAAATGTGCAGTTTTTTTTTCGCGATTTTTTTCGTGAACTTTTGACGAAATATGCGTTTTTTTTTTTTTTGCAATCTTTTGAAGAAATATGCGTTTTTTTTTATGCGATCTTTTGACGAAATATACATCTTTTTTTTTCCAATCTTTTGACGAAATATGCAGTTTTTTGCAGTCCTTTTAATGGAAATTACGTTTTTTTGCGATCTTTTGAAAAAATTTAAGGGGTTTATCATGAACTTTTGAGAAAATTTATGGTTTTTCGCGATCTTTTGACAAAATTTACGAGGGTTTCGTGATCTTTCGACAAAATTTAGTTTTCACGACAAAACTTGTGGATTTTTTTCGCAATCCTTTGACAAAATTTGTAGGCTTTTTTTCGTGATTCTTTGACGAAATTTGTGGGGGTTTTCACGATTCTTTGATGAAATTTTTGTTTTTTTCCCCCCGTTTCTTGAACGAAATTTTTGGTTTTTTCCACAATTCTTGGACAAAATTTGCGTTTTTTCCGCAATACCTTGATAAAATTTGCACTTTTTGTGTGATTCTTTGACGAATTTTGTGTTTTTCAGCGATCCTTTGAGGAAATTCGTGATTTTTCTCCAAACGAGGGACAAAAATTTTTTTTTTTTTCAACGACCATTTGTCGAAATTAGTGATATTTTTTATGTCTGAATTTTTGGACTAATGACCGATTTTTAAATTTTTAAAAATGAACGCCTTAAATTTTCAGAACAGAACCACAACTAATTAATACACAATTTAAAATTTTACAAAAACTAAATGAATTTTTTTCACAACTTGTCTTAATTTGAAAACATCCACTAAATCTATTTCAAAAAAGGTATATTAAACACCCAAAATAGCATGGGCTATTTTGGGTGTTGGGCTGTTTTGGGATATTTAATACACACCCATATTTCAGCATGAATAATTTATTGCATTTTAAATACTTTTTTCACAAGTTAAACTCTTTAACTGAATTTTTTATTTTTTCTTATATCAAAAACTTCAGTCTCTTTTTCTTTTACAGTTTATGTGGTCCACATTGCCGTTGTCCATTGGGAGGGAATTTACATTAGCAACAAATACACATCTTTTCATTTTCTTTTGTAAAAACTTAATCCTAGAGAGGGAAGGGAGAAGGGAACAAATCGAAGTACAAATGCTCGTACTCTGACCTCCTGAAAGGAAAAAGATCTCATACCAAATATTTTCGCCTGATTAACTTCTTATTTTTTTTAACATTAGCAACTCATTTTATTTTGAACATCTGAATAAAAAAAAAAAAAATTAAGCACCTATAAAAAAAGTAATGAAAATTAAGCACCTTCATTAAAATGTAAACAAATTCAAGCACTTTCAAGGACCTTTTTTCTCTCTTAAAAATTCAAGGACTTTCAAGCACCGTATGAACCCTGTTATAATTACAGTGAAATACGTTTATAACAAGAAAAATTGATTAAAACGAAATGATATAGCGGTCCGGAGAGTATACTATGCAATTTAATACTTTTTTTTTTCTTTTAACATGAAACAAAAATCGTTTAACATGAAAAAAATTCCCTCTCTATCTAGTTAGTTTGAGTTAAAATTGGTGAATTTTGTGTTAAAAACCACTGAATTTTGTGTAAAGATCAACGAATTTCTTTTTTTTCTTTTCTTTTCTTTCTTTTTTTTTTTTTTTTTTTTTTTTTTTTTTGTAAATTGGCGTATGTTTTATGAGCACAATGGCTGAGAAATCGGTCTGAAAAGAAACTGCTATTTCGCTTCAAATAAAGATGCTTAATGCAGTTGATGAAGAGGGACGAAAACAGAAATCTGCAAAGAGTTTGGCATTGACACTTCTACTTTACCAACGATAATAAAAAACAGGGATCCCATTACGTTAATGTTTGTGTGCTGTATGTTTAAACCAGAGAGAATGTATGAGAACTGCTAAGCACGAAGATTTAGAGACAGCTTTGCTTATTTGATTCAAACGAGCTAGATCTCAGAATGCTGAATAAAGACACTACAAAAAAATATATATCTGATTTCCCCCCCCCCCCTCCCAAAAAAAAAAAACAATATTTTTTTAACCTGCTTTTTATCCTAATGAATGCAACCTCCTAGTAGTTTAACAGGAAACGAAATAAAATTTGACAAGGTTGAAAATATTTATGAGTGTTGTTCGCTTTTTTTTCTTTTTACGAATCTTTTAACGCGAAATTCTTTTAACACGAAAAAAAAAATTCAGTCCCCTCAATTTCGTGTTAAATGTATTTCACTGTATGTATGTATGTATATACATATATATATATGCTATCCAAATTGAGTATACTTTTTATGTGGCTTATCTCAAAAGTAATATTTTGTTATATCTCTGGCCCAAATATACATCCTTAATTTGATTTTGAAAAATAAAAATCTCATAATGTAAAGGTCACATAGCCATATAGAATGATTTTATATTTAGTTGTCCTGAAGAGTTAAAACTGTAAAAACATACATTTAACCTTTCTAGTAATAAATCTGCATAAATACTTTTATTTTCCCTGTTATTCAGATAGTATGCCTTATATATATGAAGATGAGTTTCAAAACTTACCTTATTCAGAAAATAAAGTTTTGGGAAATTACAAAAAATTGGTTTTCATTGTAAACAAAAATTTTGCAATGGCAGAAATACAGGATAACACTAGTTTTTTTTTTAAAGAGTGTTATGGTTTTCTGGTGCAGGTTATCAACAGAATAGAGAACAGATAAAACAGATTTTTTAAATTTTGGATAAGGCAAGTTTTGTAACTCATGTCCTCAAATATATGTTTTGATACTTTATTGCATTAGGAGTAAAAATGCACATGTATATTGTACTTGAGATTTATTAGAGATCTAGTGCCATCTACTGGAAATGCTTTTTTTTCCCCCCCAAAATGGCCTGCAATAAACAAAATTGAAAAGTGCTGCATAACTTTTTCCATTATTAAAAAAAATCCCCCCCCCCCCGCACCACCACCACCACACCAAAAAAAAAAAAAAAAAGAAATCCTACCAGATCTGAGGACAAGTTCTCCACATTGTGCTATTTTAACTTCCTTCAGTGGTTTGTTGTTCTGGTCAATTTTGATATTTTCAATCTGCTTGATTACTTCATGACCACAAATAACATGTCCAAATACAGTATGCAGCCTGAAAATTAAAAAACAAAAAAATCAGATTTTTTGGCAGCATAATTTTCAATCTTTATCCATTATTTTATAGACAGTGTCATTATTCTAAACTTGAGAGAGGAGAGTGAAAGATTGTATAGGACGAGAAAACTATTATTATACAATATGTAATACAGTAAAACCCGTTTAAGAAGTTCCCGCTTAAGAAGTTTTCTCGTTTAAGAAGTTTATATTTTCGATTCTAATTTTTCTCCTATTCTTACAACGTTAAAATAGCTCGTTTAAGAAGTTTAGTTCGAAATTCTTTCCCGCTTAAAAAGTTTTATTTTTCCTTGCATTTTTACTTTCAAGCACGTTTATTTTGTCTTTTTGATTATTATTTTATTTTCTGTGCTGGAAATGTCATTCTTTATAATCTTCGCTATTCTAAAAAGTCAGGGTTTAGGACTGATAGTAGTTGTGGGAGTTGTGGCTACATTTATTTCACTTTAAAATCTTTTAGTTAAACCAACAAGTGTGATGGAATGTGGATAGAGGATGAGTCCCTTGTCACTGCAACAGTAGTGACTGATAAGGGGAAAAGAGAATTGGTCCGCCCTACCGAGGGGTAATTCTTTCAGTTCAATAGTTTAGTTTCTTTTACAACAGATTATGTCCCACCCTCTTCCATGATTGGAATAAACCAAAGCTGTGTTTGGTTCATTCATTTCGAAATTTTTAAATCAGTGTAAAGTGCTTAACATCAAAGCTCTCTCGTTAGAAAATACACGAACGAAAAATTCTGTTTCTCTCCCCACCCTCCTAAAAAAAATAATATATATATATATATGTCGGGCAATTAAAAGAAAAGCCTTGTCAATTGAAGACAAAATCAAAATTTTGAAAGAAGTTGATAGTAACTCAAAAATAACAAGCGTTGAACTTACAAAGAAGTTGAACATACAAGTGATTACTCTGAATGGAATTGTAGAAAACGAGATCTCATTTTTAACTCTTCTGATAAATATCGAAAAATTATAAAGGTGAAAAGTTTTATCGAAAGTGTCGAAAATATACATGAAGAAGTTTTCAAAAGCTTAAATTAGACTATTATCAATTAAAGGTTGTTGAGAAAAAACGGAAACAAAAACTATAATCGATTTTTTTTTCTTTTTTGAAAAAGCATATTAAATGATGCTTAAAGAGAAATTTTTTGTCTTGGATTAAATAAATAGTTTCTAAGGCAACTATTTATTTTCACGTTATTAGCTAATTTTTTAAGTGTGCAAATCAATTTAAATTTTGTAAAAAAAAAAAAAACTCAGTTTTATAGAAAGTACTCTTTGTATTATTTTACTAAGATAAAATAAACCCTCTCCTGAAAATCAGTACTTAAACTAATGATTTTTCCAAAAATTGTTAATTTTCCCGCATAAGAAGTTTTCCCGTTTAAGAAGTTTTCCCCTTCCATTCCCTTGGGAAACTTCTTAAGCGGGTTTCACTGTAATATAAAAACATGTAATATATGTGCAGTTCAGACTACTACACAAATAATGGAAAGTCAACAAAATTCAATAAGCCATTTTCTAGTTTTTTTTTCCCCCTCCAGGAAATTTATTTTTTTAATTTCCAAAGTTTTGTATGGTTTCATTTGCCTTATTGTGTAGAATGATATAGCATTATTCAAGTCAAGTCAATGCAGGTGCTTAAGTAATACTTACAGTGAGTCACAACTCGCAACCCCTTGCATTATTCAAACTGAGAATGTTTATTGTAACAAACTATACAAAATGAATATTTTTACAAATCACAAAATGTAAAATCAAGTCACATATTGAAAGATTTTTAGATTTTAGTTATAAGCTATGTTAAATTAATAACTTAAAAAATTTCAAATATATAAATACAGTTAAAATATGAAATTTTGTTGGAAGTATTTTTTTTTTTAATCCAGCTTTCAAAATCATTAAATTACAGCTGCAGACCCATAGACGCCAACATTGTAAAAATTATATCAGGAGTAAACCAGTTAAATTTCAGGAGTTTTGGACACTCTCCAGGAGTAAAATGTTCACGTTTCAGGAGTAATTTCAGGAGTTGCACAAAGTTTTTTACGAGCTATATTTTTTACAAATATTTTCAGTCCTCTTGCAGCTTTTGTATTTATCAACACAAACATAATTTAAATAAAGGTTACTTAATTTACTTTTACTTTTAATGTATTAATAATTTTTTATAATAAATTTATAAAAATGAAACTTTTTTTAAAATCTTTACGGAGCAAAAAATCCAGGATTGAAGTGAGTGTGAAATCCCATGACTAATTAACAAAATTCGCGATTTTCCGCCGAGATTGACTGACAAAAATCGCGAATTTTTCGCCGCGACTGACGAACGAAAATCGCTATGTTTTGCAGCGACTAGCAGACGAAAATCGCAATGTTTTGCAGCGACTAGCAGACGAAAATCGCAATGTTTTGCAGCGACTAGCAGACGAAAATTGCAATGTTTTGTCGCGACTTGCAGACGAAAATCGTGATGTTTTGCCGCGACTTGAAGACGAAAATCGCGATGTTTTGCCGCGACTTGCAGACGAAAATTGCGATGTTTTGCCGTGACTTGCAGATGAAAATCGCGATGTTTTGCCGTGACTTGCAGATGAAAATCGCGATGTTTTGCCGCGACTTGAGGACGAAAATCGCGATGTTTTGCCGCGACTTGAGGACGAAAATCGCGATGTTTTGCCGCGACTTGAGGACGAAAATCGCGACGTTTTGCCGCGACTTGATGACGAAAATCGCGATGTTTTGCTGCGACTTGAGTACGAAAATTGCGACGTTTTGCCGCGACATGAGGACGAAAATCGCGTTGTTTTACCGCGACTTGCAGACGAAAACCGTGATGTTTTGCCGCGATGTTTCGCCGCGACTGACGAACGAAAATCGCGATTTTTTGCCGAGAACTCACACTGTTAAAAATTTGCAGCATTCTGGCAGGTCATTTGACCGTTTTTTCCGAAAACGGTTACACAACCGTAATTTTAACACTATTCTGACCATATTATGGGCCATTTTATGGTCAGAATATAGTTAAATTATGGTTATGAAACCGTTTTTTCAAAAAACGGTCGAATGACCTGCCAGAATGCTGCAAAATTTTTAACAGTGCACTGACGGAAATCGCGATTTTTATCATTAGCCGATTACCGGATTTCAGGATATTTCCCCCCAACTGATTAACGCAATTCGCGATATTTTGCCGCGGCTGCGATTTTTATCAACAACCTATTGATGAATTTCACGATTATTTGCAGCGACTGATTGACAAAAATTGCAACTTTTTTCAACGATCGGTTAGCGAAATTTGAGATTTTCTGCCGCGAGCGATTGTAGAAATTGGCGGTTTTATCGATTAATAGACGATTTTCGCGATATACTTCAACGACCGATTGACGAAATTCGTGATTTTCTGCCGCGATCGATCGAAGAAATTCGCGATTTTTTTGCCTCAAATTTCCGTATTTTCTACCTTATTACCGTACTTCCGTATTTTATCCTACATTTCCGGAGAAACTCCGGAATTTCCGGAGATATTGGCATCTATGCAGACCTCTTTAAGGAATAAAATTAATAAGAAAGTTAGAATGGAACACATTTTTTGTTTATCATTATTATTTAAAAATATGTACAGTCGAACTCTGTTATAGCGTCATTCAAGGCACCGCAATAATTATGATGCTATAACAGAGTAACGTAATAACCGAGGTCGGGTCAGAAACATGGGGTATAAGAAAAGAACGCAAGCATACTACCCTATTTTAAACCTTATAAAATAAGAATTATGGTATAAATTATAAAATGAGTATAAATTACACTTACTATATTTTTCCAAGAAAACAATTAATTTATTCCTGCATAACATGATAATATTAGAGGTAGCAAAGGGCATATTCGGAGAGAGAAAAAATGCTCAATCTTCTTTTGTTTATTTTTAGAGCAAAATAATTTTTGTTCTATGTCATCTTCAATGTATCAGATAAATTTAAGGATCGTTGTATTAAGACGTGAAAACAAACTTATTGCTTGCTGAGCGTCTTTGATAACAGGTGGTTGGTGGCACTATTTCATCAATTCCTTGCCATTTATTATCCTCCTTGGCAGTTTCCTCTGTTTCTTACACTTCTCAGACAATTTCTAAATCAGATTTAAATTCCGAAGTTATTACATCGTCATCTACAGCCACAAACTTGTCCAAATTTTTATAAAAGGCAAATCATATGAGATCTTCCGAATCGACAATTCCACTCTGACAAAGGCAAGTCATCTTCATCTTCTTATCTTTGCGGGATTTCACTAACACTTTCTCCTATAGACACAAAATCAGCATGTCAAAATCCGTTTTCAATCGTTTTTTCTGTAACTCGTCTACAGGCTTTATCCAAAAATGCATTGTATTTAAAAGATTTTTACTGCAAACCTTATTATCACATTGTGGCTAAAGGTGATCGTTTTATATAGTAGTGTACTTAACAAAAAGGATGTGCATATTGGCCACGTGTCACGTTCGAAGGCCTAAACAAGAAATACTGTAAAAAGGAAACGTGATCATGAAATTATTGTTCATAAGTTTCTTTAAAAACTTTTCTTAACTATATTTTCAGGTTCACGAAATTCACTAATTTTTCCATTCTGTATTTTACTCAAAGATTTGCACGAGATAAAAAAAATAATTAAGAACGCTCTAACTAGTAACTTGTTGAACATGGCAATTGACAAAGTTGATGTAACATAGTAAATACAAGCAGACACTGAATAAAGACTGAGATGCATCTTGAACTTTACTGTAGACAATATTTTATTAAGTTGTAGGTTTTTAGATGAAGGGACGTCTACTGGTGGGGGTATACCACCCTATTATTCATGCTTCCGCACCTAAAGAAAACAAACCTACATCAGCAGTGACATGAACGTAACTGTAGAAAAACGCTTCGAAAAGCACGCGGCACGACAACTTGGTGATCGCAACCTTCCAGCAAACGTGCATAACACGCGTGGCAAAGAAGTTCGTACGGGAGAAAGATGAATGAATGGATTCAATGTGGCTAAACTGCGTTCGCTGAAAACGTAAAGGAATGAATTAAAAAAAAGATGGAAATAAAAGATTGCGATAGGAAGTCAAAATACAAATGAAGCATCATACAGAGATGAATGAGGTATCAAATTAAAGGATATTTTTAATGCGGAAAATAATGGAATTAAAGTTAAGGTTGAAATTAGAAAATATTGAAATTAACGAAAATACGCAGAAATAGGATATGTGCTGAAACACATGGCGTGCAAACACCTGAAAATGTTACTTTCCAACATGACACTTATTTTTGCCTGAGTATTCTAAAATGTTCATACGCACACACTTCTGATAGTTGCTTTTAAGACTTCTGATTACTCTTTGATCCATAGGTTGCAACAATTTCATGGCAGGAACATTAACTGTTTTCTCTGCAAATGTTTCACATCAGGATGGGCAGGACAGTTATCTATTAAGAGTAGAATCTTTCGCTTTTGTTTGCAGTGTTTCTTATTCCATCGCCTCACTTCTGGTTCAAACAACTCTGATGTCATCCAAGCCTTTCTGCTGTCTTGGTAGTTGATTGGAAATGTTGTAACGTTTTTGAAACATGTTAGATGTTTAGACTTTCCAATCACGGTCAAGATTTTCTTCTCTGTTCCGGGCATGTTTCTGCACACATGAACTGTATTTCTTTCTTTCGACAATATCCCAGCAGAAAACTTTTCGTTCTTAAATGAAAGAGTTTTGCAGGGAATAAGCTTAAAAAAGAGGCCAGTCTCATCTCTGTTGAAAATGTCATTGTCTACGTAGACTTGTCGAACTTTTGGCCATACATAGCTTATACAATCCTGAACGTCCATGCTGGTTGTACTCTTTTTTCTTCACCAAATATCTTGTGAAACCGGTATGTTATGATGTGCCTTAAATCGATACATCCAACCGTTGGAGCTAACAAAATTTACATGCCCAAACAACTTGGCAAGCTGTTCTGCCTTTGTCATCAGCATTGGACCACTGATTGGTACATTCAGAGTTCTCTGCTGTTTAAACCATTTTAGAAATGCCCCATCAAGGTCTTCCTTATCTGGCTTTCTCATTCGAGTAACATTCTTGCTATTTTGTTCAAAAGCACTTAAAAGTTTCTCTTTGTTTTTCCAGACAGAGCACATAGTTGAATTTACTAACCCAAATTCTCGACAAAATTCAGCTTTCTTCTTCCCTTTATCGAAAGCATTAATAATGTCAACTTTATCTCCCAAAAAAAAGAACTTTTTGTTTTATTGAGCCATAATGATAAAAGTTTCTTCATAGTGATAATAAAAGTTTCTTCATAGTGATAATAAAAGTTTCTTCAGTGTGATAATACTAAAAACCAAACTAACGATGTTGCTGTCAGGTCAGGAATGCTACACTCTTTTATAATTTCATCTGCCATGTGCAAAGCGTCGATCGATTTTTCCCTCTTTCTCCACCTCATCTAATCTAACTGTTCTTTTATGCTATTTGTTTAGACAGATAAAGAGCAAAAGTTTCGCCTACCCCCCAGAGCTATTTTTCCTGACCGATACTGCAGGACAAGTCCGAAAAATCACGTGTAGGCATGAACTTGAGCCAGCTGTGATTTCAAAGTATCTCATTGGTGACGAATTACACTTCCTTGTTGTGAAAACAGATTATATTACCCCATTTTCTGAGAATAAATATATTAGATTATGTATATTTTTTGACGCAATACCTGGTGTCTCCATTTTAATTATGTCATTATTTCTAAGTTACTATAACATTAGTATCTTTGAGAGTTTCATGGGGACTGAAAAGTTTGACGTTATAACAGAAAACACTATTATCAAGTTCGACTGTAATTTTTTTCGAGTAAGATGAGACAATGTTTCAGAAATTTCCCATAAAAAAATTAAGCAACAATATCATACATAACAGAGATTACACATGCACATTGACAGAAGAAAAGCATGAATAAATTACAGAGAAGTCTGTCATCATCCAAAATTATATTCCCTTTTATCAGGTGCATTAAAAGATAGCATTTAACTTGATGCTTTGATGAATAAAAACTTTTTATCACAATACACTGAGATACTCAATTTATTATTTTAAAGAAAAACTTTAACACTTGATGATGCCTGAAATTTGTTTTTAACTTAAATACAATATTTCTTGTAATTCATTTCATTAAAATATGTTTCGAAATAAATGATTCTAGTTTAATATAGAAGCAGATCCTCGAATGTTTGGTACTGAAAATGAAGGGTGCAGCATTTATAGTTCGTTTATAGTGACACTCAGAATTCCATTACTGTGGTGTATGGAAAAAAATTGCTTGCGGTGCATTTTATTGATGCTATGATATTTGAAAAATAATGAGATTGATATGCATTACTGATATGGATGAGAACATGTAGCATTTACAGTTTGTTTATAGGGACGCACAAAAGAATTCCTTTACATAGTGGTATATGAGGAATAACCTTTTTAATGACCACAGGAATCATACTCATTTTCTAAGAAAAAATCCCCTGAGAATCCCCTGATGTATTTTCCGGTATGTACAATTTTTTCATGTCAACAATTAACAACATTTTTTAAACCAGTCTCATGACATTCCCACCTCCTCAAAATAAAAATAAAATAAAAACAAGGTAATCTCAAAAATAAAGTTTATACATCACCTACATAAACAATATGAACAGAACTTTAAAGGAAAAACATTAAATTGTGTAAAACAGAGACGAAG
This sequence comes from Maratus speciosus, assembly GCA_963932465.1. Lineage (NCBI taxonomy): Eukaryota > Metazoa > Arthropoda > Arachnida > Araneae > Salticidae > Maratus > Maratus speciosus. Next base: position 571,973,194 of record OZ010788.1, on the reverse strand, counting down.
TCTGCACACCTAGTGGGGCTGTTCTTAAAAACTTGGTAGCTTGCTGCAAGAATTTAATTTAGTTTCCACTTTGTGACTTTATTACCTCTTTGAAAAGCATTATGAATATTATGAAGGCTACAAGTGCCAATATCAATTTTAAAATGTCCTTTATTTTTCGTAAGTTCCTCTTCAACTGTTGTCAAACCTCACGATGTTAGAAGATGTTGTCTAGTGATTGAATGGTTGTCCACAGATGTTAGAAGCACAGATTAAATGTAACCTATCTAATTTGAAAAAAAGAGTGGCTAGTTTCCAATTTTATATCTCATGGTGTTAGAAGACGTGTCTTAGTTTGATTTCATTATGATATCATAAAGCACGCAAACCAGGTTGCTACTCATGTAGGAGAATGAAATTCCCTGACTTTTCCAGGTGCATTTTATTAAAATTTCAGTCTAGCGGTGTAATGTGAACTGGACAAGACTATAATAGTAAAATAACTAAGTAAAATAAATATTGTATCACGTGAAAATATAAAAATTTTCAACTATATATCACAATTAAAATTTTCACGTATGCACCCCACTCCCCTCACACACAAAAAAAAATGCTCTTAGGACTGCAATAGAAATTGCTTTCCTGAATAATTTCTGAGTATTTCAAAGTAAGTGTCCTGTAAAATAGAAAAAATATATATACATATACAATATTTTTGAATTGAATGATAATTTACTTCACCATCTATCACAATCTCACCTTAAGTTCCATTTTAGGCAAAGGGGTTTGAGAAGCAAACATTTCAGGGTGGAGATTAAGCAGATTTGAAATTATTTATTAGTTACATTAAATGCCAATAAAAGAAATATTGCAGAAAAATATCAAAAAATTATATTTAACAGTTAAAAATTTTAAAGTATGTGTGGAGATGACAGTTGGAAAAAAGAAAAGAGAAAGAAAAAGGGAAGAGGAAATTTTAAGAGGTGATTAAATAAAACTTCTAAAAATTGGAATTTGCAAAACCGTGGAAGATTTTTCTCATTTGCCATGGGACAAAGGTTGTACTTATTTGGCGACCTCCATGAAATTTTATTAAATTCCCTGACTTTTCCAAGATTTTGGATAAAATATAGAAATTCCCTGACATTTCACTGACTTCTTAGAGAAATTTCTGAATTCCCTGACTTTTCCAGGTTTTCCATGTAGCATAGCAACCCTGGCAAACAGCAGCAATTGCCCTCAATTTCCCAGAGTAGCCAATTGTTTTGCCAGGTTTGGAATTTTTTTTTTTTTTTTTTTTGCATTATCCCTTGAGATTCCCCTGATTTTTACAACCAAAATTTATGCCCTGATTTTCCCCATAATCCCCTGATGAGTATGAACCTTGTGATGTTATGATAATTCAAACATAATGAAATCACTGAAGTGCACTACACCATTTTTCAACAGATTATGGAGCTTTTAGCACTAATCATTCATTTATAGAGATGCACAAAATACTTTCATTTACTTTCAGGTATTTTTTAAGGGTTGATGCAGGTTTTAAGATGAAATCCAGCTGCTCAAATTCACGCCAAGCATTTTTTAATAATAACTTCCTAAACTCCTGTTGCTAAAGGGAGCTTCTTTTTTTTTGCAAATTACACATTTTAAAAACTAACCAAATAAAATTAATGAATGAAGAGTATGTTTTTATGGAATGGAATTTTGGTAGGGTCTATTTGATTAAAAGAAATTTTGTGAAGGGACCTATTTTATTAAATGAAAGGCCCCAAACTTTGCCGCAATCGAAATACAAATTTTTGTATTGTAAATAAACAAAATATTTCAATTTTATGGATAAATCGTATCAGTTAAAAAATCAAGATATACTTACTGATCAAGGTGAGGAGAAGACTGCAAAGTTCTGAAAAAAAGAAAAATCAGTATAAGTTTTCTTTTTTTAACCATTTAAATAATATGAATATTACAAATTACATACAAACAATAACAGCACATCTGCTTAACTCTAACTTAACAAAAGAAAATATGCATAGGGGAGGGTAGTACACAGTGAGACTAAGATTATTATTACTCAACGAATGGCAACGATTTTTATTCTTTTGAAAAAAAATTTGCTACATCTTTAAGCTATACAAATACGCTACACATTAATGTATAAATGGTTTTAAAAAAGTTATTTATAAAAGCACAGAAGCACAGCATAACAGAGTATCAGAAATTGTTTCACTGTGTACCACAAGTGGTACACAGTGAGACAATGTATATATATTCATAAGTCATAATTTTTACACTCTATCAATAATTTTCTGCAGCTTATGATGTCTTATTATTATTTCTAGATTTTCAAAATATTAAAAACTAGCCGACCCGCCCGGCATTGCCCGGTGTTTGTAAATAATAACCTTAAATAAAACTTAAGTTTGTATAATTTTATATCTTTGGAAATTCTTTTAAATGAACCTAATTTCGGAGGCTCCATCGCCTTCCACAGCGTCCAATGTGTTCCCATCAAACTTCTTTCCGAACGAACCTGTAATCTAGATCCCAACTACATATGGCAGCATTTATCGGAAGTGCCCGCACGTGCCGGAGACAATCGAAAACCAAGTTGAGTGAGCCAAACCTCGTAGGAATCAAGCCCACAGAAACCAAAAAAAAGAATGTGCCGTTAATGTTAAAAAATGTTGGTAACTCAAGTCTAAGGTAAAATTTCATAATACAGAAAGTAGCTGAATTGTAATCTAAGTTGAAAGAAACAAATCCCGTTGAAATTAGGCCCTTAAACACGAGGATTTAATGCCTCACCAAGCAGTGGAAGATGCCTCCTCACCTTGTAAATTTCATGAATCACTGTTAGCATTAACACAATATTAATAAACGGAAGAAATCCCTTATCTAAAGTTACCTTTAAAGTAACGGGATTTTTAATTTACAGCTGTAGTGAGTAGACGTAAGTTAATGCTGAAAAAGGAGATTAATGTTCGAAAAAGGTGGTGCTGAGGTATAAAGAAAGACCAGGACCTGGGGACCAGGGTCTTAACTGGAATGTAGTTGGGTATAAGAAAATATTTAGGTGTTTTAAAGTAGCTGGAAGACGCTAAAACTATGTTAAAGAAAATTGCAATAGAATAGGATAGTTTTTAAAGAAGCTGCAACAAAGGCCCCATGAAGACGATTAATATTCAAAATTGGTGGTAGCTGAAGTCTGCAAATTTTTTTTGTCGTTCATGTAGTAGCTGGAGAACCTGAGAAGTTGTCAGGAAAAAAAGTTCGTAAATCGGACTATTTTTAAAAGACCTAAAACAGTGGGCCCAAAACGACCCAACTGTTATTTGAGAGCAGGGCCCTAAATGTTTTAGTACTTAGCGTTTTAGATCTTCAATTAGTCAAAATTAATCATAGGGTATGAAATAATCATTAGAATAATATTTTAAAGAAATGCGCAAAAATGGGGTAAATGCTTAAAAAGGGGCCCTAGAGCTCCAATAATAATATGAGGTTGTTGGTCTAGGGGGAAGAGTCCAAGACTCAAATTTAAAATTATGCAGTGAGAAGGTGAGAAAATTAGGGTGTAAAAAATGCATAGCACACAAACAGTTCAAGGGGCCCCGGATCGGGCCCTACAGAACCCTAAGGTGTCCCAGGATTTTAAGTGAAATATAGAAACTGGAAAATAACTAAATAGAAAAATGGTTCCAAAAATGAAGATAGGATTAAGAGAGGCAATTTATTAATAATTTATGGTGCAAAAGCTTCAAGGGGCCTTGTACCGAGCCCCAAGGGGGAATGGACTTAAGTGGCATGTAGTTTGGTATAAATACTCCTTTTTAGTAGTTTTTAATGTAATCTGAGGATGCTAGAACTATGGTAAAAAAAATTGCAAGGAATTCGGATCATTTTTAAAGAAGATGCACCAAGGGCCCTAAGAAAACGATTTTATTCTAAATTAATGGTAGTTGAAGCCTGAAATATTTTTTTTTTTTTTTTTTTTTTTTTTTTTGTCATTCATGTAATAACTGGAGAAACTAACATGTTGTTAGAAAAAAAAGGTACTGAATCGGACTATTTTTAAGGGAGTTATAATAGGGGGCCCAAAAGGGGGCAAATGTTAGTTGAGAAAAGGCCCTAACATGAAAACATGTTACAACGTTTTAGTACTTAGCGTTTTTGATATTTGATTAGTTGAGATTAAGCATAGTGTACGAATTAATCATTAGAATATAATTTTTAAAAAAGTGTAAAAAATTGGGGAAATGCTTAAAAAAGGGCCCTAGGGCCCCAATAAGAATATGTGAGTGTTGGTCTAAGGACAAGAGAAGAGTTCAAGACTCACCTTTAAAATTATGCATTGCGAAGGTGAGAAAATTAAGAGTGTGAAAAACGCATGGCACACAAAAAATTTAAGGGGCCCTGGACCAGGCCCATGGTCTTAACTGGAATGTAGATAGGGAATATAACTAAATGGAGAAAGTATACCAAAAATGAAGATCGGATAAAAAAGAAGTAATTTATTAACAGTTTAGTGCACTAAAAGTTCAAGGGGCCCTGTACCACGCCTCTTGTAAGGGTGCCAGGGTCTTAACTGAAATGTAGAAATGGGGTAGAAACTGAAAGGAGAATTCACCCCAAAAACAAAGAAGATCGGATAGAAAAGAGGCATGTTATTAACAATTTAGTGCACTGAAACTTCAAGGTGCCCTGTACTGGGCCCCTTGCAAGGGTGCCATGGTCTTAAGTGAAATGTAGAAATGGGGCAGAAACTGAAAGGATAATTCACCCCAAAAACGAAGAATATCGGATAGAAAAGAGGCATGTTATTAATAATTTAGTGCACTAAAACTTCAAGGGTGCCAGGGTCTTAACTGAAATGAGAATTCACCCCAAAAACGAAGAAGATCGGATAGAAAAGAGGCATGTTATTAACAATTTAGTGCACTGAAACTTCAAGGTGCCCTGTACTGGGCCCCTTGCAAGGGTGCCATGGTCTTAAGTGAAATGTAGAAATGGGGCAGAAACTGAAAGAATAATTCACCCCAAAAACGAAGAATATCGGATAGAAAAGAGGCATGTTATTAATAATTTAGTGCACTAAAACTTCAAGGGTGCCAGGGTCTTAACTGAAATGTAGAAATGGGGCAGAAACTGAAAGGAGAATTCACCCCAAAAACGAAGAAGATCGGATAGAAAAGAGGCATGTTATTAACAATTTAGTGCACTGAAACTTCAAGGTGCCCTGTACTGGGCCCCTTGCAAGGGTGCCAGGGTCTTAAGTGAAATGTAGAAATGGGGCAGAAACTGAAAGGAGAATTCACCCCAAAAACGAAGAAGATTGGATAGAAAAGAAGCATGTTATTAACATTTTAGTGCATAAAAACTGAAAGGGGCCCAGAGGCCCCGGTGCAGCTGAGTCTCAGGTGCATCAGGACCTGTCTTGGACTAATCACACCTGAATTTTCAGACTTCTACGTGCGGTAGTTTTCGCTAGCCATCGCACACACACACACAGAGCGATTTATTCTTTTATTAGTATAGATATGAGCCTCGGGAGGACAATGGCAGACCTTGGGCTACCTTCATGCAAATTTTCAGCCTCTTACGTTTAGTAGATTTCCCTAGCCTTCGCACCCCCCCCCCCCTTCCCCCCCACACACACAGACAGAAAGAGGGAGAGAGAGAGAGAGAGAGAAACCTTTTATTAATAAATAACTTTTTTCAACATCAGAATCACATAGTAAGTACACAGTCGTGTACTTTTGTTATGTTGCAAACAAAATGGATGCCACGTCTGTTACATCAATTTCATCACTTTAAAAAGTTTATGTTGTTCTGTCGAAATAGTCTATTATTAGATATAGCTACGATTGGTTAAGTAAATATGTCATATTGAAGGAAATAAACTCTAAAATAGACATTTATGTAACTTTAACCACAAATAAAATAAAGAATTTTTTGCTATTTTGTCAGACGAGTAACTTAAGTGCTGAAACTACATCCACGTGTTGCATAAGATAAGGTGGTTAAGTGTGTGTGCCAGCTTGGAGAAAAAGTTACAACTATATGTTAAAATGGCTGCTGTCTCACTGTGTACCATGTCTCACTGTGGACTACTCTCTCCTGTATAGCAGATACTGAGATATTTTAAATAATAATAATATACTTTTTAAATGTCTAAAAGACATTAAAAATATCTTAAGGGGGCTGGTCACTCAGCTTCCGATTTCCCCTCACTAATGTAAAGTCTATGGGCATTGGACGCATTCATATATTTAAAATATCTCCTCGGGAAATTAATATTTTTAACTTCTATTTTTTATGTACACTTCCTAAAAGATGTCCCTTTTTAGGGTTCCATACTTAAAAAGTAAAAGTGGAACCATTATAAGATCATTCCTGTGTCTGTCTGTCTGTCACAGCCATTTTACTCGCAAACTATGGAACGTGCAAATTGGGGGGAAGTAATAAAGACTATTGACCCACATATTTTCAGATTATAAAACATTCATAAATATATTTAGTAAAAATGTAGAGGAGCTAATTAACTTACTTTAAAAAAAAAAAATCTTTTCTTTGTATATCGTGTGGGGGTATCCTGTGAAAGCTTTTGTAACGCTAAACTCAAAAATACATTCTTTTTAATTTCAGGTATTATATTTTCAAAGATATCATTGAAAATGTAGAGCAAAAATATGTCCCCTCCCGCATCTAATTCCAAATCTACTGAAACTAAAATTATGAAAAACCACATCTACTACCTCTAATATAGGGGTAGTAGACGTTAATTTAAACCTTGCAGGAAAATTATAGCAATTACCCTAGGTCACATAGTTTTGAGAAAGCCATTATTTTCCGTTATACACAAATTTCAATTTACGGGCATTCAGCAAAAGTGTTGACAAGTGCTGGAGGTACCTATCATAGCAGAAGTATAAAAGCATTGTTGATAATGATTTTCGAAAAAAATTGTCAGTAATTATTTGAGATATTAACCCTTAAAGATACGGATGGTTTGGACATACATAATGACAGGGGAGGCGTACCCTATGTACCATTGGCTTTTAAAGCCTAGTTAACACCTTTTAATGATATATACGTGTAAAATTAAATACCCAGTAGCAGCAGGGCTTAATTTCTAAGAAAAACAGTACCGGAGCCCTAATAATGTGGTACCCCAGTACCGGTACTACAACTGTACTGTCCCCCCCCCCCCCCCCCAACACCCCCTCTGTCACTCTAATCTGCATATTTCTATTTCATACATTATTTGCAAAATTTAAAGCATTTTTTGTTCTTTAGCAAAATAAAAATTTAAAAATATCTATCAGCATATACAGCTATTCCACTTTTTAGTTATCACTCCTTCCGAGTAGTAATCTTTGCCTAGTTTTCACGGTAATAAATTGCAGAATTCTACGACTAAATATGGGAAGGATTATGATTCAGAAATAGTGTTAACATAAAAAAGGGATAGTTCGTAGCTATGCATTTTTTCATAAAAATGCACAGCTACAAATTGCACTGGGCTCCAGAGCCCTGTATTTATGAGCTCCGGAGAATTCCGACAATATTTAAATATTTACTGAAAACAGAGAAGTACCGGAGCTGGGCTCCGGCGCAAATTAAGCCCTGAGTAGCAGTATAAAAGCAATAAACATCAAATTGTTAAAAATAGACTAATTTAATTAGAATGAATCACATAAATACTATGGAATTCACGACTAGTTTGCATTGAGTGGATCTCTCAATATACCTCGAGTGACTTTAAAAGTTAATTAAAAAATTATCTGGAAAAATGCAGCACGGATCAAGGCGGCGTTTCAACTTTGTGACCTCCTTTAGAAGCACACTTAGCACAATGCAAAATTTAAACTTTGAACAAAGGTTTTGTTTTAACTACACTGTAGAAAGAAATGTTATTAATACGCTGAATTTATTTTTATGAAATGCCAAATGGAGTTTAAACTAGAAAACAAGAATTCTGCTTTTTCAGAATTTAGTTGTCGCCCCCGATGAAAAAAAATATATATGTATATAAATATAGATAGTACAAAACATATTTCAGTTTTAAGACTTAAAACACACGCTTTTATTTTTTTTATAAAATAACGTCATCCACATCCGCTGAAGAATTCTTCATTTACGAACAAGTCTTAAACAAGTAAAGTACGCATAGGACGTCACTATCACTGAGTAATACACAAATCCAAAAAAAGAGATGCCGTCATTCAAGAAACTTGGGCAAAAAAAATCAGCTATCTCAGGGTTCATATACCTTCATTTGTTTGTAATATTAATATACATACTTAAAATTAAATTTGGTTTATAATAGCTCCCTGTTTTATCAGACATCATTCATTTATATTTTTTGAAAATAGCACCTATTTTAATTACATTTTTTAAAGTTTTTATGGGAAATTGGCAACAAAAAGATAATTACTATTTTCTAACTATTTTTCATTTACTTTCTACAGAAATGGAGTACTTGGGTTGTCAACATTGAAAAAAATTCGTTAAAAACTACAAAAAAAAAAAAAATTAATATCTCAAAATTAAATGGAGATGCAGTTTTCAAACAAATTGTATTTAAAAGTACTTTTTTTCTCCAATACGACGGTATAAAAATTGAAAATGTACGATGCTTAGAAGGTTTTAAAAATGCAGTAGCGTATTTAACAGCACATTGGTACTTCTGCTCTGTTTTACTTCTAGCTTATACAACATTAAAGGTCAAAATTAGCAGTAGCCACCGGCCACAGGGCCAGTAAATGAGAAAAAGTGGCTAGTGCAAAATTGACTATCAGCGGCCACCTTCTGGCCACTTTTTTACAAGGAGAGAATAAAATTTTCTTGTATTTCATCAAGGATTCTACTTTTTTTTGTTCTAATATATTTATATTAACATATTTATTTGGGCTTTTCAGTTTTAGATTAATACTTATGGAAACTTTACTGTTTAGTATTTTTAAATAAAAGAGCGGCCACTAGTTTAAAGAAAGTGGCCACTTAAAAAACTAGTCCTACCGGCCAGTGGCCGCTAATGAAATTTCCCAGTTTTGACCTATATACAACATAACGTTATTTTTGGGAGATACCACTTTAATAGCTGGGAGAAAGAAATAGCATATCGGGGGCTAATATGCACTGCTTTTATTGTCAGTACCGAAATAAGTTCATCATAAACATACGATGCTTAGAAGGTTTTAAAAATGCAGTAGCGTATTTAACAGAACATTGGTACTTCTGCTCTGTTTTACTTCTGGCTTATACAACATAACGTTATTTTTGGGAGATACCACTTTAATAACTGGGAGAAAGAAATAGCCTATCGGGGGCTAATATGCACTGCTTTTATTGTCAGTACCGAAATAAGTTCATCATAAACAGATTAGGATAATATTAAAAAATGAGTTACACAGAATAGCTATACAGTGCACTCCCGATTATCCGGCTTAATCACCGGGAGAGGTCGCACGGACAATCGAAAAATACGGATAATCCGAAAACTCGTTTTTATTAAAGAAAAAATCAACATCGGTACAAATATATAAAAATTACTTACATTTGCAAGCAGTGTAATATCAAACTGGGAATTTTCCTTTTAATATTTACTGCTTAAAAAAATCTGTAATGCATCTTTGCTTCTGCTGTTTGTTCATTTCTTGTCTTATATCGGCACATACTTTACGAACCATAATCAAATCCTCTTTGTCTCATATAGTCTAACAAAGTTTCTACAGATTGTAGACCAGTAGAATATGAAATTGTATTTCCCTCATTTCTTCTGCATCAGTACTATCATCACTATTAGATTTAACAACAAAGTTAGAAACAATGTCTTCATCTGCCAAATACTGGAAGCCAGGCTCACATGCATCCTTTTGAAACCAATCTTCTAAATTTTCTTCATCAAGATTTTCGAAACCATCCAACTTCTTTGCTTGTTCAAGAATACTACTGTTTTCATATTCTTCTTGAATATCTATAGAAGATTGTTCATCAAGCGGAATGATCCTTCTCCACAATCGTGATAACGTAGACGATTTCACCTTTTACCATGCTGCTGATATTCCATATACTGCATCCAATAACGAATATTGCTTCCAAAAATTTGGTAGTGTTTTAACTTGATGATTCACATTTTTCAAAAGGTCAGATCTGTAGTGCCATTTCATTGCTGAAATTATACCTTGATTCATAGGCTTTATCGCTGATAGTAGGGAGAAATTTATTGGTAATCAATCCGTCATCAGACACAAAACAACTTTCATCTGGATGTGAAGGGGCATTGTCTAAAAGCAATACTCCTTTTTGGGGTAAGCCTTTTGCTTGTAAATGTTTCCTGACTTCAGGAACAAACTGTTCATGGAACAATCGGAGAAAAATCTCCGGTGTCATCCATGCGCCCTTTTGATTAAATAAACAACCAGTAATTTTTTTTTGGTTCTGTACCTTTAAACAAGCGGGGGTTCATAGACTTTCCGATCATTACGAGTTTCATTTTATGGTCCCCAGAAGCATTTGCGCAGCACATGATGGTAATGCGCTGCTTCGATGATTTGTGGCCTGGAGTCGACTTTTCCTCCCGTGAAGCAAGTGTTTTTGTTGTTGTTGGGAGACATTTCAAATACAACCCTATCTCATCGGCATTATAAATTTTATCGGGAATCAAATTTTCTTCATCGATAAATTCTTGAAATTTCACACAAAATGTTTCTGCAGCAGTCATATCCACACTTAGACGTTCTCCTTGAATATTTAACTGACGGATTCCATAGCGTTGCTTGAACAGAGTGAGCCAACCAGATAGAGCATTAAAATCTCCTTCTAATTCTAGTGCTTCATGAAAAAAAAATCTCGCTTTTTCGGAACACATGGCATCCGAAATAGGTATACCTTCAGCTCTTTTTTGATTAAACCACTGTAGTAGAGCAGAATCTAGATCTTTGTATGTTGACGTTTTCAGACTTTTTCGTTTCGAAAGCGCAGATTCGTCATCAAAATCTCTCGTGAAGGTAATGAGTTTTTCTTTGTTCTTTTTTATATCACATACGGTGTACAGTTTGTACTCCAATTTGATAATCCTTTGCTAATTTGCTAGCTGATTCTCCATTATCAAGTTTCTGAAGGATTTCTAATTTTTGTTTAACATTTAAAATGTTTTGTTTTTGTTTTACACCAATCATTTTTACCAGTAAAAAATTTCACGCTACTAACTGACGATAAACAAGACACAAAAACTAAAGGAACACGTGTGAAAGTGAGAGGACAGCTGAAATGCTTTTAGAAAATATTCAGGAGACAATGATAATTTGTATCTTGGTGACTCGATTAATCAGAACGTTAATTACAAAAAATATGTTTCACCAAAACATAACACAGTCAGATATGTCGTAAACCTCACTGCGAGAATAACTTATGAACACCTGCAGAGCTCAAAGAGATTTAGATTACGTGATTCAAACACCTCTGCAACAAAGCGGGGTGAAGACATACGCCACACGCCATTGGCTGAATGAAAATTTCTCCTTGCTAGGTGCGGGAAGGCCGAGAGAAAGAGCAGATCGCTACAGTCAACAGCCCGACCCCCCCCCCCTCCCATCTCCTTTAATCCTACCAATCAAACAGATTCCAGAGCGTTCGATTTTACCTCTACGCACTTCACAATACTGCCAGCTAAACCGGAAAAGATTCTAATTCACATCAACTTCGATTTTACATGCATGATAAGCGTGAAAATGTTTGTCTTTAATTTTTTTGTGAGTCCGGAATGAGTACGGATAATCGAGAGTACACTGTATTTGATATTATTTAGGTTCCATATCTCTTAGAAATTTCATGTTATATCCCTTTACACTTTTCTAGTATATACAGTTATACCCAACTCTACGTTGTATAGTTTACAATTACTAATTCATATATTTATTCTACGGAACCTTCTGTATGCGAGTACTACTCACACTTGACCATTTATTTTCTTAATTATCACAATATTTCTAAATGTATAGACTTAATTTTATATGAGGTGTTAAAATCTTACTCACAGTTCAGCCGCTTTTAACACATAAAATATTAAATGCAGCATAAATTTTAGAAATATTTTGAAAGCTAAGAAAAAAAGAGCCATCCTTTAAAGAAGATTGCACAGAAAAAAAGTGTTAAAAATATGAATTTTCCAAGAAGATATTTTAAATATACGAATGCATCAAAAGTCTAAAGACTTAATATGATGGAGGAGAATTCCAAGGCTGAGTGAACAGCCCCCTTAAAACTGATGTAACAGGGTTTTTTTTTTTTTTTTTTTTGGTGGAAACAACTTTAAGACATTTTTTTATATGATTTTCTGCTTATTTATACGTTATTTTAAGTACATTTTACAAGTTCTTATTTAATTTATTTGAGAGACATGAATAATGCTTTGCTGTATGAAACAAATTATTTAATCCCTGATACTCAAAATATATTTAGTTTACTTACATAAAAAATTGAGATCCATTGGTATTCTTTCCTTTGTTTGCCATTGATAATAAAAATGGTTTATCATGGCTGAGGGTGAAATTTTCATCTATAAAAACAAAGAGATACTTATGAACAACAGTATTTTCCAATTTAATTCAAAAGTATGCTATTATAAGTTAAATTTTGCAGTAAGCTGCAGATGTCAGAATTAAGAAAGGTAGTTTAAAATTTCATTAAAAGTAATATATATAAATATAATAAATATAATAAATATAATGATATAATAAATATAATAATATAATAAATATAATGATATAATAAATATAATAATATAATAAATATAATAAATATAATAATATAATAAATATAATAATATAATAAATATAATAAAGTAATATATATATTGGTACTTTTATTTAACTGGTTGCAAATCTCGCCAACAGAATTTTTTTCTTCCCAGTAACAGCTTTATTTTATTTTGAGTGTGTAAATTACAGACAAGGCATTGTTGAAATAAAATGCATTGGTTTATGGTATTATTCTAATTTTCTTCTTTTTTCTTTAATTCAGATGAAATGAGTGAAATGTTTGTAATACATGTATTTTAAATTAAGTTATATATTTAGGGATAAATTTTATATAAGGAAGTGAATGAAAGGTTTGTATTTTATATTAAATTAATATGATGGCGAATGGTGGCAATGAGAAATACTTGGAGGGTCTCACCTGCATCTGGCTAACGTAAAAATACCGAAATTTCTACATACAAAATATTAATGATTTATTATTTAGAAAAATACACTATGCAATATAATATGCACCTAACATTTCAAAGCTTAGTATATATGCAGCAATCAGCTTTGATTTCTTTAATTCTTATTACAAAGTTAACATTTATTGGCAAAAGCAAATTATTTTCAAACAACTAGAAAGGAATCATTTTCAAATTTTACAAAAATTAGCATTAATTTTTTTTATTTTTATTTTAGTCAAATTAGGTCAACTTTGACAAATAAAAATTAATGGGAAATATTTTGACTGACAAGAAAATAATGAGAATTATATCTGACATTAAATGAAAGGGAGTAGGAAATTTAATACTGAACTCTAAATTCTGACAAAACTTGAAAATAAATAAATAAACATAAATTTACCAGCAAACTGGCCTCCGTATATACTTTCACCGCCGGTACCATTGCCTGAAAAATACATAAATATGGCAGCATAAATTTACTATTACTAAAAAAATATTAATCTCAACTTTCAAAGAAAAAAAAAGCATAGTAAAAAATTAATAACATAATATATAACAGAGCTTGTAACACAATGTACAATAGAAACAAAAAATAAAACAATGCAAAATATATATTTAAAAGGAGAACATAAATAATAAGTAAAGCAGGGGTGCAGAAAATGTTTTCACTCCGAACATTTCCCCGAATCCATATGAAAATTTCCCCAAAATTTTACAATATGTTATAGGCTTACATAAATTCTGTATTACCGTAGGTATAGAATTTTTTTATTTTTCAAAACTTTCTCTGTAGCGGGCGAGTATATACAGTACATATTATCCCGAGTTCGATTTTGTGAAGGTCACCACCATACGGATTTTTTATTTCTAGAGAAAGTTTTTGTATCTCAAAGAGTTATGTAATTCATTGTTAAAAGCAAAATCAATTGCATATGTTTTCTGCAGAACTTCCCCAGTTGGCAAAAATTTCCCCTGATCCTAAATCGCCGGATCAGACATATTCTGCACCCCTGAAGTAAAGCCCCAACAATGCCGAAGATTAACAAATATTCTAGTCATTATTTTGCCAGAAAATCACAAAGTTTGAGAAAACATGATTTGTGCTGATCACTTTAAATGGAGTGTCCAAAAATCCGAAGAAATTGAAACATGCGAATAAAATTATTTAAAAGTTGGGGCAGAACTTTACTTTCCTTCTTTCTTTTTAACATTTGAGATTTATTGATTTAAAATATAAATTTTAATGAAAGTTAAAAATTGGTAATTGATTATTTTGTTTTATTGTGTTCTGCATGAAAGGATATTTTCAGATCTTAAAAGGACTGTATGATTTTATACCAAAAAAAGTGTGTGTGAGAGTGGAGAAGGGAAGGGGGGTCACAGCAGGATATGACATGAATAAAAGACTGCATCTTATTCAAACTGAAATCAATGGTGCTTTATAATCAATCTAAATCTGCTATGAAAGCTAAAAGATTGGCCTGAGCTGTTTATTTATTCTCAGTTCATGGAATTTTGGCTGTATGCTTAGTTATAGAAAATTAGGAAAAATATTTTTATTCCCTCCTATGTATTTTGGTTAATCTTTCATAGTCAGGTTGCACATTAATTGATGTATGTAAGTGAGTATAAATCGGCGAATGATAATTGTTTGAAAACCACTTAGAGGAGAAGGTCCAAATATAGACTAGGGTCTAAAAACGGGCTAGTTGTTAAATAACATACTAGAAGGTTTGGCTATCTGACCGACGAATGTATTAAAGCATCTAATTTTAGTAATGAAGTCAATAGGAAAAAGGAACAGCGGATACATTGCTGCTGTTCGCAGTCAGTTCTTAATCAAAATATATCTAATTGAGAATGGCTGCTTTTCAGTAAAAGTTGAATATACTGTTGGTCTAAAAATGGGCTAGTCTTAAATGTCTAATTAATCTGGTGAGTCATCTTCATCTGTGCCCACCTCATATTTCTCCAGTGCTAATTGCTTCCACGAAAAAGACCACCAGTCGACGTCACGTCCTCAAAGGCAAGTCTTGTGACGGTTCACCCTCGACTTAGTCATTTTGCAAATCAGCATTAAACAAAAACAAGATGCTGATCCTGAGGTCTATCTGTAAAAGATGCAGAAGCCTCATAAACAACAAAAACACCTAAAAATGGCACAAAGATGATATTAAGGATCAGCCTCCAGAAATAACATAGTGAAACCACTTGGTGATAGTAACAGCAACCTGGATACTCTACCAGTAGATTACATTGATGCTAGCTGGATCTTCTAAGAAATTTTCTTTGCTGACCTAACAGCAGAAATGTAAGTACAATGTTTTCATCATCAAATGTGGGGACACACAGAATGAGAGGGAGCACAAAAAGGATGTATATATGTATGACTAGTATAGGTCAAAATTAACATTTTTACCCACTGGCCAGTACACTGATTTTTTTCACTGGCCAGTTTTTTTTATCCACTGGCCAGAAACAAAGTTATGTACGCTCCATACAAAATTGTGTTTTTTCTAACTATCAACACTGTAATTTACTAATATATACAGTGAGCAAAAAAAGTATTTGCACACCAGGTAAATTTGTTGTAGCATATGTTTAAATAAATAAAAAGCAATTAAGAATTAAAAATACCAACACTTTTACAAAACAAATAAACATATTTAATATCGGACTTAATAATTATATTTAAAATATGAAAACATAAAAAAGTAGCATTTGTACTGCCAAAAAAATGTTTGCACACTAGCAATAAAAATAGAACTAGAGGAATTATTTATAAGTTAAAAACAGTGCTAATATTTAGTATGCATGCCCTTTTGCTTCAATTACAGCTTGTAATCATCTGGGCATTGATTCTATTAATTTGCAACATGTTTCACTGCTGATTTGTAGCCATTCTTCCCTAAGAGCTTGCTTAAATTCTGATTTGTTAGAAATTTTCTTTTTCCTTATTTTCACATCCAAAATATGCCGTAAATTTTCAATTGGATTGAGGTCTGGTGATTGTGGTGCCGTTTTCAATTGATTTTTTACATTATAAAGCAACCATAACCTCGTAATATATGCAGTGTGTTTTGGATCGTTATCCTGTTGGAAATAATATGAATTAGGAATTCCTAATTTCAGAGCACTATTAGATAAATGATCTCACAATATATTAATATATTGTTTAGCATTCATATTGCCTTCAATAAAGGTCATTTCGCCAACTACGTTAAAAGACATGCATCCCCAAATCATTACATGACCACCGCCATGTTTTACAGTTGGTTTCAAGTTTTAATTTGAAGAGAAGTATTTGGCTTTCGCCATACAGTTTTCTTACCATCTGAGCCAAAAATATTGAACTTGCTTTCACCGAAAAAAATAACAGTTTTCCAAAACTCTAGTGGTTTGCTGACATAAGCTTTTGAAATTCAAGTCTTTTCACCCTATTTGTTTCACTAATAAATTGTTTTTTCGAGGGGCTCTTCCTCGAATATTTGCATCATGAAGAATATTTCTAATTGATTGTTTTGTAACTATTGTTCCCGACGTTGAAGCGACATCAACAGCCAACTCTCGAGCACTTAGAAAAGGGTATATTTAAGATTCTTTTATTGATGTCTCTCCTTTGCCTGGTATTTAGCTTTCTTGGATGTCCAGTTTGCGGCTTATTTATTGTCAAACCAGTTTCTTTTTTCTTTTTAATTATATAACAAACACTAGAAAAGTTTAGATTTAATTTTTTACCTATTGCTCGGTAACTTAATCCAGAATTGCGAAGAAATATAATCTTCTCACGAGTAGCAACAGACAGTTCACACGTTTTCGGCGCCATTAGAACAAAAACTTCCCAGAATCCCTGCTCCAGTTAATATATTACGTGACTTTAAACTGCGGGGCTAATGTACTGCGGGACTGATATGCTAAACATTTGCATAATGTTCACATTTAATGCCTTTTTTAACAGTCAATGCTTCTTGTGCAAATACTTTTTAGGTATGAGAAAATATTAATTTATTTTTTAAAATGTGTAATATTACTGTTTAAAGGAAAATGGGTAGTTATTTTTATTGTCTTCTTATTTAAATAAATGAATGATTAAGAGAATTTTCTAATCAGAATGGGGGGAAAAAATGGCCATAATTTTTTTTGAAAAAAAAAAAATTACGGCTGTTCTTTCATCTTCACCTAACACTTCATTTATAATGGCTGTTTCATAATAATAGAAACCACCAGTCCACCAGAAGAAAATAAAGTAATGGAAATGTCGGAGGAGACTCTAAATTTTGAAAAAGCAGAATTCCTGTTCTCTAATTGTTTTTTTTTTTTTAACCATTTGGAAAAATGGTTATTGTTCTCGTCAGGATGGGAAATCAAAAGCATATCTGAAGGTTTTCATTGGTTTAATCTGCATTTTATTCGTTTTCTGATTGGTCTATACAGTAATCTGTATTTCCCTTTAATTTCAATAACGATGGATACCTTCTGTTGCCACTATGACAAAAAAGTAATAAAAACTACAAAAAAAAAATTAATAACTCAGAAACAAATTCAGATACAGCTTTCAAACAAATTGCATTTAAAAGTACATTTTTTTCTCTATCTGACGGTGTAAAAAGTAATATTGTCAGATGTTTAGAAGTTTAAGAATGAAATTTCATTTAAAATTGGCTGTCAGATTTCTTGGAAATCTGATGATGTAAAAGCCTTTTCCCGAACAGCCAATGAAATGCTTGGATATTTACATAAGTTTCAGGTGGATAATACTTAAGTTTCATGAAATCTGACGGGTAGCAGGCGAGTTTGCTGGCGTGCAATTTTTACGTGTAATAACACTATTAATGTTTAATTCATGGCGTACGTAATGTATGATCAACTCCGTGCGATTTTTTATGTCTTAAATTTTAGTCTTTGAAAAAATCGTTTTCCAAATGGTCGTTGTAATTTGATAAATTACTTTTTTTTTTCCCATTTATTTATTTATTTTTTATTTATTACTTTCTTCTATCTTCAATAGAAGAAAGTATTGTAATCGAAATTTTTTTCGACTTCCGGTTTTCGACGGATTTGCATGTTTTAGGGGTCAGAGATTCCAAAAAACATGTTTATAGAAAATGTCTGTCTGTCTGTGTGTCCATCTGTCTGTCGCCACTGTACCATCAAAAAGTGTATGAAGTTATGTATAGAATTAAACCAAAATTTTATTATAAGTTTTTGGCTATGGCAAGCAGGTCCTCCCGGAATTTGGAAAAAATTTGCCAGTAGGGGGCGCTGATATAACAATTTTTGTGCGATTTTGAATATTGTACCATCCAAAAGTGTATGGAGTTATGCATAGAATTGAACCAAATTTTTAGTTTAAGTTTTTGGATATGACAAGCAAGTCCTCCCTGAATTTGGAAAAAACTCGCCAGTAGGGGGCGCTGTAAATGCGTTTTTTGTGCGATTTTGAATATTGTACCATCGAAAAGTGTATGAAGTTATGCATAGAATTGAACCAAATTTTTATTTTAAGTTTTTGGCTATGGCAAGCAGGTCCTCCCTGAATTTGGGAAAAATTCGCTGGTAGGGGCCGCTGTAATAGCGATTTTGAATATTGTACCGTCCAAAAGTGTATGAAGTTATGCATAGAATTAAACCAAATTTTTATTTTAAGTTTTTGGCTATGGCAAGCAGGTCCTCCCTGAATTTGGAAAAAATTCGCCGGTAGGGGGCGCTGTAATAGCGATTTTGAATATTGTACCGTCTAAAAGTGTATGAAGTTATGCATAGAATTAAACCAAATTTTTATTTTAAGTTTTTGGATATGGCAAGCAGGTCCTCCATGAATTTGCAAAAAATTCGCCTTTAGGGTGTAATAGCGATTTTGAATATTGCACCATCGAAAAGTGTCTGAAGTTATGCATAGAATTGAACCAAAAAAAATTTTAAGTTCTTGGCTATGGCAAGGAGGTCCTCCCTTAATTTGTAAAAAAATCGTTCGTAGAGGGCGCTGTAATAGCAATTTTTGTGCCATTTTGAATATTGTACCGCCGAAAAGTGTATGAAGTTATCCATATAATTGAACCAAATTTTTTGTGCATGTTTCTGGCTATGGCAAACAAGTCCTCCCTGAACTTGAAAAAATTCCGAAAGAAGGGGGCGCTATAATTCCGATCTCTGTGCCATTTTCATTATTGTACCATCGAACAGCGTATAAAATTATGCATACAATTGAACCAAAATGTTTGTGCTTGTTTTTGGCTTTGGCCAACAGGTTCTCCTTGAATTTGGAAATATTGTGCGGTAAAGGGGCTCCGTGCTAGCTAATTTTGTATACTTTTCTTGATTTTTCGTAGTTCTATTGTGCATCGGCGGGAACTCGCTTCCTGCTATGCCGGCTATTTGCAAACAGCTGATAACGACAGAATAAGGAAAAATTAATAATTTTAACAAATATCATGATATAGATTAACTCGTTTTTAGTCCGTTTAATTGACTTGAGCAGAAATTTGAGATGAAAATCAAAGTTGGTATAGTATTGAACTAATAATATTGAAGTATTAACATGTGTAACTAGGTTTTGAAATATTAAGATGTATAAGATAGAAGAAAGTTTTGGGATTGGCACATCCAACTAGTTTTTTTGTTCTTCCTGTTCATTTTTATAATTAATTTTTTATTTAAAAGTATTTCTTATAGTTTATATTTTTATTATATATAATTTTTATAAATTAGTTAGTTTTATAGCATATTGCTATATTATATTATTATTGTTTTGAAATTATTTAAATTTTCTGTATAGATTAATTGGGAATGGTAGTTTAATATATTGTAATCATTCTATTAACATATGTATTTATTTAATATTTATATGAATAATGAAATATAATATGGTATTTTTATATTAGGATTTATTGATATATAGTTGGTATAATGTGAATGAATTAAATTATAATAGGATAACCTTTATGACATTTTGTTCATATCAGTTTCAAGTTAATATCATAGATGGCAGCACTAAAATTTAAATTGGATTCTGTCTGATGCTTCGAATTGAGTAATAATATCAATTTTTAACACATGGTGGAGCTTAATGTTCGATATTTGTTATTTTGTAAACTTACAGTTTTGGTATTTTTTACTTTAGTTAAGAAATTTAAAAAAATTTTAAAAAGTGTTAAGAGGTTATTTATTTATTATGTAACTATTTTCTATTTATATTATTTTAATTGCATTTTTCATGGTATTTCAAAATAGATTAACTGTATACATTAGGTTTTAAAATCTGTGTTAATTTAACTGTAAAAATAACCTTAAACTTATCGTGATTTTGGATACCATGTGCTGATGTGTATTTGGATAAAATAACTAGGGATGCAACAGATATCCGGCTGATTTTTCAATATCCGAAATACCATCGGATATCTGAATCACAATCACCGGATATCCGACTTCTCTGCCGAATATCCGACAGAGCGCAGCAAAACGAATATATAAGGATAAGAGAAATCGTTTGACCCAAAGAACCACCGAACAACTTTGTTTATAATACAGAATATGAAAGTAAGTCCACTATTCATGAGTAAAAGGTAATTCTCAAAAGTTTAAAGAATTGCCAGCTTTCCTAACACTGATATTTGAGCTCTTTATAATAAATTTAAGAATTTATGTTTACATCTTTTAGAAAATTGTACCCTTACTTTCAGAATGTGAAACAAAATTTGAAGTTGTTTATTAAAGTATGACTTTATTAATTTTCTTTCTCTTTTAAGTTTAACAATTAAACAGGCCTACTTTTACTTTCTTCTATCTTCAATAGAAGAAAGTATTGTAATTGAGATTTTTTCGATTTCTGGTTTTTAACGGATTTAGACGTTTTAGGGGTCAGAGATCCCAAAACATGTTTATACAAAATGTCTGTCTGTCCATGTGTCGCCATCATACCATAAAAGTGTATGAAGTTATGCATAGAATTGAACCAATTTTTGGGGGTATGTTTTTGGCAATTGCCAGCTGGCCCTCCTTCAATATTGAAACATTCCACTGGAAGGGAGCGCTGTAATTGCGATTTTTGTGCCATTTTCATTATAGTACTATCGAAAAGTGTATGAAGATATCCATATTATTGAACAAAATCTTTTGTGTATGTTTTTGGCTATGTCTAGCAGGTTCTCCTTTAAATTGGAAATATTCTGCCAGAAGGGGGCGCTGTAACAGCGATTTTTGTGCCACTTTCATTCTTGTACCATCGAAAAGTGTATGAAGTTATGCATAGAATTGAGCCAATTTTTGGGGTATGTTTTTGGCTATGGCCAACAGGTCCTCCTTCAGTTTGAAAATATTCCGCTGGAAGGGGGCGCTATAAAAGTTATTTTTGTGTTATTTCCATTATTTTACCACCAAAAAGTGTATGAAGCTAAGCATAGAATTGAACCAATTTTTCGTGTATATTTTTGGCTATGGCCAGCAGTTTCTCCTTGAATTTGCAAATATTATGCCAGAAGGTGGCACTGTAACAGCATTTCTTGTAAACTCAATTTTTCACTTTTTTTTTTTTTTTTTTTTTTTTTTTTTTTTAACTGTATATTGGTGGCTTGTGAAGCGATGAGAACTTTACATCCTGCTAAGCTTGCTATTCACAAACAGCTGATGTACAACAGAATAACGGAAAAATTATTGATTTTAATAAATGTCATGATCAGGATTAACTTATTCTTATTTTGATTAATTGACTGGAGCAGAAATTTTAGATCAAAATCAAAGTTGGTATAGTATTGAACTAATAATACTGAAGTATTAACATTTGGAACTACTTTTTGAAATATTAAGATGCATGAAATAGAAGAAAGTTTTGGGATTGGCACATCCAATTAGTTATTTTTGTAACTTCATCATAAATATAAAATTTAAAGCAATTTTCTTTTTACTTATAAATATCACAGTAATTTAACTTAAAATAAAACTAAATGTGACTTAAAGCAAAACAGTATTAAATAATTAAAACAGAAAAAAGGCGTCAACTAAACCTATGTTTGGAGAAAATAACTCTTTAATCATGGGTATATTAGTAGATATTTTATGCTTAAATTATAAAAGGAAAATATATATTTCTTTGTGAAAATACTCTACAATTATAGGCATATTAATTGATTAAAATTTGTTATACAAATTATCAGCATTTCATTGTACAAATTAATTATTAGCAATTATCTATCCAAATCAAGTAGCAATTATCAGCATTTCATTGTACAAATAAACAGAATATTTTAATGTTTAAATTACATTTTTTATACAACATTATTGACATACATTACAGGGTTTGAATGGCAGATACAGGACTCGAATTTCGAGATGGGATGGCAGGATTCGTGCCCTAAAGAATATTGGGGGCGGGAGGCTCCTGTTTCCAAAAAATCATTTTCCGAAAATGTTTCTTTGTAAAACGACGATCAAGTCTCGAGACCGACTGACAAATTTCGTGATATTTTCCACTATCAATTGGCAGATTCACTGTTTCTTCTTACAGCAAATTGACAAAATTCATGTTTGTTTTTCTACATCTGACTGAAAAATTTTGCAATTTTTCTCCACAACCGACTGACGAATTTCACGATTTTTTCTGAAGACTAATCGATGAATTTCATAAATTTTTTTCTCACGATCAATTGACAAATTTAGAAATTTTATTCTGTGACCGATTAGCAAATTTCCCTGTGTGTTCTTGCGACATACTGATGAAAGTAACGATAGTTTTTCTGCATCCAATTGAAAATTTTCGTGTTTTTTATCTGCGACCGACTGAGGAATTTCACATACATTTGCTCGTGACGGACTGGCAAATTTCACGATACTTTCCCACTGTCGATTTCCCATTAACTTCAGTTTTTTTTTCTCGCGACCAATTGACAAATTATTTTATTTATTTTCACCATGATTGACGAAATCAGCGATATTTTTTTCTACGACCGATTTACGTATTTTGCGTTGTTTTTTTCCGTGTGCCCAAAATAGGAAATAACTAAAAGGGCAGCAACGGCCAACGGAGACTGAGCTCTACCAAATTGGCCAATAGTCAGCACTAAACAAAATAAGATTACACTTGTGGTGCACACAAAAAAAAAAACTGGTGAACTTAAAAAAAACATATTTAGAAACAACAAACTAGTTGATTCTCGCAATTCACAGAAATTAGGACATGACTTTTTGAAATCAACCTTTTCTCGTGTAATAGAAGAAATAAATTGAATATTCCCTTTTCAAACTTTGGTTATGGATTTAAAATTCCAATGCATAGAACATAGTTCAATTAACGAAAATACCAGGGATTGCAGTTGACTATAATTCCATTAAGGATATAATAAAACAAATTTGTTCAGACGTGACATACAATACCGATATAAATTATTCATGTAAGTTAAAAATTAATGCACATCAGTTTTTGCAAAGTTTTCTAAAATTTTTTAAGAGAGCATAAACCATGTGTTTCTGATAATTTCTAAAGTTATAAAAATTGCTCTGTGCTGTTTGTCAAAAGTGTAACTTGTGAAAGAGGCTAAAGTACACAAAATGGAATAAAATCTAAATTAAGAAATTCATTTAGCAACCCAATTGTTAATTGCCCATAACATTGGGTGAAAGTTGAAAAATAGACATGGTATATATAAAGCTTGATTCTGTTACTTTGTTTTAATAAAATAAAAATTTTGGATAATTATCTTGAGTTGTTAATTTAAATTATTTCAATGGTATTTTGTCATGTCTGTATAAATGTAATTCTTTAAGTGGCACATAAAAAATAACAGTGTTTAAAGATTTTTTTTTTTTCTTTCTAACAGTTCAACTCCCCTGCATTTATAAATTTTGGATATGAAACTCCCCGCCTGGGAAAACTTGAATTGCAAGCCCTGATATTCAAAGAGATGTAGTTTTTGTAAATTATATTTCAATACATTTAAAATGTTTTAATGATGTGTGAAACATGCTTGTAATTTATTTTTCTGAGATGGCATTATATAAAAAAATAATTCACAATATAACTAAAAACATATCTAGCGCCAGATATCCGAATCTGGCAGGCAAAGGAGCTTCGGATATTCGGTATCCGATATCCGGCAAAATCAATATCCGGTGCATCCCTAAAAATAACTGAGATTTTATTAGATACTTTGTGTAATATTACTATTTTTCCTTGCTATATATTAATTATTTAAAAGGTTGTATTGCTTTTTCCATTTCATAGCATTTAATTTTATTCTGTTTTCAGTTTGAAACTATTCTTTTGGTTATATTGGTCGTTAGAGTACAGGAGAAATTTTTTTTTTTCAGCTTTTAGCTTTTCTCTCATAGAAAACGACTGATGATTTTGCTTATATAATTGAATTCTGTACTCTTGATAACGTAATTCAATATATAAGGTTTTCAATTATTTTTATTGAAATCCACATTCTTCTTTTTTTCTTTATTATTAATTCTTGTTATATAGTACATAGGATTTTATTTTATTTTATACATTGTAGCTTGTTTATTATGTTTTTGGTATCTATTCAGAGTGTTTGGGGACACTGTATTGTTGTAAATTCATTCATGCTAAAACAATTATTGATGATGGCCAGTAATGTTTAATTAATGGTTATATATATATATATATGCCCATATATATTCAAATAAATGAATGATTTTTTTTTTTTTTTTTTTTCCAAATAAAAAAATATTTTGTATTTTCCCTTAGAAAAATCAGATTAAGCCTGACCCGAGCTGAAAGAATTAATACGTAACACAAAACAGAATAGAACCAACCAATAACAAAAGCAATAGCAGGTAAAATCGTGTTTCGAGAACTGGTGCTACACCCAGCAGTTGAAATTATTTAAACATAAAAAGATATATTAATAAAACATTATGGGGGAACCAACGTTCTTACCCTTGAAAATATAAAATAAATAACAGAGGTTTTGTCCCTTAATCTATTTGATTGAACTTCTGCAATATCCACGGTCAACTCTGATCCCATCTGCCCATTACTCTGAAATTTTAAAAAGTTGATGCCTCTACTTACACATGAGGTATTTTTTAAGATTAAACAATACATATAATATTAAAAATACAAATACAAAATAAAATAGATGAAATTACATTATTAAAATATCTAGTGTTTAAGAAATTGTGCACTGTTGGAAAGTTTTTTTTTTTTTTTTTTTTTTTTTTTAATCGCTTTGAGCATAATACTCTAAATACATTTCTAAGCAAAATTTTCCTATTGTAATTTTTGCATTTCTTTGAGATAGCTAAAATGTTTCGAGCAGAGCAATTAAAAAAATAAATAGAAAACAGCTTTAGAAATGTGCATGTGAATCTTTTCATACAGTTGTATGAATCGTATGTTTATGACATCTACCTCTACACTCAGAGAGAAATATTCATAATGAAAATTTGGTCATGATTCATGATGCTTCAAAAAAGTCAGAAGGTTGGTAACTATGCTGTATTCTCATCAAAAGTAGCTACTCTTTAGAACATTCACAAAATCTTTTTTAATCTTAGACACACAAAATTAGCAGGATCCTTATTCAGAAACTATGAAATCAAATAGTTTCCAGTTTTCGATAAAGAGAAAAGCTTTTTACTGTCAAAATTGACATTTTGAACTAAATTTCTGGATGTGCAATTTTAGCCTTTTATTTTAATTGATTTTTAATTTTGTATTTGTAATATTTAAATTATGTTAATAATTTTGCATTTTGGATATATAATATTTATCCCAAATTATTAATTCCAAATTTATCTTATTGCAATGTCTAAATTCAGTTTATTAATGTGTTTCCGCTGATACTTCCTTCGGTATTACAGTCTGTATGTTGAAATTTCAGCTGTGACATTTCTTCCAGAAATTACAGTATTTCACATCAGATACCCAACATAAGATATGCCTTTTCCCTTTTGTCATAAAAAATAAGAAATATTTCAGCTCTATCTTCTAAGCTCGCTTATGTAATACTTGAGTACCTTCCATTTACAAATAAATTACTGTAAATAAAAGCAATTATTGATTTCTCTGATATTAGAAATTTTTTTTACTATGTTATAATTCAGGGTGGAATGATGTAGTACAAATACAGTAGAACCTCGATTAACCGAGGTTTCTGTTAACCGAGCTGATAACGAAATCTGATTTTTTTGAGTGTGTGTTAATGAGCCTTGAAAAAGACTGCACTTTTTAGCTCAATGTCCGTGCTACAGGCTCTTCTGCTCTCAAAAGTACTCAACTTCCAAGAAACATTGCACCCTGAGAAGTCAACAGTGAACAATGCTTCGTGAGACCCCAGGTTCAATGTGTTATCGAACAATTACATCCCCCCCCCCCCCATACACAAACGCACACTTGACTCACACAACAGACATTTGGGTTTCATGACATTCTTCTGTTTCCCTTTCTTTCGCAAATCCCCTGTTTTGTTGTGAAACTTTTCTTTAATCATTTCATGCCTGACCATTACGCTAATAGTAAGTCGTTCATTTTTAAAATGCAGAACAAATAAAGAGAAAAATGTCATTGCTTCAAGGGGTAGCTTGAGGTTATTAAAAGAATTAATATTGGTGAAAGTTTAAAAAAACTGCTCTGGAATTTGAAGTTGGTGAAACCACAGTAGGTGATTGGAGATGTATCAAAGCTCAATAAGAGGGGTTTTTTTCAAAGATGGATTCGTCAAAGGCCTTAGAAGGATGGCCGACATTAAAAAAAGCCAAAAGTGAAACATAACTTTATATATGCTTATTTTATCACTTAAAAAAATGTTCTTTCGTTTTTTATTCTAAGAGATGTTAAATTCACGAGCACAGCGAGCTTTTATACACAATTTCTATTAACCAAGATTTCCAATATCCGAGGTACTAGCGGTTCCAATTAGCTCGGATAATCGAGGTTGCAGTGTACTTTTATATCCTAACGAGGGTTTTATTTTGCTATTTTTCTTAGTTACGTTACTTTATTGTCATATTTATGAACTCAGAAATCAAATTTATAAAAACAAAAGTATATATCTTCATTATTTAATTATTAGTAGAGAATTTTTTTTTAAATAAATGCATGATTTGCAAAATTTAAATAACTTTATTAATACTAATAAATAACATTGAAGTAACAGCATGTTTAAGTGAAATGAGTTTCATTTAGATAATTTAAGAACAAATCTCAGTTTAAACACTTGAAATTTCACTCATTTTTACAGCATTTTTAGAGCTACGGAAATTAATTGATATTTGTCAAAAAAGACAAAATACGCATAACAACAAAAAAGGTCAAAAATTATCAAAATTGCAAAGAATTCTTGATTTCTCTATCAGAATCTTTAGATTTTGGAAGCATTGAGAAAATAAATTAGTTTAAGAATGAAAGTAACGTGATGCAATGCTAAGCGTACATTTAAGGGAGACCAAACTGGTCACCAGAGGTGGCTAAGTATTATAATAGTCCAGGTCATGTAGCTGCCATAAACAATTACAACGCTTCACTTTTCATAAGAAAGGTTTCCATTTTGATTAAAGAATCAGTTATTTTTACGAATAAAACTACATAAAAGTTGCCATGATTGCAAAGAATTCTTGGTACTTTTATGTTAGCCGGGTGTAAATCTCGCCAATAGCTTTTTTTAATTTGCAAGTTAGCATTTTTTTATTGTTCGAGTGGTAAATTAAAACGGTACTACTTGGTTATCCCATTGACCCCCATTAAATGCCAATAATGGTTGATTGTAAATGTCACATTCACTTGAGTGTAAGGAAGTTACACGTGTTTATGCCATCAAGTGATTTTTATTTCGACTTCTTATTTTTATTACTATTATACTAATTTATTTGTTCTTTCGTTATTTAAAATAAAAATTACGTCAATTTGTATAATTTGGTGAGTGGTTTGACGAATTATATAGTTTGGCGAAATTGGTCGACAGGATAACTAAGTAGTACCATTAAAATATTGCTTTGAATTTGAAATTAAATGTCAAGATTTGTTGCATTATGTAATCGGGTTTGGCATTTTTTTTTTTACGACAATTTGGCGAAAACCTCGTTTTTGAATACCAGTTACATATGTATTTTTAAATTATTTTCTATTATTTTTAAAATGAAGTAACAATAAATAAAAAAAAATAATAACTATAGAACAAAACAATTCATAAAATTTGTTTTAAATAAAAAGAAAATAAATGTAAATAAACATTTATTAATAAATAAGCAACAATAGCCGGGTCACCATTTCAGGCAAAATAATGCCATTTTGGTGCCATTTAGGTACACCGGTGCTTATATGACATCTGCGCCTAATATTTTTCTTTTCGTTTCGTTTAAAAAAAAAAAGAAAGAAGTGAAAGCCATTGATTTTAAATTTTTCTGTTATAAATGAAAGTTTTGTATTAAATAAAATGATAATGAAAAAAAAAAAAAAAAAAAGCATTGTTCTTAGCATACATTTAAGGGAGACCAAACTGGTCGCCAAATTAGTTTAAAATAATAACCTTTTCTAAAATATGAAAAAAAAAATATCTTATGATTAAAATTTGAGTTGCCATCATTAGAAAAAAGTATTTAAAATTAGAAAAAAATTAATATTTCGAAAACTAATTCGAATTTCAAAATTCTAATACCAGTTTTGAGATCTGCGGATCAATACAGATTTTTGGTGTTAATTTCATCGCAAAGTATTCCATATTTTAGAAGAAATCGCCGTGAAACGTAATCAGTTGTTTAATCAGTCATTTCATAAATTCGTTACACTTCAGTTGTTTCATATATCCGTTTCATAAGTTCGTTTCATTAGGATTTTATATATATATAGGGTAGATATGAAGACAAGTTCATTTATGATTTTTTTAAAAAAAATTAATAATGAGACAAATTTCAATATAATAATACAAGATAAACACTAAAATATAAAAAAAAAATAATCAGTAAGATTTTTTTTTACCTGATTCAAAATCACCACTCTGAATAACAAAATTCTTCACAACTCTGTGAAATAGAGTATTTTTATACCAGAGAGGTTTCTTAGTAGTTTGCCCCAAACCTTTTTCTCCTAATAAATATTAGAAATTATTATTATACATTTGAATTAACAAGATACATCACAAAAAAATTTATTCTGTCTTAATGTATGTAACACTATTTCTGACAAATGACACCTTTTAAGATTTAGAATTTTAGATTTTTTATTATCTGATATTAAATTAAAATGTGTATATATATCACAAACCCTTTTTCATTTATTACATCAAATACATAATTCTACACTTACCTGTTTTAAAAAGCAGAAAAAGAACATTAAAAACCTTTTGGTAAAAGGTTGTTCAGTAAAACCTACTAAGATGAATTTGCATGGGACTGGAGAAATTCTATTTTCGACAGGATTTGGCAGATACATCACTTTCGTTTAAAATGCAGTTGAAAGAAAGTGATTCTTGGTTAAAATTTAACAGAACTAAATTAAATTTCATATCAAATTTGTGACAGCAAAAGTTTTGGTTTAAAAAAAAAGTAAAAAAAAACTCATTTCTTTGGTTACGACAAAGTAGTAAAATACTACAGCAGAATAACAGACGCCAAACAATCCTTCAAATTTTTTACCACTGGCAGTGGATTACATGAGATATGGAATATAAAAAAATAAATAAAAAATAATTCAACAACACTTTTTCTCTCCGCTCTTAAGGAAAAATATCTGAATCTTGAATTTATTAATGTGAATTTAACTTCTCACCTTCTCAATCTAATATAAACAGCAATAGTCTCAGCCAGGTTTGACTTTAAGTTATATTTCTTAATCAAATTCATTTCATATAAAGTTCCTTAGCCCTTAACCGGAAACGTGAAAATCCCATGGACAAACAGAACACGTAATAATTTACCAAATAATGAACATTTAATCTTTAATAGTAATGCATTAACAGGACCAATTCTTTAATATAACAGCATAAAAATAAGTTTTGAATGTCGGAGAGAGAAAATATTAAGGCCAGATATGTAGACACATACCGTCTAAGATTTATTGTTTCGTGTTTACACCAGAACTCATGGAAAACAAAACGGTTTATGGCAAGTTTTTTTTTAAATTATTATTATTTGTTTACATCTAGAAGGTGCTAGGGCAATGGTTCTCAATGTGAGGTGTATGTGTCCTACAAAAGAGCAATTTGACTTTTAAAGGAGATAATCCTTGAGTAATCAATAAGAAATTTCTTATTATTTCTTAAATTAATTGAAAATAAAGAAATACTTATTGTGCATTGTGTTATTTGTTAATAAGATGAAAAGATGGTCCAACAAATTTTTGCCGTTCTTAATGAGGTGCGAAAATTAATTAATAAATATAAATTGTATCAATGCTACAAAAGCTACTGATAAATATAAGCATCTCTTCAAGAAATTTTGTGAACATACATACAGATATATAGAATATTTATTCCACACTGTGGTAAGGTGACAAAGAAAAAATGATGCAAAAGTGAAAATATTTACTTTATTACATTCTTAGAATTATGTTAAAAACATTTGTGACAAAATTTGTACCCTTTTCTTTGGCTTAAAAATGTAATGTGACTATTGTTAAGGTGGGCATTATTTAACATATTACAATAAAGAACAACGTTATTGTTTTATAGTTTATTATTTAGCAACAGATTAACAGAAAGTCCCTGTTTAATTTGGAATGCATTTACCTGCAAAGTATTTTTTTTAATAAAGCTGAAACAGTTTTTTAGAAATACATATTAAAATTATAATAAAAATAACATTTCCGAAATTTGTTTTCTATATTAATAAAAGAGCCTAAAAAATGTACTTTCAAATAAAAAAAGTCCTATTTTAAATGCTTATGAATGCTTCTTATGATGCACCAAAGCTAGAAGAAACAAAGTCATTAATTAACAACTGAAGCCAGTCAAAGATCTTCCTTTGATATCTTTGCAAGACTTCAGTGGCTAGCAAGTATTATCAGCTACAGAAAAATGAGTGAAGATTAGTAGCTGTGAAGCAATTCCACAAGCAACCAATCAGAGTCCAATACGCTATAAAAAACATCTGGCCATTTGCTAGAAAGCAATGTTACATTTCTCTACGATTGTTAAATGGTTCTGAGAAACCATATACAGCTTGATGGTTATTTTATTGCAAAAATAATCATTATTGTTGATTAAAATACTGCAACTGCTTTCGTTCTGTAGGAACAGGAGGACAACATTTCACAGTCATTCATTTTAAACCATTGTAATTTGTTGTGCAGATTTCACAGCGTTGCATGCAGAGTCAAATTATGGAAGACTATTATTTTTACCAGGAACATGAAATTGTGGCATTTAAGACATAATTTCATTATAACGAGTTCCATTTTAACAAGTTTTACCGCATTAATAAAATAGTGTCAGAAATAATGTTAAACAAAACCCTTCACAATGTATTATAAAATTAAACCTTACAATAAATAAATTTTTTAACATAAAAGAAAAAAAAAATTATATATATTGCATTGTTACCACCTCTAGCTATGAAACGTGAAAATCTAACAAAATGCTAAATCAATTTTAATACTTTGCCAAAATAGTTTAAAAGTTTCCTGATAACTCTCTGGGTTCAAGAATTACACTACTGACAAAAGAACTATACTAGCAAAAATTAAAAAATGACCTTTTTTACACATCTGATAGATGGCAGTGATGATAAATGTAACTTTTTCAGTATTTCTGATTTCATCAGAATATTTATTTTTGTTTGAATAAATATGCTTAAAAGCTGTAATATGATAATGATATTAAAAAACAGAATCATATATATCATCAAAATCAAAAATAAAGTATTTTTGTTAACTTTCTTTTCTTTAAATAAACTGAGAGCAGGGGTCGATTTAGAAAAAGAAAGTTGCATAGCAGTAACTGCTATACAAAGTCAGTTTTGAATAGCAGTTAGACACTTTTGTATAGCAAGTAAAAAATAGCTAACGTAACTTTTAAATCTTGAAAATTTACAACAAATTTTTTTTAAAAAAAAGCGCACTTCCTCGCTGTACTTCCATTGTAAATAAACACTTGGGGAGGGTGAAAACACAACGTATGTCGTGTAAAAACACCTTTAAATTTTAACTTTTTTAAGTGTACATGACATAACAAAGGGTGTGGGAAATATGCATCGCAATGATTGCGATTTAATGCATCTCTTGGATTGCATTTTAGTTAAATTTGAATCGCAAATTGCGATGCGATACCGCTTAAATCGAACCCTGACTGAGAGGAATTAGTTTTTAACCCAATGCAGTTTATATTAAGAATAAAAATGGGTAAGAAAAAAAAAAAAAAAAACTTAATTATTGTTTTATATTAATTTATGGAGAAAATTCTCTGCAAGATTATTACTGAAGTGTTTTATATTCCAAGAACTGCTCAAAATATTTTTATTTATTTTTTTTTTTTTCTGGGGGTGGAGAAGATGAAAACTGAATTTTCAAAAATGCATCTATTGATGAGTTATCGCATAATGATATTTCTCTATATGTTAACATGATGGTTCATGATCTGGAGAATCCTTGACAAGTTTCCTTAGCAAGGTGTTTCAATTTCCAACATTAAGAGGCTACTTCAGTCAAATGAAAAGACCCATTCGCTAATGCAAATCCTATGGAAGAAATTTATAAAGATATCTTGATTGCATTTCAATATTTTTAAATAATTTCTTTTGCATTAGACAGTTGAGATCGATCTGTACAAAGGTTGTTTTTTACTTTTTCGATTTTGTTTACAGATATTTTTTATGGGGACACTTTCATTTTCGGAACCGGTTTCGAAAGTGAAAACATCCTCATAAAAAAAATCTGCAATGAAAATTGAAAAAATAAAAAACGGCCTGCATACAGATCAATCTCAGCTATCCAATGCAAAAGAAATTATTTAAAAATATTGAAATGACACCGAGATATCTTTATAAATTTCTTCCATAGGATTAGCATTAGCGAACGGGTCTTTTCGCCTGACTGAAGTAGCCTCTTAATTGAGATATAGCTTGCCAACTGAAAAAGTTATTTTTTTATTTTTTGTTAATTTGAACAGAAAAAAACTATTATTTTTATTCTAAGATACAAAATAATAATAATAATAAAAGTATTAAGTTTCAAATACTAATATTTATGAAAAACAGACAAAAGATTTTTAAAACATCATAGAAAATTACTGATTAAAGCAAAGATAAAACTAGAAGTAAGGATCAGAATTAATATTATTTACTGGAAATGGAAAATAATATTAACTATATCTTCTTTTACTCATTACAGGGACCATATTATGCATTCACCACCTTGCGAAACATAAATAAATCTGAAAAGTAGAGGTAAAAATTCAATTTTGGTGAAATATTTGGAAAACAATTATTTTTGCACCAATTATGTAAGTACGAACAAATGCCTAAAATTTCATTAAGGATTTTTAAATACAGCAAAGTAAAAGGGGAAATTTGGAATCAATCAAATCTACAATGGAAATTCGAGTATTCAAGCGGTATTTAGCAGTAGCTTGAATCCCATTTGTGACATATCCATTACTTTAATTTTCAAGGATAATAAAAACAGTTTTTGGCTAATATTCTGGAATTTCTTAGTGTGGACCCTGCATTATACGAGAAAATAAAGATCAAAGTTCAATGTAAGAAGTAATAAATGTGATCACACTAAATAAGATGAATTTGAAAAGAAAAGTTTAATTTTCAATACCTGTACAAAGGGCACGAAAATTCTCACAAGTGATGGGGCAGATTTCACTAAAAAGTTCTACAATTATTCTTCCCACTAAAAAGAAAATTTAATATCAATTTGATTAGATGAAAAAGTATAAACAGAAAACTGTATAATCATGCATAATGTAAAAAAAAAAAATGTATACCAGGTTCATTGTCAATTTCTATATCCAAGTAGCATCTTGGTCTTGTCATTTTTTTTCCTTTATTTTTATCTAAAATAAAAGAAAATGAGATTAAAATACTACTAAATATCTTTTTTTATGTTATGTCACAGTATCAAGTCTAACACATGTCAGTTTTTTTCTTTCTTTAAAAAAAATAAGGGATATATAAATTTATAATAAGACATAGTGAACAACTGAAAGCTGAAGTTTTTATATATTGTATAAAACTTGTAAAAAGCATAAGTTACATTGTTCCTAATTTACACATGCAAAACATAAAATCTGATATTGATGAGATTTGTAACCGGCAAAAATAAAATTGCCGAATTTGGCTTTAAATATTTAATCAAGATCATTGGAATTAAATAAAATGATAAGATTTTAATTAGGAAGTTTATATTAAAACTTGGACCTGTAAAGAAAATAAGCAGAAACATCTTACTAGGTGACCTGTGTGGCACTGCCCTGGCCTGAGATAATAAACTTAAACAAACCTTAAATTTGTATGATTTTATATCTTTAACTCGATTTTTTTTCTGAATTTATATTTTTCAATGAAAAAAATCACGAAAAAAATATTCATTCATCAAGATATTCATCAAGAACTTTTTCATTAGAGTAAAAGAATTTCACCTTTCATTACAAAATGTTATTTTTCAAAACAATATAATAAATTTCACAACCTATGCTTAAATGTCCAAATGCTTAAAGATTTCAAGATATTTTATATAAAATGTGTGTCCGCTGACAGAGCGAAAAAACAGTAAAAAAAAAAAAAGGGGGGGGGATATTTAGCCATAAAAGGGGTCGAAATAACGACAACAGGAAAGGTGAGTACGGAGCGAATCCTCAAGGGCCCATATAAGTTGGCAGCATTGGTTATAAATGTGATGGTTATGTACCTTGTGGGAAAAAAAAAAAAAAAAAAAATCGGGAAAAAAATATTGATATGTAGTTGAAAAAAGAATACTTTTTTTTTTCGTTCTTTTTCTTGTTTTCAGCTAAGTTCAGTAGCATAACAACAACCAAAAAAAAAATAGTTCTTATCGTCTGATTTCTCTAACATTTTAACAGGTTATAAACAGTAGTGTAGTTGTAAAAAAAACAGAGTGTATACACTCAAGGCAGGGTGTATACCCTAGAGTGTGTATACATAGCTTTCTTGAGAAACAGAGTGTATACGGTGTTCCTTAAAAAAATTCAGAAGGTATATGGCGTATACCCCCGTATACCCTCCACTACATTCCTGGTTATAAATATAATTGTATCCAAGCCTTCAGTATAATTTTGTAAAAAATTATTTATATTTCGTAGTGAAAACCTGAGCCGAAGTGCGGTGAAACTGCTCTGAAACACCTCGGTTTTTAGTGTTTTTGTCGAAATTTTAACACATTTATTTTGTAAAAAATACTTCTTGTCTGAACATTTTGAAATTTTTGTAGCTGATGTAAATCTAGTCTTCAGAGATGCTTTAAAAATCTAGGCACTTTTACAGGGAAAAAAGATAGTCTAGGTAAGGTGCAAAGTGACCTGTGATTTATCTTTTTTTTTCAGTGAATATTTTCCTTGAAATTGAAATGTCCAACTCCAAATAAATTATTTTAACCCACTTGGAGTAAACTTTTAAAAATTTATACACGACACATGAGCATTATTTGCTCAGAATGACATCAGTATTGTACGTGAAAATATGGCGAGTTAGTCTGAATTTTTATAGGTTTGTAAAAATATTGCACATATGCAGTCTTTTTTTGTGGCAACAGGAAAGAAAAAATACATTGAAAAAAAAAATTACAAGTTGTGTCAGGTTATATATATAAAAAAAAGGAATAAAGAGTAGTCCGAGAAATTTTTATTTTAAAGTTGCTAGTAATTTTGTTCATAGAGTTGGCAAGTTTTTGCCATTGGTGGAAAAAACCGTGGAAAAAACCTGGTTAAAACTGTCCCGGCAAAAATAGGTTTTTGCCAAAGTGGTGGTAAAAATAGGCTGTCCATTTAATTTTTTTCCCAGAAAAAGAGAAAAAAAAATTTTCATGAAAGAATAAAGAAACAATAGTTAAAAAATCAATATTCTAAATTAATTTTTGAACTCTTAAGTTAAATAAGTGTAATTATGCACTTTATGAAATAATACTAACTTTTATAACAAAATTATAGATGAAAAAAAAAACTAATTTTATATAAATAAATAGAAAACTTTATTATTTATTCATGTTTATACAATTATTAATGATTATTCACATAATAGAACTGTGGAGGCTCTAAATGAGTAAAGCATTTATGTTTATTTATATGTGTTAGAAATTCAAATAAACAATTATATTCTAAATTCTATTTTTTAATATAAAATTATATTTAAAGCAGAACACTATTCAATTTCAAATACTTCAGTGATATGTCCATCAAAACCTAATTTTTGCTATTTTAGCTTAGCATAACAATAAACTAGTTTAGAAAGAGTATTTGTTGACAGTTTATTTCGAATTTTAGTTTGCACAAATGAAAAATTTGAAAAAAATCTTTTGATAGCAGCACTACTTGTTTGGACATATTTGAAGGTGTGCGGTGAACAGAAATCTTTTGAAAACTCAGGAGCTTTTTCGATACTTCACCACCAATTATAGGCACTGACTCTACTAATTGCTTCTTCTGCAAAATACGAATTAGAGAAGGGTTTTTCTTTTAGCTCGAAATTAATAACATAAGATATAACAGACTAGTTTCATCAGATAAATAATTATAAATTAGTACCAAAGACTTAAATATTTACATATTTTAAGACTAATTGCATAATACAAAAGTAGTAAAGTTATATAAAACCTTTTGATAATTAAAAAAATATTAATGGCTGACAAAATACTTAAGTAAGAAAAAAAAAATTAGATATCCGATTTTTCATTTTGTTCTTAAATTCCTAAGTATTAGACTAATTCCCACCTAATTTATAAAGATTTAAACTATGTAAACATATTTAATTATATTTATTAATTAGCAAATTAAATAAAAATATTAAATATTACACATCAAAGACAAATAAGAATTTGCCATTTTTGCCGGTTTTTTCAATTTTTGCCCTGGTTTTTTCCAGTTTTTGCCACTGTCCTGGCAAAAATGCCAACGCTGATCCATATATGTACACATGTCATGTTTCATTCAAATATGTCAAAAATTGAAGATTTGTATACAAATCGGACACTCAAACACTAATTTTTATACATATATTTTTTATATATACAGTAGAACCCTGCTAATCCGAAAATTCCGGTTAAGAGGCTACTTCAGTCAGGCGAAAAGACCCGTTCGCTAATGCTAATCCTATGGAAGAAATTTATAAGGATATCTCAGTGTCATTTCAATATTTTTAAATAATTTCTTTTGCATTGGATAGCTGAGATCGATCTGTATGCAGGCCGTTTTTTATTTTTTCAATTTTCATTGCAGATTTTTTTTATGAGGATGTTTTCACTTTCGAAACCGGTTTCGAAAATGAAAGTGTCCCCATAAAAAATATATGTAAACAAAATCGAAAAAGTAAAAAACAACCTTTGTACAGATCGATCTCAGCTGTCTAATGCAAAAGAAATCATTTAAAAATATTGAAATGCAATCGAGATATCTTTATAAATTTCTTCCATAGGATTTGCATTAGCGAATGGGTCTTTTCATTTGATTGAAGTAGCCTCTTAATCTGAACCAACTTAATTTTCGAAAATTATACTTTAACAGATTAACTGAAAACATTAACTTAAGAAATTATCCGGATAAGGGATGAATGTCGGCAAAAATGTGTAGAAGTTAGAATTAAACAAAAATGGCAGTAAAGTGTGTTTTTTATTCTTTAAACAGCTCGAAAAGAATAAAAAAAAATACTCAATAAAGTAAAAGTAGTACATATGTGCACGAATATAGAATGAAAATGTACATGGTAGGCCTACTCGTTAAAGCCATCTTTAAAAAAATCTCGAATATCAGTTTGTTTGCCAGTCACTATAAAATTCTTGGTACTTTTCGGTTAGCCGGGCACCAGCGTTATATATACATATATATTTACATACATATATGTATATATAGACATACATTGGATATATATACACACACATATATATATGGATATATACATACATGTATATATACATTAGGGTGGAACTTAAGTATAGGGTAAAAAAAAAACTTTTTTATTTTAATGTGTAATAGTGAAAACTTTTTTCCTTTTTGGATGTCTAAACTTTTGGCTGAAAAGGTTTTTTTAAATTAAGTTGTTTTCCGGTTCCTCAAGGAGGTCAAAGTTTTGAAATTTCAGTATAAAGTAACTGAAAGTAAACAACGTAGCTGTTAGTTCATATCTACTTTTATTTAGCAAATACTATCCAGAAGTCACCACCCCGAAAGCAGAATACTATGAAATTTGCGACGTACGTCGCAGAACAAACGCCTGAGCTGCAGAACAATTCTGTTCAAATGTGGGGAAAAAAAAAAAAATCAAAACAATCGCGATTTTCTGAGAATGTAAAAGTTCAGCCGTGTACCATTCATTATTCTGAAGGGGAAAACGCCGCGCCGCAAGATGTTTCTAACATCTCTGAGCTCCCCGATTCGGCCGGCTAACCCATGACTATGAATCATCCGAGAATGAAGACAAAGCCCGAATCCAGTTAGATTTTCGCTGTTAGTGAAACGAGATTGACCAATGAGAAGCCTGCATTTTTGCAAACAGTGAAAAGTTCGCAAAAATGCAAGCTCCTGAGTTGTTAATCCTGTTTCGCTAACAGCGAAAAATCTATCTCGATTTCGGCTATAGTACAGCTCAACTTTGCCATGTGCTCTTTTTCTTCTAATGCATGTTTGAATATCGTATCGTAAAGGTGCACGCATAGGACCGCCGCAGCATTTGCATTATTTATTTTTGCGTTACCGTTTTTTGTCAAATATGCGCATTTGAAATTTTAATTTCAAGCTTTTTTTCTGCAGCAAGATTGAGTACTTGTTAAACAGATAATTTTTTTCTTTCAAAGCGATGCGATAATTATGTCGGCTCGAGATAAAGTATCCTGCTTCGACTGCGATGCTCGAATAATTTTAAAAAACTTGAAAGTACACTATCAGCGTTTTCATCCTACTAAGCCTGTGAAACATCGCTCCATTAATGAAAAAGGCATTGATAAATTGTTTAGGAATCTTAAAAGAAAATCTGAAGATGAGAATGCCAATGAAATTTCTTCGAAGAAATTGGGAAAATCTGAAGAGGAGAATGCCGATGAAATTTCTTCAAGGAAGTTGGATGTAGAAAGCAGTGGAAAAGGTTTTGAAGCCACCGCTCCGTTGGAGGAACATTTTACAAATTTATCAAGAGCCATAGCCAACAACACCCATAATGCTTTGTGTGAAAATAATTTAAGCTCTGTCATTGAAAATGAAAACCAGAATGAAGACTGTGTTTCTGTGAATAAAGACATCCTGAATAAAATTTTGCTGTCGATTCAAGGTAAGAGTTTTTCCGATGTTCTCTTTTATAAAATTCTCATTTTTTATCGTTTCAATTTAAAATTATAAACTCCCGATTATCCGCGATCGGCTTTTCGTATCCTCGGCTGCCGCACCACCCAATTCCGTGGATAATCGGCAGTTTATTGTATAGTAATTTTTGGAAGGAATGCCACGGCGTTTGTGTGTTAAAAAATTATTTTTATTAATATTACAAAATTACTTTATTTACTATTACAGGCGATGTTTATTTAATGTATATTTGTTTCTACGTTTTTGCCGGTATTTTAATTGCGGTGTTTACGCCGATAAATGTTACTTCCGAAAATTACTGTAACAAAAATTATTATTCCAAAACTGCCAACTCTTCCATTTTTAATGAAAGACTCATTTGATACATTCCTGTTATTTACAAATGAATTTTAATTCGTGTTGGAAAATGAGACTATGAGAATGGTTAAATATTCTTGATAGACTAATATAATAATGAAAAAACTGAATTATTAAAAAACAATTTTTAAAGAAATTCCTTTATGTTCATTACTGGCACATCTAACCTATATATATATATATAAAGGAATCATTTTTACAAAACCAAATTTTTCTGAAAAGGCCTTTTTATGAATTTGAATTTTGTGAAGAGGCCCCATTAAATTAATTTTGTGAAGAGGCCCCATTAAATTAATTTTGTGAAGAGGCCCCATTAAATTAATTTTGTGAAGAGGCCCCATTAAATTAATTTTGTGAAGAGGCCCCATTAAATAAATTTAATTTTGTGAAGAGGCTCATTATATAAATTTTAATTTTGTGAAGAGGCTCATTATATAAATTTTAATTTTGTGAAAGGGGCTGTACGATACAACAGGCCTAAATCAATCCCTGATCCCGAAATGGATTAAACCAATTAATGTTTTATTGTTATTTTGTTTTTACTGCAGAATTCTTTTGATGCAGAAAATGAATTAAAATACAGTCAACTCTGTGAAATCCGCCGATGTATAATCTGCAAATGTCTATTATTTGCACTACATGTTGGAATATAAACAATGAAAATTGTCATTCTAACTGTTAAACTCATAAAGTTAAATTTGGTGTATATTTTTTTGTTATCAATTTTCCCAATGGATAAATATTTAAATATAAATTGGATATAAATATTTAAATTTCTTTGAGTAACAAAATTTTATCTTGAACAAGAAGTAATGAGTGTTCGTAGACTACAGAAAAACATTATTGACAACAAACCAAAACTGAAACTACCACTATGTAGTGTCAATGTGTAAAATTCGTGTTGTATATAATTTAATTTCTCTTTAATTGTAATTATTAAACATATTCAACCAATGTTGCATTATGTTTTTTTTTCCATTGTAATTATAATTTTTGTGCAGTTGTTCTTAATTTGTAGTCAGACTTGAAAAATAAAATTTAAACAAAGGAATGATCTGCACAAATGTATAATCCATAAAGCCCTTGGTCCCTAAGTGTGCAGATTTCACACTGTTGGCTGTATTACTTTTAATTGTTTGAAGAACACGCACTGAAATATACTTCTATTACAGGTCTTGATGATCAAATCAAAACATTAAAAACAAATAATATCAAGGAGGTGCCATTCCCCCAAACAACATCTGGAGTGCAGAAATTTGATGCCATGAATCTGCTTACAGATGAAGAACATGATAGTCTTTTCACAAATGCAAGAACTATAGATGGTTTATTAAAGTGGGCACCAGACAATACATTTGTAAGAACTGAAGGTGGCTTAATGTGCAAAGCATGCTTTTCAACTCTGTCATATGATTTTACTAATGAGAAGGATTCATTTATTTGTGAGAATATGACAGTTAGCTTCAGACAATTAAAATATTATCTAAAAAGGCATATTAAATCAGCCACTCATGAAAAGCAGTCTTTGGCAATGAAAGAAAGAGAAGAAGAATTGAAATTAAAAGAATACGGTAAGCAAATAGCTATTAATTGTGCTTCAGCAGCATATATGAGTTACAAATTAGATACGTCTTATTCCAGTTATGAAAATATAATCACAGAATTTTACAACAGTGGAGCTTCCGTGGGACAAAAAAAATCACTCAAAAGAATTTCCCAGACTGTTTTTACCCCACGTATATTCTGTTCTATCTAAAGCTATATGTTCTTATATTATGAACGAAGGAGTGCCGATTGGCATAGTAGCCGATAAAATGACAGTTAATCATAGAACAAGGCACATTATCGGACTTAGGGTTCCAATTTTTGATGTTAATAATCATAAATTATTTGAAAATATCTATTTAGAACACCATTTTTGCGATGATGTAAGTGGAAGAGGTTTGAGTAGCAGCATAATTAATACACTTAAAAAATTTGGTCTAACCCTTCCTTACATTAGAGAACATCTAGTTGGGCTTGCAGTAGATGGGCAATATATTCGACTAGGAGTGATAGACCACTTAAAAGAAGTTCTTGTTCGCCAAGATATCCCAGTATCTTGGGATCCCATGCATAGACTTGAATTAGTGCAGGTGCATTCCAGCAATAGATTAGTACAAGATTGCCTCTCTTTTATAAATTCATGCATGAAAGAATTCATGTGGGGAACATCCTATGAATGCCTTAATAAGTGTGCTGAAGAATTGGATATGTTTTTATATAAACCAAAAATCTTTAAAACTATGAAGTTTGTTTCCCACTCTGTAAATGTTATTCAAACATTTGTGAAAGACTATACAGCATTAGTCGCAGCCAGTGAAAAACTTGAAAATGAGAGTTTTAGAGATAAACTCATTTCAAAAAGAAACATTTTTAATATATTAGTAATTGCTGATGTTATTTGTGCACTTGCAGCTACTTCCAAACAGGTTCAACAGACTGACCATCTTCCTTGGGACTATATAAATTTTATAGATAATTTAAAGGAATATTTAATTACAATTAAATATCATTTAACAAGCCTTTCCAATTGTATTGACTCTGAAAGTTTTCAAAAATATATCAAAACATTACCTAATGTATTTTTCCAATATACAAAGCTTTCCTCTTCAATGTTCGCAAAAGAGAATACATTTCAGGGTATACCAATGCCAGACCTCCCAATTAGTTCCAAAAAAATGAGATCAACCCATGATTCTTCATCAATTTCATATTTTTTACATGATCTCAAAGAAATAATAAAATACATAGATTCCTTACTACACCAATGTAATTTTTACTTTGATCAGAGTGAAAAGATTGACACTATAATTTCTGCAGCAAAGTTGCTTTTTAACTTTGAACATTTGATATTCCCACGTTCAAATGTTGAGATTAAAGTCATGGATCTTCTTGATTTTCTAGAAACAATAAAATCCTTTCCATGTGTTCCTCCTTCTGAAGAGGAAAAAAACGAACTTTTTTTTCAATACAGAATCTTTGTTGACTGGATTGTAAAGAGCATTGATGAATGCAAAGAAACTGGAAATTCTTTTCAAGAAAAGATTATATTAAAAAGATCAATATTTGAGTTGAAATCGCAGATCCCCAATTTTGCTAATTTCCTTGTTCATATATTTTCAATTCCCATTTCAGAAGCAATCTGTGAGACTTGGGGATCTGGAATTGACAAAATTTTTTCAAAACGACCCAATACCAATGATGGCAAT
This sequence comes from Maratus speciosus, assembly GCA_963932465.1. NCBI lineage: Eukaryota > Metazoa > Arthropoda > Arachnida > Araneae > Salticidae > Maratus > Maratus speciosus. Next base: position 571,929,983 of record OZ010788.1, on the reverse strand, counting down.
GAAATTAATGTTGGAACGACAGACCAACGAATGTTCATTTCTTGTAATGGCCCTCCATCTGGACACAATTCATTGAGAAAACTTTTAAAGGCTGGATTAGTATCCATGTATGGACCATTTTTTAGTCACCATTTTGTGCATAGAGGAAATATGTCAAAATATTTTGCCTCAAAAGTAATTCATAAAACAATGAATTCTATATCACTACCGTGGTATTAAGTAAATCCTAGACATAAAAGAATAAAGATGTAAATATTTGAGTAGAGAATTATTAAAATATATCATTTTTCTGTTTTAAAATTTGATTGTATTTCATTAATATCATTTTTCTGTTTTAAAATTATGGTTGTATTTCATTAAATTCTAAATTGCATTGTGTACACATAATTAAGTAATTGTGTTTTGATAACATTTGGAAGATAAATTGAAAATGTAGGAACTTATCTTGCAGAACAATTTTGGTCAAATAAATTTGCGTTGCAGAACATCACAAAGTATTCTGCTTTGGGGGTCACCACGAGGAGGTGGTTAAATATCGACTTCCACCCTCCTTACCTCCCTTTGTTATGAATTAATTAAATTGGATATTCAACCTACTGTCTTTTTAGGCAAACTTTGTCATTACATTGTGGGAATTTAACGTTCCCAAGATTAAGCCGTCTTTTGCTTAATATTTAAAGACGGTTGACGCAGCTCGCGGGACAATTTTGACACTCGTTTCCACTGTTTGAGTATGACAAGGAAAATCTAAAATTCAGGTGTATCCCCAGTTTGTACTTTTTTAAAGTTCTTCATCCGATCAGACCGTCAAGATAGGATCAATGTTTTTATAGTCTATAATTTCAATATGTTCGCATTTTTTCAAGTCGCTTTTCTACTGGTCCAGAAAATCCTTTTGTACCCGTAGTTTTTCAGCAAGATGTTGAAATAAGTATCTAAGAAAAAAGTTCATTTGCATGTAATAATCAAATTATCCATTATAAAGTTTTTAGGGTATTGCTTCCGATGTTTTAACAACTCCAGATTTGCATCCTGCATTAAAGACGTTTCTGTTTCACCTAATAACTCTCAAACTTGAAATGTCTGTATTATTATTTTGAAAATACACCAAAATTGCAGTGGCTATATTAATATAAGAAGAAGATGTCAATGAAATATAACCTATATATTTTTATCCTGGTTTTTGAACTGAGACCAGATGTTCCTCTTTAATGATTCTTTATACTTTTTTCCCTCTGCTTCAGTTATCATAGCATTATCCTTTCTGCCATAAAAATACTAACCTTCTAAAATTAACTCATTTCTTCTTTCCTGTTCTTTCAAATTCTTCCTTTTCTTTTCTCTTTGTCGTCTTCAAGTCCTTCTTTCAGTTACCTTTTCTTTATTATCATCAGAAATACCCATATCTTCTAAAGTGCCATTTGCAATAATATTTGCAGTTCTGTCTAATACTCCGGTTCTTTCACCGTGTTGATTATCAAATTCAGGTTTAGAAAAACAACCGATTGAACTATTTCCTTCCGAACTGTTTTTTACACTTGACGATCATTCAATCAAAACATAATTTTTTTGTTTTAAAATAACTATTTTCCTTGATATTTCCATTTCCAGCCTTGCTACACATTTTTTGTAGTTTTCATATCTATTGATCCTATTGTCATCACCCCATCTCTCTTTGGTCTTTGAGAAAGTGACGTTCTTGTTCTGATACACGATAATATTTAGTGCTTTTACACAAAGAAATGTTTTTTACAGGATTACCTAACATTTTGCAATTTTATATTGGATGTGGGATTCTTTTTTCTAATCTTAATATTTTTCTTCAAATTTTGACATTTCTCGCACTAGTCTTTAATCATTTTTTATGATTTGTGTATCAAAAACCGTTGGAATTGAAGGTCTCAGCAATACATTTTTAATTGTATCATCAACAGCTTTAGATATTTTAGAAATAGTGTGTACCAGATTCCAGCTGTCAGATTTTAAGTTAAATTGAACCCAAAAATAATGTTTCATAACATCTTCATATGTTCGTCAAAGATGACAGTCTAATGTTAATTGTTTTGGTTCACGAAATACAGGACACTTCAACAATTATCTAGATTTAGGTACGTTAACAGACTTTGTCACTTTTGACACCGAATGTTTATCGAAAAATAATTAAAGAAACTGTTAACACCCGTTAAATTGGACTAACTTGTTATGTGTCGCAGCCAAATAAATCAGAGACAATGAAAGCCGACGCCCACGACGCTGGCTTCTACAAAAGTCAAATAAAGTGGGGCTAACTTTTCTAAGGCACTCAAACTAAATTATTCTCTTTATTACAGGACATTAACACTTAATTAATTTAATTTTGCAAAATATAAATATAACAATAAGCTTAAAAACATTTTCATGCAATTATTGGCTTTTTTTTGTTTTTTATGGAAAATCAGGCACTTTGAGGAACCGGAAAATATCATTTTAAAATTAAAAGAAAAATATTTTCTTTTTATGGAGTTAAGAAGGAAAAAAATAATCACTATTAGAATATAAAATTCGAAACTTCGTTTTTTAGTTCCACCCTAATATACATGTATGTGTATATAAAACACTGGTGCCCGGCTAACCGAAAAGTACCAAATTCCTTTCTAAAATGAAAAAAGTATTTAATTCAGATGATAAAAATTTATTTTTCCTTTCAACAATTTCATGTCCCAAATTATCTACAGAAATGCTTTTTTCTTTCCCCCTCGTCCACATGAGACAGCTATTTATAGATTTGTGATTTTAAACTGGGTTTGTAATGGGTTGTTACGCAATTCCTCATTCTGAAGTTCCATTGGATTATTATAAACATCAGCGAGTGACAAAACAAGGAATACTATAGTTTTCCGAAAGTTGAACAGGATTATCCAGCATGCCGCACTTTAGGATGACAGATTAGAGCATGTTTACTGTACTACTGAGTACTTACAACTTTAGCACGCATCTTTTTTTTTTCTATTTTTATCAGAATTTAGCCATAATCCGAAATTTTTGTAATCCGAACAGGCACCAGTCCCAATTATTTTGGATTAGCGGGGTTCTGCTGTATATATATGTTTGACATCATACTGAAAGAAAGTGATATAATATTTAGAAAATTATTTTTTTGTTTTTTCTCTGAACTTGCAATGTCTGTGTAATAAGTAGACATTTTAATTGCAAATACAGTTAAATGAAGCAACTATATCAGTTTGGCAGGCGATTGAAAAAAAAAAAAAAAGGAGTAAAGCGATCCGAGAAAAATTTAAAGTAGCTATTAATTTTACTCTTCTAAAAACACATGCATATGAGTAGGGTACACATTCTCAAATAAAAAGAAATTTTGTCTTTTAAAAAAGATAAAATTTTATTATTTTAACTTCTGACTTTAAGCTCAAATTATACTTTATATTTTATACTTATAATTTTATTTTATTTATATATTAAAATTGTGGGGATTTTTGCTAAGGAATAGCAATGATTTTTTTAAAATGTCTTAAATTGTCATTACTATGTTTCTGAAATCATGAATCCAATATACCTTGATAAAGATCATCGTAATGACATTTTTAATGTTAAGCCTATTTCAGAGGTAAACTATACCAGTTGAAAGCTTATTAGGTACCACTATTCTGAGAGCAGTTCCAAACCTTTTTTTTTTATAACCGATTCAGAAAATTTAAATTATTAGAAATGCATTTAAGCAATAATGAACTTGTAAACAACACATTAAATACATTGACTGTAATTTTTGTTCTAAAGCTTTCCAAATCTTATAAGTACAGGTTTCAATTAACAAATTTGAAGTTTGGGTAACAACATTTACAACTTTAATTTTACAATTTTTTTTAGATAGATTTTTTTTTTTAATTTAAAGAGCATAATGCACACAGAAAGTTCAAAGTTTTTTAGTTATTTGATTAATTTACATTTTTGAGTCAAGGACATAAAATATCTCATTATCGGAGAATGAATCACATGTTAAGTTTCGTGACTTATAGATTTGTTACAAGGAACATACACATTTAGTTTCATTCTATAAATAAGATCAGATTTTTTTTTTTCGAGGGGGGGGGGGGGGGGGGCTGAGACTAATGCCGAAAGTATATAGCAGTAGTTTGTTAATACCATTTAAAAATTGTTTCAAGATTAATATTTTCATTTAAAAGCCTTGATTTTCATATTCCTGAAAATCTGTTTAAAATGGGAAATTTGTTTTTTATATCCAACCAATGGCAAAAATCTGTAAAAGTCCCTATTTTCAATATACAATATCATTGTACAACTATGACAGAAAGAAAGACATGAGTTCTGTTTTCCAATAAACAAAGGTTTTTAAACAGAAAGAGAGGGTAGACATGAGATAGAACGATGAAAAATAAGCACTCGCCAGTCGCCACTTGGTGATTAAACTTGAAGAAAAATTGGCGATTAAAAGTATGAAAGACTCGGTCAAATGCAGGATTTTCCGATTTGATCTTCCCTATTCCCTTTTTTCCCTACACCTCAGACATTTCTGATTTCACATTGCACTGGCAATTCGACGATCTTTTCACCCTCATACCTAATAGTCAGTGGATAAACATACCTATTTTATTATATTGTCAGATCTTAATTCTAGACCAGTGTTCGAAATTAGCGGTTGTTAGTCGTAAAATGCAACCAAATTATTGCATTTGACGACTACAAAATTATTCTCGGTTGTCAAACTTGACGCCTAACTTTCTAAAAAAATATTTATTGTATTATTTTAATGGTAAAAATAATTAGTGTACCTTTTGATTTCATGTTACAAGATTTAAATGCAGATGCATTGCATGTTTTTTTAATTTTTACTAGATTCAATTGTAACTATCAACACTGTATAAAATTTGTTTTTGTTTTGCTAAGAAGTTATCAAGTTTTAAATTTATTTAACATGATTAAGTACACTTTTCTATTAATTTCTAAGTATAGCAATAATTAAAGCATTTCATCACTTTTAAGTTTCTTCAATTATTATAATCTTGGAAATTAAGAACTTCAATAATTTTAAATAAAAACAAGTATTGGTACTTTTCTAAAATGTAGCATAGAGTATCTACAGTAATGTAAAAAATGAATTTTAGAAATTATAACTAAAAATTTTAATTTGACGCCTAAGATTTTTACAGTAGTCGTCATTTGACGCCTACCTTTTATTTCCCAATTTCTATCACTGTTCTAGACAAATAATTTTTTTTTTAAAAAGGTACTTATGTAGTCAGCTACATAAGTATGTTGTGTATAACTTTGCTGCTAACTTATTTTTAAATTTAAAATAGATGGGAAATTAGTATCTCAATTCTCAAGTTTATTCAAAACAATATAAATTAAATTATTTTTATTTAGTACATAAATTACTTGTCTGCTGTAAACTCATTATATATATTTTTAATTAAATATTCAGTGACATAAATGTACGTACTGGCTACTATAAAAAAAAGTAAAAATAAAACCTACCGGCCAATGGCTACTACATAAAATTCCTTATTTTCATGTTTAATGAGATATCCCATGGCTTTTTTATGAAACTAACACTGACCATGCAAAGGTTTTAAAATCAGATAGAATATTTCTCTTTATATAACATAAATAACAATTCAGTTTACTTCCAATATTTAAAGGATTGCAAAAACACTGTAAGAAGGTTAAGTTGCATTCCCGTTTCTCAAATAGCAAAAGTTTTTTTTTCTTTTTTTTAAACTTTTGAATAGATAAAATATGAGCTCGAGCCCGAAGACTAGAACAGAGTCTAGGCTGGTTTCAGACCTGAACTGAGCCTGAGAATTTTTTTTTTTTCTCTTCCAGATTACCGCGATCGTAATGGAAATTAACCTTTGTTTCAACGAAATTCAAGGTTTAGTTTGAATGTCCCTGATATTTCCAGGTTAACAAAATTCCATGATATTCCATGTTTTCCAGGTCTGTGACCACCATGTAATTAATAAAGAGATGTTATCATGGTATTTTATTAATTGAAATTTTATTAAGAGGAACAGATTATTATTTGTCTTATTAATAGGAATTTTGTAAAAGAGCTTGTTTTATTAAACGGATTTTTGTGAAGGCCCCAAATTTTGCCTGGATCAAACCCTATTTTTGCATATTTTTTTTTTGTAAATTTAATTTATTTGATGAATTTAACTATTTTCCTAAACATTATATCTTGATGGATAACTGCTCTGATATTTTCACTTCATTTGAAATCACCACTACTCTGAAGTTGCTAACATCATTGATGCCAAGCCTGGCAAAATATCCTTTTATCGAACTTTGAATATGAAATAGATAAAATGCACGTACTACCAGGGTTCTCGCCAGCTTTTGACCAACATTAGCGATTTGGCGAATAAGAAATAAAAAACAGTAGCCAAATGAAAAGAAATCTTAGCAAAATAATTTCGGCGTGAAACACTGAAAAACCTACCTTTAAAACCCTTTTGTATCCCTTTTATACCAAATGTTCTAAAATAACCAATTTTTTTTTTTTTTTTTTTTGTAATTGCTTATAAAATAGAAATTCGACTACCTGTTACAGAAACTATTAAAAATAAGTACATTCTAAATGTCTCCAAAATGTGTAAATGTTTCAGACATTAATTTAGCAGTGAAAATAAAAAGAGCTATCTTTGATTTGAAAATATACACTAAACATTGCTATGAGATTTCGAATCTAAACGAATAGAAAAAATTTGACCGGTCAATGATAGTTTGCATACAACTAATAAATAGTATGGTAAATAGATAATTTCAATACCGTATTCCAGCAAAACCTTTCTCTATTTGGTTCTTGATGTGAGTAATTTAGATTTTTTTTTTACTGGCCCCGACCGGTGCATAGATAGTAATTAACTGACAAAAGAGAAATATTTATAGCACAATCCTTTGTCTTTAGCTGTTGCTAAACGGAATTGTGGTTGAGTCAGTACCTCTATAAATAGAAAATGTAAATGGCACAGTACGGTTGAATATGAAAAGCGAAATCAATCGTTCAGCAACGCGGATTAGAATCTCGGCTTTATTGGCACACACACACACACAAAAAAAAAAAAGAGCAGAAATAGAGCACTCGCAATTTGGCGAGTCTGATTGTTCTTTTACTCGCCAAATGGATCATTTTGTCGCGATTTGGCGCAATGGCGAGCGGCAGCGAGAACACTGCATACAACATGGATATATACAGTGATGTAGTCATAAAAAAAAAACCCCAGAGAGTATATATCAAACAGTATAGGGGAGAGCAGAGCAGAGTGTAATAGACCATCCCTAATATTTTATTTTTAAAGCTTTTCTTTTAGTCTAATTAATTACAGTACTGAATTGATTACTTATAGCCTTCAGAAAACATAGTTAACTCAGAATGAACCGTTTTATCCCGACTGGTTGTTTTGAGCTTCTAAAAGTCAAAATTTTCATCATCATATTTTTCTTTATTTACTTAGTTATTAAAAGTTATTCATAAATAGGATAAAACAGCTTTTTTGTAAAGGTAAGACACCTGTTTTTATTTAAGTTAATATGCTTAAAAAAAAAAAACTTTAAATAATATTTTTATGAGAATGTATTGAACTTCAACATGGAACATTGGTGGACCACCCACTGCTTGGATACAAAGGTCAACAATCCCTCTGCTCCTGTAATGCAGAATTTTCAAAATATATTTAATAATTGCTTATTTTCCATAAAGAAATACTGTTTTAAAGTAATTATTTAACTATAAAATAAGGTAAAAGAAAAAATGACAATTTATTTAACATAGTAAGAAATATTTTGGTTTGTATTTACTGCTTTTGAAAAATATAAAAGTAGCCTAATCCTATTGACTGTAGTCTTATCACTAAAAGAATTTCTGACAGGTTCTGAAATTTTATTACTCATTTAACACGTTGAGTGCCACGGTGACTGACACTGAAGCTGAAAAAAATTTACAATGTTTTAAGTAATTTTTAAGAAAGTGTAATCTTGTAATAAATGAAAGATAATTAAATTTTAAATAAATTTTCAGTAATTACTTAAAGCCATATATATATATACAGTAGAAGATCTTTATAACGCAAACCTAAAAATGCAAGGTTGTGCATTATATAGAATTTTGCATTATATGGATCACACATTAAATTCACCTTGTAAACATGGCCAAATATGTCTGAAACACATCAAAATACATTAGAATATCTTTATACTGCATTCCTTGTTACCAAGAGTTATTCAAATTATAAATTTTTGTATAATATTGGTCAGACATTGTTAAATTTACTTTATAAACATGATCCAAATATAACTGACACAACCATCCCTTATATTAGACATTTTCAAAAATGTTTATTGTAATAATAGCATTTTTTCAATAAAAAGGTCTTAAATCAGAAGATAAGTTGAAATAATGTATGAAATTTAGTCCTCTAGAGAGTATCAATATTTTACAATGTGAAAGTGCAGGTGCTTTTTAACTGCAAAAATCATTGTTTACATCTGAGAAGTTGTGCGTTATATGGAGAATTGCGTTATAAAGAACTTCTACTGTATATATATTTAGCTTTATGTTTTATAGTCTTGACTCTAGAAAAAAAAGGCCGACGGGCGGGAATTTTTCAAAAAGGGAGCACTATTCTAAAAAAGGGAACATTATCTAAAAAAGGGTAATTTTTTTCAAAAAGAGGACACTTGTACCTTGTTCACAAAAAATATTTTGAACTGATTTGTTTAGAGTGCCTAGAATTTGCGATATTTTCGCGGGATCAATTGAATTGCCACGAAGTGCGTAGGAAATGTTAAAAAGGGCAGCCGGGTGCAAAAAAGAAATAAAAAGGGCCGCCGGGCACAAAAAAGGAATAAAAAGGGCCGCCGGGCACAAAAAAGAAATAAAAAGGGTTGCCGGGCACTGCGCACTGCTAAAGCGGCTTAGAGTCAACACTATTTTATATCATATTTTAGACAGTCAGTCATCGGTGAATGACTCGTTTTAAACAAAAAGTTCAGTGTCAGCCACCGGTGACTGATGTGGCGCTTAACGTGTTAAGATATAACATTAAAACAAATTTGGAATCAAAACTTTATGGTTATTAATCTGTTGTTTATATCAGTGTTATCACAATGTCACAATCAGACTCAAAATTTTTTCAGAAAAATTTCAGGTTCATAAGTATTTTGCAGTTTCATTTGCAAATTTTAATGTGTGATAACTTTATTTAATAACTTCACCTTATTTGCAATTGTTCCTGTTACTTAATCTGTTATTTAAAAAATATAATTTCATTTAAATAATTTTTCTGTTTTGTTTTGTTTAAAAATGTTACATGCAAATTTGAATTAGTATGTTATTTTAGAAATAGAGGAATTTGATTAACAAATAATAATTTTATATTGTTTCAAATAATACTTAATAGTGGAACACTGAGCCCCAGTGGGTGGATCAGTATACCCTCCTTTTGGGACACACTGGTCCACTTTATGAATGCATACAAATATATATATATTTGAAATATATTTGAAAATATCTTCTGAAAAAAATCTGAGGCATGTAAAAAATGTTTAAGGCAAATATATTTTCAGGCAGATTGGACTTTCCATTAGAGAACAAAAATATAAACTGCAAAAGTAGTCCACTGTGCCCCAGTCTTTTCTAAATTATAGCTATGGTGGGTATAGAGTTACCCAACTCTTTTTAAAAAATTTCATCACAAAACACAAAATTGTCTTAAAAATAGACCTTTCACAAAACTTTTCTACCTCCAAACTGACCTTTCATAAATTCAATTATTTAAAAATAAAATCTGATCTGTCACAAAACAATTTAACTAGTCTTTTTTTATAAGTACAGTATGGAACCATTTATCCGGAAACCAGTTAACCGGAAAACCAGTTATCCGGAATGGTATTTCTGATAGACTGATTTCAGAATCTTTGCAGAAAAAGGTGTCATATACTGCCAGTTTGACACAGACTTTGCTTGAAACAATTGTATAATTTGATGACAACATCTAGTATTTGAAAAGAACGCATATTTAGTTCTATTTTAGATGTTTTAATTTTTATGCAGAGGAAACAGAAGAATTTTTGTTCCTCAGGGATTCCCATAAATTACCTTCTTTTAAACTCTGGTTAACTTTTGATCTTTCTTGCAGTGATTTTTAATCCAAGTAATCTAATAATTTAAAATGAGAAATAATGCCACAATCATACATATTCCACAAAACTTATCAAATGGATTTTGCTTTAATGCACAACCAGTTAACCGGAAAAACCAGTTATCCGGAATACATCTGACCCCAAGCATTCCGGATAAATGGTTCTGTACTGTAAAGGATAATACAGATACACGGGAATCTGGTTACTTTTCCAGTATAGCAGCCATAGCAAATTTTAGAAAATAGCCTTGACGACAGATGGAAATATGACAATATACAGTACAGAACCATTTATCCGGAATGCTTGGGGTCAGATGTATTCCGGATAACTGGTTTTTTCAGTTAACTGGTTGTGCATGAAAGCAGCATCCATTTGATAAGTTTTGTGGAATAAATGTGGTTGTGGCATTATTTCTGATATTAAATTATTAGATTACTTGGATTAAAAATCAATACAAGAAATATCAAAAGTTAACCAGAGTTTTAAAAAAAGTAAATTATGGGAATCCCTTAGGAACAAAAATTCTTCTGTTTCCTCTGCATGAAAATTAAAACATTTAAAATACAACTAAATACGTTTTCATTTCAAATACTAGATGTTATCACCAAATTATACAATTGTTTAAGCAAAGCCTATGTCAAACTGGCAGTGTGCGATACATTTTTCTGCAAAGATTCTGAAATTGGTCTATCAGAAATATCATTCCGTATAACTGGTTTCTGGATAAATGGCTCCATAGTGTATTTTCTAATCTATGAAAATTTTCACTGTTTCATATACTGCACGGGTCATTCTCCCAAAAGTGTACATTTTCAATACAAAGTTTTCCCGTAAAAAATTTTTGTTTCTCAGGACAAATGTAATTTTAAGAAACTTATCAATTACTGCAAGTAAAAATCCGCAATGGCCCAGCTACATTATATATATATTTTTAGAAACAATTTTTTTTTATTACCATCATCCATGGAGGTGAACTTTATGCTACAGTTATCTTTGTGTAGTAAGATAAAGCATAAAAAACTATTTATCCTATTAGATATGTAACCAAGGAGGGTCATTCCATGTCAAATCACCCAGAATTTTCTAAAAATGACACTCACCATCTTCAATTTTCATAAACTTTGGTGTATTTGTAGAATTTTTAATGCAGGTTCCAAAAATGTCAATCATATTGAAATTGATCAAACGGTTTGTGAGTTATGAGCTTTTAAATGTCTTCCAAGATGGCCGATTTGCTGCCATTTTGAATAGCATATGTGACAACGTAAAGGTCTATAACTTCTTTCAGGTTTAAGCTAGAACTTTCAAATTTTTTTTGTTCTGTTCAGAATAGGGATGCAACGGATATCCGGCAAATATCCGATATCCGGCATATCCGGCTGATTTTTCAATATCCGAAATACCGTCGGATATCCGAATCACAATCACCGGATATCCGACTTCTCTGCCGGATATCCGGCAATATGTAGCAAAGTAAATATATAAGGATAAGAGAAATTGTTTGATCCAAACAATGCCGAACAACTTTTGTTTATAATGCAAAATATGAAAGTAAGTCCACTATTCATGAGTAAAAGGTAATTCTCAAAAGTTTAAAGAATTGCCAGCTTTCCTAACATTGGTATTAGAACTCTTTATAATAAATTTAAGAATTTATGTTTACATCTTTTAGAAAATTGTACCTTTACTTTCAGAATGTGAAACAAAATCTGAAATTGTTTATTAAAGTATGACTTTATTAATTTTCTTTCTCTCTTTCTTCTATCTTCAATAGAAGAAAGTATTCTAACTGAGATTTTTTCGATTTCTGGTTTTCGGTGGTCTTAGACGTTTTAGGGGTCAGAGATCCCAAAACATGTTTATACAAATTGTCTGTGTGTCATCATACCATCAAAAAGTGTATGAAGTTGTGCATAGAATTGAACCAAATTTTTTGTGAATGTTTTTGGCTATAGCCAGCTGGCCCTCCTTCAATATTGGAACATTCCACTGGAAGGGGGTACTGTAATCGTGATTTTTGTGCCATTTTCATTATTGCGTCATCAAAAAGTGTATGAAGTTATGCATAGAATTGAACCAAATTTTTTGTGTATGTTTTTGGCTGTGGCCAGCAGGTCCTTCTTCAATATGGAAGCATTCTGTCGGAAGAAAGTGCTGTAATTGCGATTTTTGTGCCATTTTCATTATTGTACTATCGAAAAGTGTATGTTAAATATGTAATCATAAGTTATCCATATAATTGAACAAAATTTTTTGTGTATGTTTTTGGCTATGTCCAGCAGGTTCTCCTTTAAATTGGAAATATTCTGCCAGAAGGGTGCGCTGTAACAGTGATTTTTGTGCCATTTTCATTCTTGTGCCATCGAAAAGTGTATGAAGTTATGTATGGAACTGAACCAATTTTGGGGGGTATGTTTTTGGCTATGGCAAACTGGTCCTTCAATTTGAAAATATTCTGCTGGAAGGGGGCGCTATAATAGTGATTTTTGTGTTATTTCCATTATTTTATCATCGAAAAGTGTATGAAGCTAAGCATACAATTGAACCAATTTTTTGTGTACATTTTTGGCTATGGCCGGCAGTTTTTTCTTGAATTTGGAAATATTCCGCCAGAAGGTGGCACTGTGACAGCATTTTTTGTAAAATTTTCTCAATTTTTCTCAGTTTTTTGTACTGTATATTGGTGGCTCGTGAAGCCATGGGAACTTCGCATCCTGCTAAGCTGGCTATTCACAATCAGCTGATGTACAGCAGAATAACGAAAAAATATATTGATTTTAATAAATATCACGATTGAGATTAACTTATTCTTATTTTGATTTTTTGATGAATAGAAATTTTAGATCAAAATCAAAGTTGGTATAATATTGAACTAATAATATCGAAGTATTAGCATTTGGAACTACTTTTTGAAATATTAAGATGTATGAGATAGAAAAATGTTTTGGGATTGGCACATCCAATTAGTTATTTTTGTAACTTCATTATAAATAAAATAATTAAAATTAAAAGTAATTTTCTTTTTACTTATAAATATCACAGTAATTTAACTTAAAATAAAACTAAATGTGACTCAAAGCAAAACAGTATTAAATAATTAAAACAGAAAAAAGACATCAACTAAACCTATATTTGGAGAAAATAACTCTTTAATCATGGATAATATTAGTAGATATTTTATGTTTAAATTATAAAAAGAACGTATGTATTTCTTTGTGAAAATACTCTTCAATTATAAAGCCTATTAATTGGTTAAAATTTTTTACACAAATTATCAGCATTTCATTGTACAAATTAATTATTAGCAATTACCAATATAGTCAATGCCATATCCAAATCCAGTAGCAATTATCAGCATTTGCATTTCATTGTACAAATAAACAGAATATTTTAATGTTTAAATTACATTTTTTATACAACATTATTAATATACATTACACGGCTTGAATGGCAGATACATGTCTTGAATTTCGGGATGCGATGGCAGGATTCGTGCCCTAAAGAACATTGGGGACGGGAAGCTCCTGTTTCCAAAAAATCATTTTCCGAAAATGTTTCTTTGTAAAACGACGATGAAGTGTCGGGACCGACTGACAAATTTCATGATATTTTCCACTATCGATTTGCAGTTTTCACAGTTTCTTCTTACAATAAATTGACAAAATTAGTGTTTGTTTTTCTGCATCTGACCAAAAAAGTTTGCGATTTTTCTCCTCGACCAACTGACGAATTTCTTGATTTTTTTCTGGAGACCGATTGGTGAATTTCATTAAAAAAAATTTCGCAATCAATTGACAAATTTAGAAATTTTATTCTGTGACCGATTGGCAAATTTCCCTGTTTGTTCTTGTGACATACTAATGAAACTAACGATTGTTTTTCTGCATCTGATTGAAAATTTTCGCATTTTTTCTCTGCGACCGGCTGAGGAATTTGCTCGTGACGGATTGGCAAATTTCACGATACTTTTCCATGATCAATTGACGAATTTCATGATATTTTCCCACTTTCGTTTTCCCATGAACTTCAGTTTTTTTCTTGCAACCAATCGACAAATTATTTTATTTATTTTCACCATGATATACGAAATCAGCAATGTTTTTTCGGTACTTTTCGGTTAGCCGGGCGCCAGTGTTATATATACATATGTATGTATGTATATCTATATATACATATATATGTATATATACACACACATATATACATGTATACATATAGCTTTTATGCATGTATTAATATACATATATATGTATATATAGGTATACATACATATATATAACACTGGCACCCGGCTAACCGAAAAGTACCGTTTTTTCCTATGACCGTTTTACATATTTTGCAATGTTTTTCCTGTGCGCCCAAAATTGGAAATAACTAAAAGGGCAGTAAAGGCCACCGGAGACTAAGCTCTACCAAATTGGACAATAGTCAGCACTAAACAAAATGAGATTACACTTGTAGTGCACATGAAAAAAAAAAAACTTTGATGAACTTCAAAAAAACATATTTAGAAATAGCAAACTAGTTATTTCTCGCAATTAACAGAAATTAGGACATGACTTTTTGAAATCAACCTTTTCTTGTGTAATAGAAGAAAGCAATTGACTATTCCCTTTTCAAACTTTGGGTATGGATTTAAAATTCCAATGCATAGAACATAGTTCAATTAACAAAAATACCAGGGATTACAGTTTTGAATATAATTCCATTAAGGATATAATAAAACAAATTTGTTCAGAAGTGACATACCATCACCGATATGCATTATTCGTGTAAGTTAAGAATGAATGCACATCAGATTTTGCAAAGTTTTCTAAAACTTTTTAAGAGAGCATAACTATGTGTTTCCGATAATTTCTAAAGTTATAAAAGTCGCAGGGTTGTTTGGTTTAAACGACGTTGGTTTAAATCGTGGTCTTTTTTAAAAAAACCATGCTGTTTTTTTTTCATCTGTTTTTTTTTTCTCTTTTTCCCTATTGTTTTCATTTATTTTACACATTATTGAAAAATGCAAAATCCAAGTTATGCAGAAGCTACAAGCAAAACTTTAGAAAAATGATGAATTAATAAACTTGTAAAGTAACAAACATTTTTAGTCAAACTTTTCTTATAAGCTTTAAGTCTACATGGCAGACTAATTTTTCTAAAATTAGCTGGGAAAAAAAAAAAAAAAAAAAAAAAAAAAAAAAGTAGTTAGTTTTCTTTCTTCTGCTTTTTCAAGCCTTTTATTTTAAAAAATAGCCAAAATGGCAGATTCTAGCTAAAAATACACTTTTACTACTTAGATTGCTTGATTAATTAAGATTTACTAAGGATTACATTATGCCTCAATGATGACATAATCGTAAGTAATTCTCTCCATTGGTTACTCTTTGTTCTGTATGCTAATGAAGGATTGGCGGTGAGTTTTCTTTGTTGTATCATGGCTATTGTGTTTAGTAAGCTTTTTTTTTTTCTTTCATTCCTACACTGGGATTGAGGTTTTGCATTATGATTTATTTTATTGTTACCAGCAGGGTTTGCATGGTTTAAATCAATTGGTTAACCAACTGGTTTTTTAGAAAAAATCTAATATAACATTTTCTCATTTTTGTAATTTAAGTGTTTCAAATTATCGGATATAAATAATTTCTACTTTTAACCAGGGATGTAGTGGAGGGTATATGCTGGTATGCAACATATACCTTCTGAATTTTTTTAAGATTGACAACTTTTATAAATCTACTTTCAATTTTAAGATCAATGTTTTCAGTAGTCTAAAAAGCTGGTAAATAGGTATTTCTGTTTATTTTACTGTCGCCCTCCTTTTTTTTTTACCTGGCAGTTTCTGAGAAGTGTCAAATGACAATATACAATACTTCTTGAAACGTGTAAAGACTCTACTGCTAAATTCAAATCATTCCAGGAATTCTTTATAAAAAGCTTAAAAGCTTTACCTTTAATAAAAGATAATAATTGTTCATGTAGTGTTTTAACAGAAAAATCAGACATATCATATTACAAATATTTCAAAGAAATGATTTTGAATAGCCATGGGAAATTATATTGTATTTATGAAACTACACCATATATTTATTTATAGGACTATAGTAATCAAAAAATTGTTTATTAAGATTTTCAAGGTATCAATGTTTCTCTATGTAGAGCATTTTATTCATGGAACATAAGACATAACTTTTACTAAAAATGTTAAATTATTTCAATTTTCTACATAATTATTGTAATTATTTAATTTAAATTATTTTTAAATGAAGTTATATTACTTACATATTCAAGAATGTTTATTTTTATCAATAAATATGTATGTATGTGTAATAGAAAAATATATTTTTAAAAAACCCGGTTTAAACCAAAAAAACCTGGTTTTTTTTAAGAAAAAAAAAACTGATTTTTTACCAACCCTGAAAAGTTGCTCTGTGCTGTTTGTCAAAAGTGTAACTTGTGAAAGAGGCTAAAGTACGCAAAATGGAATAAAATCTAAATTAAGAAATTCATTTAGCAACCCGATTGTTAATTGCCCATAACATTAGGTGAAGGTTGAAAAATAGACATGATATATATAAAACTTTATTCTGTTCCTTTGTTTTAATAAAATAAAAATTTTGAATAATTATCTTGAGTTGTTAATTTAAATTGTTTCAATGGTATTTTGTCATGTCTGTATAAATGTAATTCTTTAAGTAGCACATAAAAAATGATGGGGTTTAAAGATTATTTTTTTCTTTCTAACAATCCAACTCCCCTGCATTTATAAATTTTGGGTATGAAACTCCTCTTGGGAAAACTTGAATTACAAGCCCTGATATTCAAAGAGATATAGTTTTTGTAAATTATATTTCAATACATTTAAAATGTTTTAATGATGTGTGAAACATGTTTGTAATTTATTGTTCTGAGATGACATTATATAGAGAAATAATTCACTATATAATTAAAAACATATCTAGTGCCGGATATCCGATCGGATATCCGGCCGGATATCCGAATCCGGCAGGCGAAGGAGCTTCGGATATCCGGTATCCGATATCCGGCAAAATCAATATCCGGTGCATCCCTAGTTCAGAATAAAGTGTTCTTTCATTTAAACTGATTTTTGTGCAGCTTATTCCATTAAAATGCTGTCAGAAAATGACTTTTTGTCATTTTTTAAATTAAAAAAAGGCGTAACTTTAATGGCTGATTTCCCCCATTGTTCCCCCTTCAATTTTCATCTAATTGCATAAATAGGCAACTCAAAGTGTGTTTTGATGCCTGATAAGAAAATTTTAATGGGCAATTTGCAGGTGTTTTGTTTAAAGAAGAATTTCAATTTTACTGACCTTCCATAAGTAACGGAAAGTACAAGATAATGTTGATATTTCTTTTATTACCAGAAATATCATGCATATTTACATCTAAAAGTTTGATAAGGCTTTATCTTACGTAAACATATACATATTTTTTAATGTGGCTATGAAGAAGGGGAATCCCACAGGAATAAATAGGAATGCTGATAATGAATTCCTGCAAGACATAGAAGTATTTTCCTAACAAATTAAATCTATTGCAAAGTTTCAGTAAATTATAAGTGAAAAAGAAATAATGGGAAAAATTCTACAAATAGTCACATTTTATAGCAAAATCATACTTGTATATAATACAAAATATAATTTAGAAAAAATACATTAAGTAAATATTATCGTACTTTAAAATTATGCAAAATAACATTTAGCACATACACAGTAAAAATGCTATTGAAAATATATCTACATCAATAACAATTAAAAATAAAGATAATTAATAAAATTTGTTCTCTTTATATTTCGATTTTATTTCCTTCTAATTTTATGTTTTGCCCACTTGGTTCTTATTAAAGCACTGGATGCATCATCAAGTTTATATATTCTACCATTTGTAGTATTGATTTCACATGCACAAAGGATATGACTGAAAGGCACAATACAACTGTCATTTTCTGTCCAATAATACGAAGGTGATGGGCCATTGTGGATGCATGAATTTAACAGTTGCATCTCCTTCTTTTTTTGTGGACTTTTGACACTAAGCCTATATACCCATTCCATTCATACAAACATGCTACATAACTTTTAAGAGATGGAATATCCAAAGTCTCTTTAATATTCCTATCAAAAGATGGACAAACAGAAAAATTTTCATCAGTATTTATTCTTTTTCCACTTATTAATAAGTTTTCTGTAGATCCATAATAATGCATACTGCATGTTCCAAGAATTGTCGTAGCAAGTTGCATCCAATGAGACATGTTGTTGCGCAGTTTTAACATGTCACTTTTTGTGATGATAAAAAATGTTATACCATCAATGTTTTGTCTGCAATATTCATATATCATAGCCACATTTGCAATTTGATCATGCAACGGCCTTTGCAGACTTGCTTTTGTCACAAGTCTTTTAACAGTCCCCCCATCCCCCACCCCATCGCAAACAGATTTTCCATGACTTGTAGCAAAAAAACTCCATTTTGCTTTTATTCTACCAAAATCATGTTCATGGGTTCAAAAATTTCAGTTTTAATATTGGGCAGCAGAGCCACCAGTAAAATATTTTACATTTGTAGCTAAGATATACTTATTATTTAAATGCTGCAAGATTAATTTTTGAGTCTGATAAACCATTGGTACACCATGGTCCATATCATCTGAAAGCATGCAAAGGCTTTCACTTTTTAAGCTGCTTCCATTTTTTGCTTTACATAGAATGCAACTGTATGTAAAGTACAGCAAGCAGGTGTCCAATGGTAGCTGTTGCGCTTCATCTTGCAATACAAAAGAAAAGTTCTCACTAAAATCCATTTGTATGAGAGCCTCATGACTAGAAAGATCTTTTTTTCAAATAAGTGCTTTGAGACTTGGATATGTGTGTATGGGGTACGAGCTTTTCCATCTTTTTAAGAATAAGATGGATGAAATCGTACAGAGTAGATGTATGTGATGTTAACCATACTCTGTCAGTTGATACCCACTGTTTATGTTCAATTGCGTCTTCGGGATCAAGATCCGGAAATTTTAACTTTAAAAAAATCTTCAAGAACATCTTTCTTGGGACATTTGCTGCATATATGTAACATACAATTTATATTGTTAGAACTGCAAACCAATTTCTGGATTAAATCTTCATATTTTTCTTCAATCCCTGTTGCTGCAATAAGCAACTGAACTTTCTAATGTATTGTATACATGCAGACAGAATGTGTGCCAGAACATCCAACTAAGACACAGTGCTTAGGTCGCAGGTCAGCAAATTTTGAAAACCCAGTTTCATTATTGGTAGGAAATTTCAATCGAAATTGGATATACAGTTAATTCAGATTACAAAGAAGAAACCATTTTTGAACATGGGCACGGGCAGACATTTTTTTTCATGCTGACCGTATCCCCCTGATCAGGCATGAGACATGAAAATTCATTATTTTCATGAAATTCTTTCACAGATTTTATAGTGTCTTCCCAAGTATAAAGTCTATACTTGGTACTCAGTTATACTAAAGGTTTCAATTATTTTCTTTCTTGACCATCATGACTCAGGAATCAAAGTTAGCAACTGAATTTTTTCTCTGTGACTAATTTGTGGAAATTTTTCTTTCCATTAATCTTTCAAATTCTGAAGCTTTTCTTTTGATTCACATTATCTTCACCAAAGCTACTGTTTTCACTCTGAAGAACGTTCTCTTCCAAATCAAGGGTACAAGCAACCTTCTTTCGCAAGGCAATTTTCATTTGTTGTAATTTTCTTTCTCCAGCAGACACTTTCCTGTGTGCAGAAATTGTATGTAACCTTAGTGGTGAACTTCCATTAAGCTTTAAGTAATATTTTTCTTTCTGATCCATGTTTGATGTAATTTCTTCAGAAAAATCAGCGGACTGACACAAGTCTTTCTGTTCCTTCACGTATATTTCCAGCAAAGCTCTTGCTTTTCCCCCTACAGGTTGAACATAGTTTCTTACCAGGAATGGAATCATTATGTAGCTTATGCCTGTAATTCTTAGCTTGATCCACACTTATCACATGCAAGAAAGAATACTTTTCTTGGTCTTGTTAGGATGAAGATTAAATAAATGAAAACATTTCTTTTTCTGAATTTACATATGCAGAAAGTGTTCTCTGTGAGCAAAGCATATTGTTGAGTTTTCGCTATCTTCTAAATTGCATCTTAATGCAAGAAGTTCTTTATTTTTGATGGATAACTCATTGCGATGGTGGATAACTTGAGGATTATTTAAATCACAATTTGGATTATTAATATTTAAACTAATATTTTAGCAATTAATTAATTAGAAATTTCATATTTTGGACAGCAATTTTCGATTTATAATTCAACAATAATTACAGCTTTAATGTTATTTACATTTAAAAATTGAACCAAAGTGAAATAAAGTATATAATTTTTTTTTTATTTTGAACTAAATTTTAAATTTTTAAATCACCCATTAAAAATTTTTAACAGGTATCAAAACACACTTTGAGCTGCAATATTAATATAACAGAGTTAATTTTTTAACTAATTATATTTATTTTGAATGTAGATATATTTTTAATAGTATGTTTACCGTGTATGTGCTAAATGTTATTTTGTATAATTTTGAAGTACAATAATTTTTACTTATTGTATTTAGTTAACAATTGTAATTTTATCATTTTGTATAATATGCAAGTATGATTTTGCTATAAAATGTGGCAATTTGTAGAATTTTTTCCATCATTTCTTTTTTATTTAAAATTTACTGAAACTTTGCAATAGATTTCAGTTTGTCATGAAAGTACTTCTATGTCTTGCAGGAATTCATTATTAGCATTCCTATTTATAATTCCTGAGGGATTCCCCTTCTTTTTAGCCACATTAAAAAAATATATATATGTTTATGAAAGATAAAACCTTACCAAACTTTTAGATGTAAATATGTATGATACTTCTGGTAATAAAAGAAATATCAACATTATCTTGTACTTTCCGTTACTTATGGAAGTCGGTAAAATTGAAATTCTTCTTTAAACAAAAAACCTACAAACTGCCCATTAAAATTTTTTTATAAGGTATCAAAACACACTTTGAGCTGTCTATTTATACAATTAGATGAAAATTGAAGGGGAACAATGGGGGAAATCGGCCATTGAAGTTATACCTTTTTTTAATTAAAAAAATGGCAAAAAGTCATTTTCTGCTAGCATTTTAATGGAATAAATTGCACAGAAATCTGTTTAGATGAAAGTTTACTTTATTCTGAACAGAACAAAAAAAATTTGAAAGTTCTAGCTTAAACCTGAAAGAAGTTATAGACCTTTTTGTTGTCACATGTGCCATTCAAAATGGCGGCAAATCGGCCATCTTGGAAGACATTTAAAAGCTCATATCTGCCAAACCGTTTGATCAATTTCAATATGATTGACATTTTTGGAATCAGCCTTAAAAACTCTGCAAATTCACTGACTTTTATCAAAATTGGTGATGGTGGGTGCCATGCCCTGGGTGATTTGTCTTGGAATGACCCAGGAGCAATTCTATATAAGAATGCATAATGAATTTATTTGGAATGAATATAAAAAAAATACAAAAAAATTCATCTCCTATCTGGAGCTTCTTTTCATCACCGATCTTTTTTTTTATTTTACAACAACAGTCATTGTAAATTCTTGTTAATCATTTTTCTCTGAAATATACTTTTTTCAAAATTTAAGAGATTCATGGAGGTGAGGAACATGCTCTAAATATTAACCTACATACTTATTTTTTTTTAGATTTTTTTTTCCTTCTTTAAATCAACACCTCTTGATATAAAAACATAAGCAATATATAAGCATATATCTTAGTGTTGATTTAGTCACCTTGAATTACATACAGTTCACGGATGTGAGAATCTCCAATAACTTTGTTTGCTTTTTTATAACAAAATCTAATACCAAAGTATAAAAACAAATTTCTGACTTAAAATTTAACAACAGCAAACATACTGGCTAACTTTAGCATCATGGGAAACAAAATCTGATGGTAATTTTGCCATTTATTAACATGAAAATGCAACTTAATGTTTGGTTCATGGAGGTAAGAATTTAATGTGGGACACGCCTTTCCGTACTCAGAAAACAGACAAAAATGCAAAAAAAAAGTAATTAACTATGCTAAGTTACTTTGCTCTTGAGATAGTAGTAGATAGAATAATAATTATTTAACTATTTTCTTTTCAATTAAATAAGTAATCAAACATTTTCCTGAGTAACTTTAGGTGTGTGATATGACACGGAGGTAAAATCTCACAGACTGCGTACTAAGGGAAAAAAAACAAAAAACACAGTAATAAAAAACGTATTGCACACGACACATTTAGTCTTCTAAAAGATAAATTAATTCAAAAATGTTTATGTGAAATACTGAAAAAGGCTTTATGACTGGAATTATACACTTTTTCGAGAATGACCCACACAAGCCATTTTTTTTTCGATATTTACACAACTTATTTACTTTAAAGAAGACATTTAATATATTTTTATAAACAAGCAGAAGTAATTTGTTAATGAAAATAATAATATAAAATATAAATAAGAAGTTCATACATAGGGTAGATGAAGATGTGCCAGTAATGGACACCCTTAAGGAATTTCTTTAAAAATCGTTTTTTAATTAATAGTTATAATTATTATATTCCAGTTTTTTCAATATTGTATTAATCTTTCAACAATATTTAACAAATTCTCATAATCTCATTTCCCAATATGATTCAAAATTTAATTGTAGATAACAGAAATACATCAAAACACCTAAAATGCCAGTAATGGACTGGACACCCCATAAAAAAGAAATAAATATAATTGTTTTTATGACTATTTAGAACCAGAATTTAATAAAAGCATACTAATGAAACAAAATAGTTATTTTCAAATAAATTTATCAAATAAGGACACCAGTAATTAATAAAATATTTGTGATAATCGTTCATTGTTTGCATCAATTATTGTAATTATCAGAAGATCGATATTTTAATTATTTTAGATGGCTAGTTTAAAATGTCAGGCAACTACAGCTATCAAATTTTGAGACAGTGGGGAATTTAAAAGGTAATACAGTAAACTCTGTCAGGAATTGATCGGGACTGAGAAAATTTTCCGTAGTGGACAATATTCCGCCTTACACAAATTTTACTCTATGTCTTTGGATTCGCAGGGACTTGAAAATCTCTCTGAGTTAGACAGATTTCAGTCTTTCACAAAGTCCGCCTTACAGAGAGTTTACTGTAGTTTAAAAAAAATGTTTTGGAGTATTAGTGTATAGTTTCATCTCACTATTTTTAACAATTAAACTTCCAGAGATTAATACTTGATATATTACTTGGGAACTACTTGCGAATTCGCCCGGAGTCTGCCATCTTGTTTCTTTGTTGTTCATTTATAACCACTTTATGCTTTATTTAACAACATAAACAACAACAAACATAACATAAACAACAACAAACATAGCATAAATAACAACAAAAATAAATAAAAAAATCCAAATAAAGAAATTTAAAATCGGCGATGATCAACAAAGAAACAAGATGGCAGACTCCGGGCGTATTCGCAAGTAGTACCTATTACTTGTAATAATTAATATTACAAATATGAAAGAAATGATGTGAGTTGGATATTTTAAATACTAAATTAAGTAATTTCAAAATAAAACTGTAGAACTGATGGTTGAGGCCACTGATCTGCAGATTTACTAGTTTCATGTTTACTACAACTTTCATTAATATTACAATTTTTTTTTCTTTTGTCAGATGCAAATAAGCAAACATTTAAGACAGAAAATAGATTTTTAACAACTTCTGTAACTTAATTGTTTTTGTTTAAATGGGGAGGGATTAAGCCCTATGAGCCCCTCTTTGACTGTGCCCTTAAAAAATATTTTCTGTTTCCTGAATGGTTTGATCGCCAGATTATAAAATATACAAGGCAGAATTATATACATAGAAAAAAGGAATAAAATATTGAAATTTTATTAACCACATAAAATAACTTAAAAGCAGCTATTTATAAAAGTTTTGGTGTTATTATATTTTGTTAAGTGTAATTTAAAAATTAAATTTGATTATTTAGATTTTCAGTTAAGTTAAAATATTTTATACACTATAGACATGACTGAAATTGCATTTTTAATCAATGTCTACATGGGGTGTCCCATCACTGGAAAATGACTAATTAAGCATCCCAGTAATGGATAC
Organism: Maratus speciosus; assembly: GCA_963932465.1. Taxonomy (NCBI): domain Eukaryota; kingdom Metazoa; phylum Arthropoda; class Arachnida; order Araneae; family Salticidae; genus Maratus; species Maratus speciosus. Next base: position 571,905,616 of record OZ010788.1, on the reverse strand, counting down.
CCCTCTTAAAACCTTAAAAATAAATGAAATTTCATAAAGTTAGTAGTACATAGAAATTAGTATTATAAAATTCAAAGTTTTCTATTTCTACCAAAACAAAAAACTGCAAATTTTGCAAGAAAATAAAGAATACATGACTTTATTAAATGAAGCCAGCTCTTAGCCTGTTCATTAAGATTTCCATTGAACAACAGTGGAATTTCGAAAGATTATTTTCAGCTTCCTGATTGGTTTGATTAAAAGTGTCAACAACAACCCAGTTTTATAAAACATGCAAGGGGGAATTATAAAAAAAATAATTAAAGCTAAATATTTATTAGTTATTTTCTTATGAACCAAAAACATCAAGGGGTGTCCATTACTGGCACATCTACCCTATATAAAAAAAAGCATAAAAGTTCGTCAGGTTTGTTTTCATAAGTTGTTTATATCATTTGACTAAATATCTCACTTGTAAAAAAAAAAAAAAAAAAAAAAAGCCAAGGTTCCTATACAGGAAAAGTACCAGAATCTGAATATAAAAATAATTTCAAATTCACAAAATTATGACTAGAATTTTCACAAATATAAAAAAAAAAAAAACTTCAGTTTCCCAAAAACAGTACTCTGAGAGAAAAATTTGGACATGACTACTTCCCTTGAAATACATATCATCAGTTAAAATGTCAGCATCCTATAAATTACACAGCACAGGGGATAATAAAGCCGTAGTGACAGATTTTTATAAAAAAAAAAAAAAAACTTTTAATTGAAGATCATCAAGGAATCAAAAGATGCTACTAGTTTATTTTAAGCAGAAGAGTCAACTGTAGAAGAAGCACAAAATTATTATGCATTGCAAAAGAAATATTATTACTAGTAGTACTAACAATGTAATAATACTCACCAACTTAATCTCTTGATATAAGTATTTCTAGGAATGACGGTTTACACCTTTTTCTCACACCTTACAAGATTTTTATCAACCTGTAGAAAAAAAGAAATGTAGATTTTGAATCATTTGAAATTTTACAGCCTAAATATATTAGTAAAAAATTGGGAGCACTGGGTAGAAATAATTTTTTTGCAGTTAAATTAATGTAAATCTAACAGAAATTTCAGATTATGTACTAGAATATACAATCTGAACAACATGAAACTGGTATAAAACATAGAAAGGTTTGAAGACAACATAAAAATGGGTTTGAGAAATCAATAAAAATTGGCCCACTGATTTCGCTTGCATTAATATACAATTAGTACACATAAAAGTTACATTCAATATTACGATGTTATATAAACTAACAAGGACACATTGAAAATGCAAAACATTCACGGAATTAACGCACAACTGAATGTAAAGAAAGAAAATAAATTAGTTGCAAACAAACTAATGAAAAGAAAATACATTCACCAAAGAATCATTTACACAATCGACATAAATAAAAAGTACGATGTTAATGACCGAATATATTAATAATAAAAACCATCTTAAACAGCATAACAATAATAAATAAAAATATTTTCATACATTGATAAGCAATTTCTCTTCTTTTTCAAATGTTTTCAAGCGACTACTTAAAAATAATCAGAACAAAACCATACTCTGGGGATCCGATCGGTACCTCCACCACAAAACAAGAGAGAGGAGAGCCGAGAAGAGGTGCAAGTTTTGCTGTCAAACAAAAACAACGTTTTAAAAATTAATAACCCTGGTGACCAGAAAAAAAGTTGATGCCTTTGAGTAGAGGACTAGAGCGCCCTCTATAAATCCATTAAGCGTGGTGAACGGCTTGCAGTCCGTGCAAAACTACGTGGTATGAACAACACCCCAACAGAAAATGCCTCATCCGAATCCTTTGTTCTTATTCCAAAAATATTGAACAATCCCCTCTTTCACCACCCTTCCAAAAAAGACCTCTAAATGAATAGGCAATAATAATCCAAAGATTAGAGGCCCAAGGGCGTCTTCGCAAATATGGCAATGGCACAAAGAAGAGAAACACGTGTTTCTCTTCTTTTTTCTGAAAGTTTGACTGGTACCAGTCAAACTTTCAGAAAAACAATTTTCTGTATTATAAAGCAAAAACGTGTCCGTGAGTGACGCTGACGTCATATGGAGGGTAACGAGCTAACGAGAAAGACAGGCTACCGCGGTGGGTCTGATTCTTCTTTTTTTACAGACCGCTGGGGTCACGTGATGCTCTTTTCGCACACCTTGATTGCTGCATTCGAGCATCACGTGACTCCAGCGGTCTGTAAAAAAAGAAGAATGGAGGATATTCCATCTCAGTTTTGATCACGTGGTCAATGTAAAAACTTCTAGCGTAAAGAAGGGAAGGCTCCGTAGACGTGTAATGTAAATCCCCGCTAGCCAATGAAACAGCTCATGAGGCAAAAACAGTAGTATTTTCCCTTCTTATCAGTTAGAAGTTCCTTGGGTAAATTACCGGTATCACGTGACTTTTTTCAGCCTCGAACCCAGATTTGGAATATCCTCCATTGGACCCACCGCGGTAGTCTGTCTTTTTCGTTAGCCTCGGAGGGTAAGTAACGATTTGAACAAACGTTTTCTTTTTATCGCAATTTTTTTAACTTTTGAATATTTCACAATCTCAATTTTTACACCTTCAAATAAAAAAGAAAAATCTACTTTCAAATGCAATTTCTTTTAAAATTGCATTTGATTTCTTTGGAATTTCTTGTATTTCAATTTACAGATTTTTTTTATGAGTATTTTAAAATAATTTTCAAGCATGATTTTTAAAAAATCTATCTCAAAAATGAAAGCGCATCCCGATTACGGAAGATAAACCCGAAGACCCGTTAACATTAAAAATAATGTAAATAATTCAGCGTTTAGGATATTTTTATACATTAGGATATATTATTTTGAGGATATTTTTATATAGTAGGAGATATTATTTTGAGGATATTTTTATATAGTAGGAGATATTATTTTGGATTTAGGATATTTTTATTTTCGAATATCGGTTTCGAAAACAAAAATATCCTCATTAAAAAAAAATAAATAAATAAAATAAAAAGAAAAAAGAAAAAATCTGAAAAGAAAAGCGAAAAAGTAAAAGCGGCCTTTGGAGATATCGACCTCAGCTAGCCTGTGCAGAAAAAATTGTTTAAAAATATTGAAGAGATATCTCAAAAAATTCCTTCCACAGGATTAACAATAGCGAACGGGTGTTTTCTCATGATTGAAGTAACCCCTTTATTTGCGCCGGATCTCAGTTCCAATGCTTCTTTGTTTTTAGTGAATGTTTAAATATTGGTCGGTATTTACTGGAGCCCATAAATATTGCGCTCCGGAGCCCAGCGGAACAGTACTTCCGAAAAACCAAGAACAAAATTATTTTTTCCTTTCCCTCCAATCTCATATCATTTGCGTTCATCTCTACTAAACTGCTTACATATGTGGCATACCATTATAGCATCTAGAAAAGTTATAGTGTGGCAACAAATTATTTAAAAGTGTTAAAAAGTCGAATCCGATAAATGTTGAAAGATGGTGAACAATAAATGTCGATTGTAGCGAAGCTCAAACGTAAGCATTGTATGACTGAAATGAGAAAGCGTTTCAGTCGCTGTAATCGATATTTATCGTTCAACATTGTTCAACATTTATCGGAATCATTTTTTTAGTATTTTTTAAAACATTAATAGAATATCCGGTTGCCAACTACATCTTTCAGATTCTACAGTACCGTGTCACATACGTAAAAGCTTCTACTTAAAGCTCAACGTTTTTAACCATTTGGAAAAATGGTTATTGTTCTCGTCAGGATGGGAAATCAAAAGCATATCTGAAGGTTTTCATTGGTTTAATCTGCATTTTATTCGTTTTCTGATTGGTCTATACAGTAATCTGTATTTCCCTTTACTTTCAACAGAGATAGACAACAGAGTGTTGCCAGTAATAAAAACTACAAAAAAAATTAATAACTCAGAAACAAATTGAGATACAGCTTTCAAACAAATTGCATTTAAAAGTACATTTTTTTTCTCTATACGACGGTGTAAAAAGTAATATTGTGGGATGTTTAGAAGTTTAAGAATGAAATTTCCTTTAAAATGTGTCGTCAGATTTCTTGGAAATCTGACGATGGAAAGCCTTTTCCCGAACAGCCAATGAAATGCTTGGATATTTACATAAGTTTCAGGTGGATAATACTTAAGTTTCATGAAATCTGACGGGTCGCAGGCGATTTTGTTAGATTGCAATTTTTACGTGTAATAACACTGTTCATGTTTAATTCATGGCGTACGTAATGTAAGATCAACTCCGTGCGATTTTTTATGTCTTAAATTTTAGTTTTCGAAAAAAATCGTTTTCCAAATGGTCGTTGTAATTTGATAAATTACTTTTTTTCCTTTTTTTGTTGTTGTTGTTGTTATTCCATTGGTTTCCGAACGGCGATCAGGAATGCCAGAACTAATACAATCGTATCGGCCGTTTACGCAGTGCTTAATTTCGCCCGACCCAGTATTTCTATATTTTTAGTAAATATTTATCTATTAGTCAGAGTCCACGGGAGCTTATAAATATTGCGCACCGAAGCAGCGCTGTGTGTTTGTTTTGCAACTTGAAACGAAAACATCCTTGCCTAAAAGGACTTTCTGAAAATTCTCCGATCTTGATATTAATGTTTTGCTCTATTCATTTATTAGATCTTTTATATAAATGTATATTAGACCGGGAGGCAGCTGCACAAACCATCACCTCATCGAATTGACGGTTGAAATTCCAAGATTAGTTAAAACTCGATTTACATATTAAAATGCAACTGGTTTGCCAAGTCATATCTTGGTGGAAAACACCTACAAACCTGTTTTTAGTGGTTGACTGGTAAGGTTTACCATTGTGTTCTCCTGTTCTCAGTCCTTCATGTTTTCATATCTTTGGGTGCAGGAAAACACAAAGATAAACCTACCGATCAACCACTAAAAGACAAACCTATCGATCAACCACTAAAATCGGATCTGCAGGTAGCTTCCACCAAGATATGACTTGGCAGACCAGACCAGTTGCATATTAGTATACTATTCGAGTTCCATCTAAACTTGGATTTTCAGCCGTCAACTCGATGATGTGATGGTCTGTGCAGCAGCCTCCCGGCCTATATAGATATGGTCAAAATATATTATTACTAGCAAAAGTCATGCCTTGTTTGGATTCGCGAAGCATTATTTAATAAGATAAATATTTGAAAGTAACAATATTTTTCAATTCCTACTATTAGCTCACACTCTCCCTATATATATTTATATATCTTGTTCAAATTTTCAATCGTTAGTAAAATACTCATTATTCATCCTATCAAGTTGAAATAAATTTTTTTAAACTTGTACTGGATGACAATTGATGTTAATACAGTTTTTTTCAAATATTAATTAATTAAATAAATTTTAGATTTGCATGGGAAATAAAATGGCGGCCATTGGTTACTGAAGATCAATGAAAGTATTTTCAATAGGGGGGGACCCTGTTATGTCGCCAAATACCGCCAAGTTTGTCGCCAACTTGGCGATATATCGCCAAATTTGGCGGCCAAAATGAGTCGCCAAAAGTGACGCCAACTTGGCGATATCTCTAATATTTCGCCAAATTCCCATAGACTTCCATTGTAAACCTACTTGCTTATAGAAAATCAACAAATTGAGATATTTTAATGCAACAAAAACTAATATTAGCTTAAGAGATTATATTAAATTTTTCTTTGATGACCTAAGTAGGAATTGACTTTAAAAACAAAATTTTTATATTACTTGTTTATTATTATGTTTGCATCTTTATTAAGCAAAAACGTTATTTTATGTGTTGGTGCATTATAACTTTAGAAATGTAAATTCAGCCAAATAACTAAGAATTTCCTCGGAATTCTCTATTTATGATATAAGACTGGTATAAATAAAAATATTTTCGAAGCAAAATTTTACAAAAATATTTTTAAATTTTCAACTAAAAGCTCTTTTTAAGATGTTTTTACATTTTATTGATTACAACAATTAATTTTATTTGTTTACAATTCTTTTGTTGCCACTTTACAAAAAAAAAATCATAACATAATTCTTTTAAAATGCGTAAGTATAATTCTTCATAATATAATTCTTTTAAAATGCGTAAGTAAGCTCTTTTAAAGATGTTTTCACATTTTATTAATTACAACAATTAATTTTATTTGTTTACAATTCTTTTGTTGCCACTTTACAAAAAATGATAATATAATTCTTTTAAACTGCGTAAGTAACGTCTGCGTAAATGATTTCACATAATAAGAATAAATTGTGTATTTGAATTCTTAACACCGAAAAATACTTTTATAATTGAATGTAAATAAGTGAATTTTCACAAATTTTAATTCATTAAAAATATGCTATAATTTTCATAAAAAAGGGTATTTTAAAAATTTCATAAAAGAAATCGTGAAACTATTATATGATTAAAAGGAATGAGCACCAAAATATGCGTCATTTCTAACCAATCTTAATAAAGTATTCTATTAAAATGTCTATTTTCCTTTCGAATAACATACATTTTTAATATAAGAAAGTTTAATGTTCTTTTACGGTTTGAAGCATAAATTCTGCAGTTATTTTCAATATTTAAAATATTTCGTCTTCGCAAAATTTTACAAACTAATTTTCTAAATTTTATCACCTTCGGCTTGGCTTTTTCACATTCGAACTTAATTTTTTACACATAAATTCTTACTTAATCAAATTCTATATGATTCATAGAAATTCAATGATTTTTTTCAGTTTTTAAACCAATTCTTACATTAAAAAAAAAAAAAAATTATTATTACTTAATTTCCTTCCTCTATCACAAAACGTTCATACGTACTATTTGAAGAAAAACGCAATACTTCGTTTAACCTTTGAGAGGAAGCATTCGAAAAATGGCCCCTTCGCCAACCCCAATCTCCCCCCTCAGGCAGGGTGCGAACAAAAGAATGTTATATCAGACTTATCGAAGTATTTTCGTGTTCTCAAGAATGCAGATTTTGAACTGTTCAGTAAACATATGGTTAGAGTAATATTTCCATGAATGTGCATATAAAAATACGAGTTTACAAACTAATATCCAGGGGCGGATCCAGATATTCGTTTTTTTTTTTTTTGGGGGGGGGGGCGATACCGAATGACATATAATCAACACAGTCATAGTTTCTGTTGGTTAAATCACTCCTTGCAGTTAATTATTACATTAATATGAAATAATCAATGCTATTTAAGAATACTACGGACTCTCCATTATCCGACGTTCAATTAACCGACACACTCTGTTAACCAACCCTCTTATTATATAATCCATCCTCTCCTCAAAATATGGCTTATATTTACTCATTGTGTTAAAAAATTAAAAACGTTACAATAGAATTTATTTATTATCATTATTAGTCCATCAAAGTTAACGTTTCTCACCGAGGCTCAGGTCTGTTTCCACAGCTTCTCTGCAACAGGTAGAAAGACAGCGAAAAATGAGAAATTAAACAATGGACGGTGGGTGACAGTAGAGCGGTATTTTCTTTTCAAATCACCTAGAAGGCCTTTCGTTAAGTAAATACATAAGAGAAGAACCATTTTACCGATTTGACTTTTAAAAAATCAACACACCATGTGTATTTTAGCTTTTAACTTACTAGGATTCGGACATAATCCTTTTTTTTGTTCCTTCATCAAACACCCTTGAGCCTTGAAATTTATCAATGTGGGTGGTGATATAACAGTACATTTTTTACACATTAGTGGCTTTCTTCAGAAAACGTTAAGATGCTCGAATTTTTCAAAGGACCTTTGTTTTTCTTGTTTCTTTCTTTCTTTGGAAATTGCTACGAATCCTATTCTTTTCTCAAACAATATAGCACTCCTCAAAAATATCATTATACAGAAATTAGAATTGCAGCTTCTCTGAAAGAATAAAAAAATTCCACATTTTAAAGGGATCCGCAAATTGGTGTCAATTTTCTGTTGTAGAGATTCAACAAAAGGTACACGAAGTGGTTTCGTAACCCACCTCAACCCATCCCGTAAGGCATGGTGACGTCACGGCGACGTCGTTGTGAAGTCACACTGTGATTTTGTGACCGTCGATGTGACGTCATAGTGACTAGAATGCAAAGTCGTTATGGCCGTTTTAGAGGTCGTTTGTGACGTCACATTGTGACCACTCTGTGAAGTCACAGTGTGACAAATTTGTGAAAAGTGTGTCATTTGTGACTATTTTGGCATTAACTTTGTGACGAACCTGTGACGAAAGTGTCAATGCTTTGAAGTCACACTGTGACCAATTTGTGAAATATGTGTCATTTGTGACGAACTTGTCATAAACACTGTGATGATTTCAAATTTCAAATTAATTGCTTAAAAGGCGCAAAGGCGGACATAGTGAAAAAGTTCCATGCTGGGACTCCAACCCGGGCCATCAGTATAGCGCACTGACATTCTACCGACTAAACCACATGGAACGATACCCAGTCTGGAAAATTTCTCACTATTACATGTTGGCAAGGCTACAAACGCAGCACAAGATGGAATATTTATCGTGAGCCACCGACATGGAGCAAACACGAAACTTAATTAAATCCAGCATCGATTGAAACTATATTAATACTTGGAAATTTTTCTAGAGAGAACCATTCGCCTTGCATACAATATTTCAAATGAAAATCAAATTTCAAATTAATTGCTTAAAAGGCAATTTTAATTTGAAATATTGTATGCAAGGCAAATGTTTCTCCCTGGAAAAATTTCCAAGTATTTATATAGTTTCAATCGATGCTGGATTTAATTAAGTTTCGTGTCTACCCCATGTGGGTCGCTCACGATAAATATTCCATCTTGAGCTGCGTTTGTTGCCTTGCCAACATGTAATAGTGAGAAATTTTACAGACTGGGTGTCGTTCCATGTGGTTTCGTTGGTAGAATGTCAGTGCGCTATACTGATGGCCCGGGTTCGAGTCCCGACATGGAATCTTTTTCATCGTTTTCATTATGTTGGCCTTTGCGCCTTTTAAGCAATTAATTTGAGATTTGATTTTCATTTGAAATATTGTATAGAAGGCGAATGTTTCTCTCTGAAATTTTCCAAGTATCAATGCTGCGATGAATTTTAAAATAAACTTTTGTTGTAAATATAAAATCTTATCTTTTTACCGTACTTTTTAGCAAAATATCGCTATTTTGGAGCCCTATTCTTCTAAAACATTTTTAATTTCTCCACTTAAAAAACAATGCTTATCAACTGACATATTTTTTTATTAAGTTATAAGCTTGATATTTAGAATGTGTAAGTTTTTTAATGTGTTGTGTTTTTTCATTGCTTTATTAAATACGAACATGGAGTCTAACGGATATTAATAGAACTATTATTTCTAGAATGGTATGATAAGCAATATTTATTTAAATTTTTTATTCCCGTGTATATTGTATTTTGTGAATATGAGCTAAATTGATTTGATATGTTTTATAGAAAAAGATTGATATGGGAAATAGAAAAAACAAGTAAGAAAAATCATGCGTTAAGCATAGATTATAAAATACTTTCCAACACTTCTTGAATGCTTAAACAAGACATTGTAATTTAGGGAAATAACGTAAATAAGATAACTAAATAAACATTTTAGAAAACGCATAAAACATATGAAAAATTGATTTCAGCAGTTACCGTCCATAGCCAAATATGTTTTTCAATTCTTTTGAACAACCCTGTATTTGATCTGTAGGTTGATATATATACTGTATAATAGGAAAATTTAGTTCAGCAAGAAAACGCCTAACAGGTTGAAATTCTCTTTCAGCAATTTATACTAATATATGGAAATATACTTGAATACGTTTGTACAACCCTGTAGTTTATCTAGAATCTTTATTACACGCCACTATTTAGTTAAAATTTAATTCAAACTAAGACATTCTTAAAATTGCTGAAATCACATTTTCAGAAATTATATTTCATAGACGGCCATGTATCCAATTCTTTACGTGACCCTGTATATCATTTTATCTGTATTCTACAAACATTTCTTAGTAAATTAAATGCAGTTCAGCGAAAAAAAGCATAACCCATTTAAAAACCACCTTTAAGCAATTTGCGCCCATACCCAGTAACCCCTACGAATACTTTTGTGTAGCCTTGTAGGAATTATAGCATTTATATACACCATAGACTATGCATAAATATAGTGAATCATAAAAGTGCGTATCACAATTAAAAATGAATTTCCAGCCGTCATTGCTAATGTACCCCCTAATGTAATGTGCTAATGTATGTCATCGTGAACGCTGCATTGCGATAACCGATAAGTTACCAAATAATGTCACATTAAAGTCACATGATGACTTTCAGGTGACAGAGAGACTACTGTGAAGTCATCATCGTGCTCTTTTGGGAAAAGTCTCCATGTGACTATAATATGATATTATTTGGTGACTTATCATAATGCAACGTTCATGATGACTATGAAATTGAGTCTCAAAATGACAGTAACATGAGAGTCACAATTTAACTACATTGTAAAGTCTCCTGGTGACTCGTCACAAAGCAGCAGTCATATTGACTTCTCAGTGGAATTACATATAGTGATCATTTGAGACTCATAATGAGATGTATGGAATTTCCTATTTTTTTGCTTCACCGTAGTGACTGTGACACTTGTGACCATGTGTGACATGAATGAGATGTTATATGGGCTAGCTGAGTTGTAGAGATAGTAATTACTCCAATTATATTAATTCCTTTTGAGTGTTCGCGTATTTGAAAATTAGCATTTTGTGACTTTTCCTTAATTTTTGATAACCAGTGTAGATCTGTTAAATCAATCTGTTAAAGACCAATCAAATTCCCGGAGTTCATGTGTATAGTAGGAATCATAATGAATGAAGAACAGGTTTTTCTTGCAAACCAACAGTACTTCGACCAACAGTGACGTCAGCTGCCCTTTCCTTATAACTTGATTTGAATATTTGTACATTTTAAAAATTTATATGTCTTCCTATAACTGTTGAAAATGATGAATAAATATTGTTTAAGTGAAAAAGTTTTTGTTGTTTATTTTTGCTATATCAACTTGTGATTTTTCTTGACTCTTACCACATACTTCATATACAGGTGACCCTAAATAGCCTTTATCAATTTCATGAAAATCCGAGTCTATTTACGGGAGTTGGAGCGTGGGCAGACGGCTAGACAAACCGAATGCATAAACACTCTTCAACTTTGTTGGAAAGTGTTAAAAAGTGTATCCAAAATCGAATAAAAAAGAAAAGTGCCCAGTTAAACTGATGGCATTGAGATCACAGGTTATTCACACTAATTGTATGTTATATTTAAAAGAATAATGCCCCTCGAAAAATAAATTAAGGGGGGATTGCCCCCCACCGTTTCCATAGGCGTAACTTGGGCTCTAAGACTAGGGGGGCAAAAATCTAGAGGCCCTTTTGTACAAATTTATACCCCCTTCCCCTCTCACCTTAAATAAAAAACTTAAAAGTTTTAATATTTAAACAAATTTTAAATGTTCAACGAAAACGTAGAGTAAGATCATAAATTACACATTTTATATATTTAAAAGAATATATATATATATATATTTATCTTTTCAAAGTGTATTCCCCTTAAGGCTGTTCTCAAATCCAAAGGGTCAACTTTCTGACATAAGTTTTAATTCATTTTTGTTCGGAAACGCATGAAACTAGAAGGTGTTGTTATTCAGAAACTAATGTCATCGAACTCCGTTTTCTTGTAAACGCAATAGATCATTCAGAAAATACTGTCAAAGTTGGCATTTTGAACCAAACTTCAAAACGAAAGAAGAAAATCCAGTCAGTAAGGGGAGAAAAATGCCGTGTCACGTGATCAAAATCACTTATGACTCAATAAGTAATTCATAGATCAAAAAATGAAAAACACAGTTCGATTTCAAATCACTTCTATGGCCAGGCTTTCCAATTTTATATCTTTCCGTTAAAAAATGAATTTGTAAATGTGTCAAAACGTTTTGCGCTTGTTGAGCAGAGTAGTTCAGAACAGCCTTAAAGACCCAAATAATAACATTCAGTTTTAATTTATACTAACTAACACTGCCGGTCGTACCTAAGCCCGTAAATAAATAGCATAAAATGCAAGTAAATAATAAAAAAAAATTGCGGCACGAATTCCAAATAGCATTTATTGAAAAAAATAAAAATAAAATTTACTATTGCGCTTGAACATTGAAACTTGATTAATCTGACTGATGTTATAAATCACAGCAAACTATGGGAAAATGCTAAAATTTCAAAAATCGCAGAGGAAAAAAAATACCATATTGGGCTAAAAGATTAAAACAAAATTTCTTTTACGAAACTCAAAAAATCTTCGTAAAACGCAAATTATCTGTAAAAATTGCATAAAAAATTTCAAAAATTGTTGTATGAATTCCGAACAAACGTTATTCAAAAGAGGGCAGAATTTATTATTTTGGGCTAAAAGATTAAATCTGGATTTATTTTACTAATGTGAAAAAATAGTCGCGAATTGTAGAAAAAAAGAACCCCAAAATAATAGCATAAAAAATCGCAAAAAGTAAAATTGTCTACAGTAAGACTAAAACATTGTAAACCGAAATTCTGTCATGAATGGCAAAAATTCGTCGCGAAACGCAAAAGAGCACTGAAAAACGTATTAAAAATCGTGAAGGACAAAATTTTCTATATAAGGCTAAAAGTTAGAAATCAAATTCCGTTTCCAAATGTCCAAAAAATGCTGCAAAACGGGGAAAAGGCTGATAAATCTCATTAAAAATAACTAAATATTCAAAAAGCGCGAAAGTCAAAATTTACTATATTAGGCTAAAAGCTTGAAACCGAATTCTTTGGAAGAATGCCAAATATCACTTACGGAAGGAAAAAAAAAATTATAAAAAATCGAAGGCTAAAAGTTTAAAACAGAATTGCTTTAACGAATTTTAAAAAATCGCTGCGTTACACGAAAAAATGCTAAAATTCGCATTGAAAATTGCACTGAAAATCGTTAAAAATCAAAAATCGGGAAAGACAAAACATACTTTATAAGGTTAAAAGTTCGAAACCAAATTCCTTTTCCGAATGTTAAAAAATCGCCGTGGAAATTCTAAAAATAGCAATGAATTCAGTATTAAAATTTACTATAATATTTTCAGTATAATATTTACTATATTAGGCTGGACGTTTAAAACAGCATTCTTTTGCCAAATGTCAAACAATCGACGCGGAACAGGAACAAATGCTAAAAATCGCTTTGAAAATCACTAAAAATTAAACAAATAAATAAATAAAACGCGAAGGACAAAACGTTCATTAAGACTAAATGTTTAAAACCAAATTTTTTTCCGAAAGTATAAAAAATCGCCGCATAACGCAAACAAATGCTAAAAAATCGGATTGAAAACGCATGAAAGATCACTAAAATTAAAAAATCACGGAAGATAAAATTTACTATGTTAGGCTAGAAGTTTAAAACAGGAATCCTTTTTTGAATGTCAAAACGTCGCCGCGAACAAATTCAAAAAATCACTAAAAATTCAAACATGGGGACGAAAGGGGCTCGCAGGGGACAAAAATTACTATAGTGGGCCAGAATCCGCTCATGAATGTTAAAAAATCACCGCAGAACGCAAAAAATCGCTAAAATTAAAAAAAATGGGGAGCAGAAAATTTACTATTTTATGCTAAAAGTTTGAAACCGCATTCCTTTTGCCAGTGCCAAAAAATATCTGAGAAATCCGAAAAAACTATAAAAATCGTTGAATGAATTCGTGAACAATTCAAAAATCGTTGTACGAATTCAGAATTAACTTTATTGAACAGAGGACAATCTTTACTATATTGGGCTTAAAGATTGAAACCGGATTCCATTTATTGATGTAGAAAAATTGCCTCAAAAAGTGACAAAACGTGAAAAATCGTATTAAAAAACACTAGAATTCAAGAATCGCAGACAAAAATTACTATATTATGCTAAAAGTTTGAAACCGAATTCCTTCTGTCAATGTGAAACATTTTCCGAGAAATGTAAAAAAAAAAAAATCACTGTACGAATTTCGAATCAATGTTATTAAACAGGGGGCAAAATGCACTATATTGGTTTAAAATTCTGACACCAGATTATTTTCTTTTAATGTAGAAACGCGAAAAAAAGCTAAAAATCTGATGAAAAACTAATTAAAAAGTCCAAAATTGGGGTTCGAGGTGCATAACAACATACAAAGAAATTCTGCTAAATTTTGCAAGCTGTGAGTGCAGCGGTCTCTTCAAAACACAGTCGACAGAGTCACTTTCTCTCTCTATTTCTCTCATTCACAGACACACCCAAACACTTCTGCCTTTTTTTTTTTTTTTTTTTTTTATTATTATTATTATTATTATTATTATTATTATTATTATAGATTGTTTTTACTTTTAAAATCTTACATGCAAATTCTTATAAAATTTACAGTATTTTGATGATAGAATAAAGTAAAAAAAAGCCGTTTCTGGTGCCGTTCAGATTTCTCTAAAAAGCACATTTCCGCTCAGTGGCGGATTTATGAAGTAAGGGGCCCCTCTCACAGGAGCTTTTTTGGGGGTCCCCCCATCTGAAAAATTAGGTATATTTATAATTTTAAAGCAATAAACAGTCATTAATTAATTACAAATTTATTAAAATTTATTGAAAGCATTAATTGTTAATTATACAAAATTCACTTTATGCAGGATATCCCATCAAGACCAAACTGTACATAACCAGATTATTCGCTTGGAGTACATAAAAAAAGTGCCCCAAAATCTTTATCACTATGACGCATAATTTTCGAGAAAAATGCGAAAGAAGAGTACGACATGTTATCCGGTGCAAGAAAAAGAAAAACTTCATCGGAAACATGAAATTGGTATTTGCATATGTTTGAGGACGAAGAGGAGCAAACTGCCCACCGCGTATATCGAGGTACGCATTCGCGCGCCGTAGAATGGCTCATGGCTCATTGCCCACAAAAAGTAGCTATCAGATGCAGCCTTTTAAGTATGATTCAAACGACGGCTTGACATCATTCCATGGTGTAAGCATGCATGTCTGAATATACACGGTGGATATTTTACTTATCTTAGTCTGAAAACATAAGCAGATACCAATGTTCATGTTTCCAATAAAAACATTTTTCCTTGTACCCCATCTGATGTCATACATTTCTTTTGCATCTCCTCGAAAACTATGGGTCGTAGAGGTATAGTTCGTTGGTCTTGTTTTATGTTTTTTAAGCGAGGAATCTCACTGTGCAGAGTTTGTGCTGTCTTGATGAGACACCCTGTATTTAAATTAAACCATATCTAAACGCATATTTAGAAACGTTATAAAAATTTTCGTCTGGCTTTAGCTGCAGCAAAATTGTCTATGACTTCATCGTAATTTACAGAGCTTAGAGAATCACACTCAATGTATAACATTGCAAGGTTATTCAAACGCACTTGAGAAAGAGTTGATCGTAGATAATTTTTCACTCTTTTAAGAGCACTAAATGATCTTTCTCCACTTGCATTTGATACGGGTAATGTGAGAAAAATTTTCAGAATGCTTTCCACGTTTGGAAATGTTTCTTTCAAACCGTCACTATTCACCAGCAATTTATACCACTTTTCTGGCTCTGCCGAGTGCTGATCTTGCCCCATTACACTAAGAAAATGACGGAAATGCTTCAGTTCATCGGTAAACTGTTTTCCATGTATATCATTCATATATACTTTTGAAATGAAACTTGTGTTAGTTTTGGGGGAATTAGGTGGTTCATCAACAAAAACTTCTTTGAATGCATTAGAAACATATTCTAATTTTTCTTTTCTTTTCTCGAGTTCAACTATTATGCGTTTCCCTTTCATACAATACAGTACTTTTGATTTAGTAAAAATAACAACAACAACAAAACTATAGAATATGTATACAAGTATAAAAAATATCACTTTTATCAAATTTAACTGTTGAATAACTAAACATTTGAATGATTAGAAAACTGTCTGTTCTCAAACCTCTTATTTATTTATTTATTTTATTTTAAAACATTTTCTGGGGAGAAAAAAAAAATGTCACTATCATGAAATAAAATTCATCCCTACACGTATGAAATTTTTAGAAAATTTGAAATAAATTCACTTTTTATTTTATGTTATTGTATTTATTTATTTGTAGTTTATTATTTATATTGAAGAAAAAGAAAATACAATCAAAAGCTTTTTTCAACTACTTATATAGATAGCTTATGATTAAGGGCGGTTGTTCATATATATAAACTTTTACTGAGAGTGGCCTTTGGATGTAACCGAAGAAACAAACAATAAAAAAAAATTCCAGAAGAGCAGAAATTTTAAAACGGGTGAAATAAAAGCAAACGACTGAGATATTTATAAAAAAGTTGAGATTTTTCATTATATGGGTTTCTCAGAGTGAAGGAGGGGACATAATTTTAGGACTTGCCTCAGAAATCTTTCCGTAAGCTGTTCTAAAAAGGAAAAGTCCTCAACAGGGCCGAATTTAATGCGGGGCAGAGGGGGCATGTGTCCCGAGTGCCAGAACGAAGGGGCGCCAAATGAAGGATTTTGTTTGTCGATTTTTCTCATGTCTATGTTTAGCACAGCATTCGTATTGTTAAATTTGTCCTGTCTGGGGTATGCCAAAGCATAGAAGAATGATGATATGGCATAAGGATCCGGTATAAAGCGGAATTATTTTCGATTCTGTTTTCGAGATTTCAATGAATCAATATTTGACAAAGCATATTACATAGTTCAGCATTACATATATTATGATTATATATTTTAAATTTTAAAATAAGTCGGCTATTAGAAAATTAGTAAAATTATCTTTGTAAATATATGTTGCGGAGTAGGAGGGGTGGGGACGCTAAAATCCATGTTTGCCCCGGGTACAGAAAAAGCTAGTTTCGGCCCTGGTCCTCAAAAGTGGAAAGTGCAACCGACATTGAAAAAGTACGAAAATAAACGGTTAAATCAACCTCAGATATGCAAAAATGGGGGATGGGGAAATTATTTAAAAATGTTAAAATGCAAACAAAAAATTTGGAAAGAACGGCGCAGTTGGTTTAACTTTAGCTTCCAAGTGTCGCCGCGTTACTAGCATGCCACATCTCAACATTTTATCTCTTTTTTTTTGTTATCCCCTCCCTAAAAAATCAGATAATGATAAAAGCTTCACTTTTTAAAAAATTGACATTTTTTCTTATTTTATCCTCTTTAAAATCTTTGTATTTAAATTTCTTGATTAGCTCCCTAAAGACCACTCTTTGTAAAAGTTAAAAACATATGTAAGCAGCTTGCCTTCTATATAAAGGCGATTCTCAAAAGGTGGACACTGGACACAAGTCATAACTTTAAGCCTTTCAAGCATAACTTTAATTATCACTGACTATATATGTATATATATATTACATTGAGTTTTTAATTCTATTCAGAGACAGAAAATGACATAATTTTTTGTAAAAGCTTTGTATAAATATCTTAAAATTTTATTATTATATGCTAAAGAGGCCAATTTCGGACATTCATAACATTAACTGCTCCAATGTACCATTAAGAAAAAGAATTTTAACTTTTTTCCAGGTGGTTCTAATGGTAAACAACGAATGCATAAAGGAAACGGATGATTTTTTGATAATTTCGTTAAGAGATGGCAGGCTGATTTATTGCTTTTTTGAAGACAGAAGGACTTTTCTATAAAGCATTTTTCTGTATTTTGTTATGTCCGAAAGTAACATACGTAACAAAGCATTTGATTTTATTATTATTATTACTGGATAACAAAAAGTTAATTATGCATATATATATATATATATGTATACAGACACATTAATTACTTCCTTAGTCTTAAGAATTTTTTAAATACTAAGATCAACGCCCAAAATCTGTAAAGTACGTGGGAAAAAATGTCCAAATTTTGTAACGTACACAACTGCTAATTACATGCTTTAATAATTAATTTTCCAGAATAGTTGCTGTCTTATAATGTTTGTGTATAATTTTGTAGACATACTATTAAAAATATTTATATATTATATTTATAGACAAAATTAAAAAAAATTGGCCTTAAATTTGAAAATTTTAAAAATTACATATAGTTAACGTTTAATGATCCCACCTTTCGAGAATCTCCCATAAGATATTTGTCTGGCGGGCGAATTGATAGATTTTATTTTTCTTTTTAATCCTCAATTGTTCCCCCGCAAGAATATTTTAGAGTTCTGGTGGGGAAATTGCACTTTTGTCCATTAACTAAAACCTTTCGAGGGGGACATTTAAATGTTCCGGGGGGGGGGGATGTCCTCTGAATTCAACACTGGATTAATATATATATATATATATATATATATTTTATTTATTTATTTATTTATTTTTAAGTACTCATATCTAAATAAAGGTAAACAAAGTAAATTCATTTACAAATGCTTTTATGCATTCTATAGTACAGATAAGTAATTTCTTTAAATGGAAATATTTTTATTAATTTTGGGATTAAAGATATTTTTTGAAGTGAAAGGAGAAGAAAACAACGAAATGACAACAAATCAGTTATGAAATTTATGCTTCCTTGAGCTACCTATAAATATTATTTGTTAGTGATTAAATTTTACAAGAATTATTGTTGAATATAATGGAACAAATTTAAAGGGTGAGAGCAAAAAAAATTAAAACCTCAAAAATAAGGATCACTCTAATATTCAATCAAATAAAGCTAAGTCGTCCAATCATCCCGTTTTTTAACGACATCGGGTTAAGAAAAAAAAGTTATTATTTATAATTTGTAATTTATGCGTCTCTATAGATGAAAATTATTTCATGTTTGTGCTTGAAAGTGAAGTTTTTTAAATACGGAAATGAAATGCAAAAGATTTCAATTCGTAAAATTGTTCAATTGTACTTAAATGAAGATAAAGTGTACACAAATAAAAAATACAAATGGAAGCCTACTAATTTAATTACAACAGAGCAGAGGTTTTCACGAGCTATTAAATAAATTTTGAAATGCACGAAACAATCTTACGAATTGAATACATGATAAATATAAAATTATTAATAGTAACAGTTATGCTTACCGATTTATAATATTTATGAAATTTCAGAGCAAAAACATCAAAACTAAGACGAATAGACGAAAACAAATCACTACTCTCATCAAGTTGCACGACAAAAAGTAATTCTCCTATTTACTCGGATATCTCTCCAGAATTCTGGGAGCATTGGGATGGGGTCATTTCCGTTAAATTTTAGGTGACCTCAGTAGGCAAAAGTTATTTTCAAAGGTCATTCATAGTCCTATATTGTAACCTTGAGGTAATACTTTATCTTTGTTCTTAGAGCTGACCCAATATCCCTCAGGATACATAGACACAGAGGCGATATTGCCTTCTAACACTGATGCTACTGCAATTTCTTGCTAAGTATAAGTATAGGAATAAAAAAAAATGCATAAAAAGGTTTTGAGCATTATCTTAGGCAAAAAAAAAAAAAAAAAAAAAAAAAAATCTTTACTTTTATGGAAATTTTGCAAGAAGAGAAATTATCTTAAACTAGAATATAGCCCGTCAGAATGACGTGTTTGCATTTTCAAAAAAATTATATAGCATTGCATTATAAAAAGAATTGTGAAGTAATAAATTTTGTCTTGTCTGATTAATAGGGTCAGGTGGGGTAAAGTAAAAACAGCCCATTTTTCATTGAAATTTAATTGGCAAGAAAATTATTAATTGAATTGGTAAAATACTGATATAAAGTATGCAAATGAACTTCACTCACAAAATTTGAAGAAATATTTCACAAAAACATTCAAATTAGTACTAATAATGTTATTTTAAAACATATTGTCAATTAACTATTTTATCTGATGGTATGTGGTAAAATAAAAGACAATTCCAACAGAAGGTTTATTTGTTTTTATTAATTGCCAAAATAATAATTATATAACTTAAATTTTAAAAAGTTGAACAGAGAAAATGCCGATTTTTTTTAAACATGCATAAAAGAAACCTGTAATAAATTTTGATAATTAAAAATCATCTTTTATCACATAAGTAAATCGCAACTGTTAATTACATTAACAATTTATTTTCCCAAATTCTGTTATTAAATTACAAATTTATTTTCCCTACAAAATACAAAATTTTATTTATTATAATAATGCATTGATATATATACATATATATATGTGTAATACACGGCATTACATATTTCTGATATTCTAATTTCATTTTATAAGAAATATTCATTTTTCCCCCCAATGTCTTCAGAATTCAAAAAACATTTTAAAAAGAGAATTTCTTTTTTTTAACTACCGACAGATGGCGCAACAGAGCATATAAACGTTTGTTTTAATATTTTAAAAATTCAAGACGAATGAATCAATTGTTTGTTTACTTTCATATAGGAATAGATAAAGCTACCAATCTAATTTTAACTCAAGTTATCGCAGCTGAATATTAGATAATTGAATGTAATCTCTTATAAATATTAATTTATTCTGAATAATCTGTCTAAAAATGTAACTTTTGCGAATAGTGGAAAAGAAAGCACGTTTTACTCAACGTTTTAAGCATGAACATAGAATAGAGAAGGACTTCACACGAAATAGTGTGAATATCGTGTCGCGATTTTGGTCTTAAATGAAGGGATGGCAACGGTTAGAATACAACCATGTACATACCAGCGCCTCTAGCGGACAACGTTCATTGGCTGGATCTCAATGATCAAAGAAGTTATTGGTACAGCAAATTGAAGCAGACGAAACCGAGTACAACCGTGCGACACAGCGCTATCTATTAGACAAATTTTCAAGGAACGGTTTTCTTCTTCTAAAACCTATTTCGTGAGAAGTCCTTCTCTATTCTATGTTCATGGTTTTAAGATTGAAAATCAAATCAACATTCACTCGTGATGCCACATGTTACAACACAAATTCCAAATCCAGAAGCAGTTGAATGACTCTTTGAGCGAATCATTAAAAAATACGGTCGACATCCGATTTTGCTCTTAAAATATTTGTAAAACCATAATAAAGCTTTTAAATAATTTGAAATACGTTTGTTTTTAGAAAGGAAACGTTAATTCGGTACAAAATAATTCACGGGAATGAATCACCGAATATAGCTATATTCACTGAACACCATAAAGTGTTCTCATTGGTCAGAAAATAGATAGCCTTGAAAAACAGAGGTAATTTTTCGCGATATTTTTAACCGTGTATACTGAATTCAAACTGTAAATAAATGTAAACAAAAGTGAAAAACATATTTCAAAATATTAATATGCTTTTGCAAAATATTTTATGAGCATTTAATGAATAGCTGAAAGAGTCATTCATTTGTTTTTGGATTTGTAATTTGTGCTTATGAATGAACGGTAATCGCTTGTATACATCGGAACCCTGTTGTTGATATCTGGTTATTTTTAAATTAGATCTTAAAGCGTTATAATTGTATACTTTTTGAAGGTTTGAGAAAAATTGAAGAAGAATATGTTACACAACAAATAGATAGACAGATTAAATAAGGCAGTCGGCAAATACGGCATCGGAATACTTAAGCCTAACGTGGCCGCGTTTGGATTATCAGGAAACGGATGAGTTCAACGCCGGAAGCGTTATACATTTTGTGTCATTCTATGTATAATAATCGCTAAATATTATTGAAGCTTTCATGAATTTTCATAAAAGTGACTTTAATCAACAAAATAATAAAGCATTTAGAGAAATCTATGTTAAATGACATTAAAATGAGAAGAAAGTTTACATTATTAACAGAATTTTGATATTGTCATAAAACTTGCAAACAAAATTTATTCAGTAAAATTGGAGATAATTGATATTAAAAAAATAATAAGAAAAGGAGATGATTGCTTGAAAATATGATGGAAATGTGAAATTAACTATGTATACTAATTTATTTAAATTTAGTTTTAAATTTATTTATATTTTACACACTACATATTATTTTACACATACGGTTCCTTTTGCGCTTCCGTGTAGAAAAACATAAAATGTCATATGCAACATTTTCTACGGATAAGATGTTATTGGGCACCACAATAATAAAAAAAATCATAAGTATAAATGTAAATTACTTATTAATGTTTTGATAAGGTCTAAAAAAAAGTAAAATCAAATTTCGACGCATAAATTTTACTTTCAAACTTCAATTTATGTGAAAATTGTGAAATAAGTGAAAGGGGGTTACTCAAAATATTTAGTTGACTATGGATTTACTAGTAGAAAAGCAAATATGTTAAGAAAATATTTGTGCGAAAGCCAGTTATGCTAGAAAAGCCCACCTATTAATAGTTTCAAGTATTTTCACCAGAATAAATAATCAAGGAGTTTGTAGATTTTAAAAGGAAATATCTTAACACTTAATAAATGTCAGCATTTAATCACACCGCAGACGACAAGAATTGTGAGATTTGGTACAGATTATAGTGGGGAAGTGTCTGTGTCTGATGGTCCCGTTAGTGATACGAATGGGCCTTTAAGAATTGTATTAATAAATCAACTTACTGAATTATTTTTTAGGGTATTACAAAATAATTTAAAATTTAAATGTATATTAACAGAGTACAGAGAAAAAAAAATTGCGCCTGCCGTTAAAAGTTTAGAGGTAAGATAATAATTTTTAGTTGCCCCGGGGCAGCTAAAGCTGGGGGCCCTTACCTTTTCGTCATCCTGGACACTCGATAATTGTCCTACTTATTGCTGATAATTTATTAGCAAGTTAAAAGTTAAATAAAAAAGAAAGGAAAGGCCTTTTCTTAGTGCTGCGCAAAATTTAAAATGCACAAATTATACGACTCGGGGTTTGACATTTTATTTTCCTTACTTGTTAATTATTTTAACTTGCAGAATTTACACAAAATATGATTATTTCAATCAATATTTTTTTATTATTTCATCGAAAGACAGGGCCCGTGACGGACCGTTTAAAAATAACCGACCTTCTGTTATTTGTGCCTTCCCAGGGCCCAATCTCGTCTATCTACGGCCCCGGGGAAAGCATTGTTCTGGGGGCGCCCCTTCTATTTATCCATAGAAATTTTTCCCGAATATTGTGGAAGTGGCTGGTACTAAACTTCATACGTATTGTATGTATGCATAAATTTCGTACCAGTTACTATCCACATCTATATACAGGGCATCACAAAAAGATGATCACAACTTTAAGAAAAAATACCAGCAAGATAATAGTAGAAAAAAATGATATTTTGGTTGATAGAAGTATTTGTTTGCAAACTTTTACTTTGCATATCTACGTTTGTTACAAGATGGCTAAAAGAGAATGCCCAGATTTTGTCATAATTTAATGGTTTTAACTTACCTCGTTATGATAAAAACATCAATAAAGAATTTCTCGTGAAAACAATAAAATAATAAGTTGTTATAATAAAATGTTATTCATTAGTTCGGGTTTTTTTGTATGTGGGTGGAGGGGGCCTGGGTAGCAGAGAGGGGAAGGGGAACCGCACTCCCTTTCTAAATGTTTAAAAATATATGAATTTTAATCACTTTTGACCAATTTTATTCATTTGACACCTATAATGAAAATCCTGACTATTCCCATGGGGGCCCGCAAAAAGGGTGTCCGGGGAAGCTATCCCGCATTAGTCAGGCCCGACCGTCTCCACCCTTCTCTTTGCGACCCACTCCCTTACATATCCTTTGATATGCATACGGTACAGGACCCGACCAAGCCAAAGACAGGACCAGGAGGTGATGCTCATTCGGGTCCCTGTCACAAAAGAGAAAATAAAAACTGTTTCTCAGATATGAATATATAAATAGAGATTTAGATAACCTTTGTTTTTAAGTTTATCCTGCTCTAGAAATACAAAATATTGATTATAATCAGTAACAAACTCACAATACATTTCAAATATCAGCTTTCTGAAACTGCATATCATGTTTGCCCCCCCCCCCCCCCGAAATCAGGAGTCGAAGAGACACGACCCACATGTTTAATAACATATGCTATCCTGATCTTGGGGCCCCCAAACTTGGCATGCCCCACATCTTGGTATTCCCTAAAATATTGATTATAATCAGTACCAAACTCACAATCATTTCAAATATCAGCTTTCTGAAACTGTATATCATGTTTGGGGCCCCCGAAATCAGGAGTCGAAGAGACACGACTCACTCGACCCATATGTTTAATGCCCCAAACTTGGTATGCCCTAAAATATTGATTATAATTAACAAACTCACAATACATTTCAAATATCAGCTTTCTGAAACTGCATATCATGTTTAATAACATATGCTATCCTGATTTCGGGGGCCCCCAAATTTGGTATGCCCTAAAATATTGATTATAATTAACAAACTCACAATACATTTCGAATATCAGCTTTCTGAAACTGCATATCATGTTTGGGGGCCCCCGAAATCAGGAGTCGAAGAGACACAACCCCCATGTTTAATAACATATGCTATCCTGATTTTGGGGGCCCCCAAACTTGGTATGCCCTAAAATATTGATTATAATCAGTAACAAACTCACAATACATTTCAAATATCAGCTTTCTGAAACTGCATATCATGTTTGGGCCCCCCGAAATCAGGAGTCGAAGAGACACGACCCACTCGACCCATATGTTTAATAACATATGCTATCCTGATTTCGGGGGGGGCCCAAACTTGGTATGCCCTAAAATATTGATTATAATTAACAAACTCACAATACATTTCAAATATCAGCTTTCTGAAACTGCATATCATGTTTGGGGGCCCCCGAAATCAGGAGTCGAAGAGACACAACCCACATGTTTAATAACATATGCTATCCTGATTTTGGGGGCCCCCAAACTTGGTATGCCCTAAAATATTGATTATAATCAGTAACAAACTCACAATACATTTCAAATATCAGCTTTCTGAAACTGCATATCATGTTTGGGGACCCCGAAATCAGGAGTCGAAGAGACACGACCCACTCGACCCATATGTTTAATAACATATGCTATCCTGATTTCGGGGGGGCCCCAAACTTGGTATGCCCTAAAATATTCATTATAATTAACAAACTCACAATACATTTCAAATATCAGCTTTCTGAAATTGCATATCATGTTTGGGGGCCCCCGAAATCAGGAGTCGAAGAGACACAAACCACATGTTTAATAACATATGCTATCCTGATTTTGGGGGGCCCCAAACTTGGTATGCCCTAAAATATTGATTATAATCAGTAACAAACTCACAATACATTTCAAATATCAGCTTTCTGAAACTGCATATCATGTTTGGGGCCCCCGAAATCAGGAGTCGAAGAGACACGACCCACTCGACCCATATGTTTAATAACATATGCTATCCTGATTTCGGGGGCCCCCAAACTTGGTATGCCCTACATCTATTAAAATAGCTGTAAAAGGTCTCAAACAAGGTTCTTTTTAGTTCAGAGCAAAGTACGTTTTTCTTCCTTAAACCCCATCCCATCCCTTCACAAATGTTCACAGTCTTGATGATAGATTAACAGAAAAAGAGATAAGAAAAACCTAAAATATTTCTGGAAATAACAGATAAAAGAAAAAATATTTTACTTATTACATGAAAATGATGTAGTAAAAGTAACTGAAAATACAAAAATCTTTGATCAAAGTCACTTTTTCTCTTTGAACTTAAAAGAAGATTTGGGGGCCCCTTGGATGCGGGGCCCCCCGCGATTGCGACCATCGCGACCCCTTAAATCCGCCCCTGTTTCCGCTAACTGCTGCCCGTCCACTGCTGTATATACTAACTGCTCTCTGACTATCTTATAGAGGTCTGCACGGGCCGGAATTTCCAGGCCCGGGCCCGGCCCGGCCCGAAGGAAAGCTATTTTGGCCCGGCCCGGCCCGGTGTAAAAATTGAAAGTTCGGCCCGAGCCCGGCCCGGCCCGTTTCCATTTTTACCGTTCTCGGCCCGGCCCGGCCCGGCCCGTACAAAAATCAGTGAAAACAGGCCCGGCCCGGCCCGACTAAATGTCTACAAAAAATTCCGTTTTTTCTCGACATACAATTAAGATTCTTTTAATGAATACTACATGCATATTTATGGGAACATTTTACAGTATATTTTAAATTACTATGTGTTCGCAAAAATAGAAAACACACAATAGTAAACGTTAACGATTACTTACAGTGTTTTAGTCAACGTCTCTACAGACGTTTCAAAATTTAAATAAGGGTTCATTAAAAGATTATTGTAGTTTAGAATAAAGGGTTAAAAAACATGATAACTTTTGAAGCTTATAATAAAAGGTAGATTTGTGAAAATATTTCTGTCATTTTTAAAGCTTTTCTGAAATCCAAAGGAGCTACATTTTGACGCATTTATGATTTCATTTCTTTTCGGAAACGCATGAGATTGGCAGGTATTCTTATTCAGAAACCATGTAAATGCCGTTTTTTTTTTAGATAAAAGTAATATATCTTTCAGAAAATACTGCCAAAGTTAGCGTTTTGAATCGAATTTCCGGAAGCGATAGCACAGGAAAGGAGAAAACGTACAGTCACGTGACAAGAGTCTCTGTTATCTCTGTACGTAATTTATGAAAAATGGAAACGCTATTTGATCCCAATTACCTTCAATACTCAGCCTGTCAGTTTTATGGCTTTATAGTTAAAAATGAGTCAGAAAATGTGTCTGAGAGTTTCGCATTGTTGAGCAGTAAATATGAGAACCACCTTAAGGTACGTTTCCAAAGATACTGTTAACAGAAGTTCATTATCGCTATTAATACTTTTACAAAACATAATGTCTGTCCTACACATCCTGAGAACGATTAAGACCAGTTCCGTCCCGGCACAAGTCTGCCGAAAAAAATTAAACCCGGGATCAGGCATCATGTAACTGTACGATGCCGATCTCTACGATGGACATGTTACATTTCTGTATTGATGTTGTTAAACTCTCATCGGCTCGTAACACACATTTATACTTCTCGAAAAAGTCATATTCATTGGAAATGACCTCGTATTTTATCTGCTCCTCTCAAATTCTTATATCGGGCCGATAGGCCCGATTAATTTTTTTTATCGGCCGGCCCCGGCCCTTCAGGCCCGTTCAATTTTTTTGCCGGCCCGGCCCGGCCCGTTGAAAAAATTGTCCTAATTCTGCCGGCCCGGCCCGTTTGAAAATTCTCCTCCATTCCGCCGGCCCGGCCCGGCCCGCGGGCCGGGCCGGGTACGGGCCTCGGGCCAAGCCCGGGCCCGTGCAGACCTCTACTATCTTACTGTAATTGTTCTGCTCATAATACATAAAAAAACTAATTAAACAAGGATTTGTTCTATAAGCGGAAGGTATGATTTATATTACTGTTTTCGATGCCCATAGGGAAACTCATTGAATTTTAGGCACCAATATTTGACCGGTATTATGAAATAGGAGTCGATGCAGCATGGAGGATCAGGAAGTTTGCATTAGGAAAGAGAAAATAGGTTGTGTATCTCTGAAAAAAAAAAAAAAAACAGGAGAAATATTTGAACCATTAAATATCTTGCAGACGAAAGACAGAAATTACTGTTATAAACGTGAAGACTGTGTAATTTTGAATTATCCAATAGTTCGCATAAAAGATAGCACATAAATAATTTTAAAAAAGAAGAAGATGAGAAAATTAAAATACAAAATTGGCCTTAGCCATTAAACAATACAAAAAACTGGAGGGGCAAAAGATAAGTCTTGCCCTGTTCCTGGGAAAACTGCGGGGGCATATGCCCCCCCCCCTTGCCCCGCCAGATTACGCCCATGACCGTTTCCCCTCTTTATACTTAACCAATGAGCCTCCAAATGTCGTCAGGGAAGCGCCTATAAACCGGTCGAAATAAACCGGTATACCAAATTTGAAGCAAATCGGATAGAAAAACCCATTTATCTAAATTAAGGGGGTATTAGCCCCCCATTCCCCCATTTATATTTAACCAATGAACTTTCAAATCTAAGCAGGAAGCGCTTTATCAGAATAAACCGCTATACCAAATTTGAAGCAAATGGGATAGAAAACCCCAGTTATCTAAATTAGGGGGTATTAGCCCCCCGTTCCCCCTTTAGATTTAAACAACAAACCTTCAAATCTAATCAGGGAAGTGCCTTATCAGAATTAAGGGGCTGTTCAAATATTACGTAAGCATGTTTTTGACTATTTTTGACCCCCCCTCCCCCCTTGTCAGCAAAAATAAGCAAATCGCGAACCCCCCCTTAATAATTACGTAAGAAAATTAGAACCCCCCCCCCCCTACTTAAAAAAAAATTAGGACACAATACAAATTAAAAAACTCTACTCGACTAATATAACTACTAAATAATAATAAACGCTTGTTTTATTTCTTTACAATTCTATTTAAGAAAATTTCTTAGATCACAATTTTAGAAGAACTTAGCCATTTGAAAAATTTAAATTTGAACATGACAATATCTATCCCGTTGCTGACCACGGCTGCTCAAGCCATTTTTCTATATCTGTTATGATATTGGTTTCCAGTTTTACTTGATTATCTTCATCGCTTACTGTTCGGATGCAATCTTTATCAACTTCATCTTCATTGATCCACTCAACATCTTCCATATCTTCACGAATCTTACGAAGCGCATAAGTTCATTTGCTCGACGAGCAGCAATTCTCAATGGTCGGATAAGGCAGTCCTTCTCGCTTTTTTCACTCTGTTGAATTTTTTTGTGTCTGTTTGCTGACTTCTGAGATGCATGATATTGACCACAACTTCCACAAGTTCTTGCGGATAATTGCGTGAACTCTATGGAAGAGCAAAAATAATCATACAGCATCTTTAAAAATCCCTTTTCTGTACTATTCAGGTTTAAGGCCAGACGGAGACTTAAATCTATAAATTCCCCCTCTTCACTTGTAATGATGTCATTTGACGATTGTATCATTTTAATTGGAGGAGGAATGAATCGTCCTTTTAATATACGAAATAATCCACTACGTGCAGAAGAGTAACAATTCTTTTTTTCGCATTTTACAATTTGCAGCAAGTATTGACTTTCTTGTACGAGCTTCGAATACCAATCCAAGTCATAACCAAGAGACTCTAGTTCGCCTGAATCAACATATGTGACAGTAACGGGATAACTGTCAATGTTTAATGAGTTCCAGATATCTGCCATCTGTGAGAGTTTTACCAGCATATGCTAAGTTATTTTGCTCCATTTCTTCATCAGTAGTGCGACCGTTCTCATCGAGATGGGAACCATAATGGTTATGAGGGTGTATAAGACAAGACAGTTCTCGACTGAGTGGTGTCATTCGCCTTTCTACTCAATTATATGCACTTCTTCCAGGAGCATTGCACGCTATGAAAATTCCATCCAAATCATGCTTTTTGAAATGGTTAATAGCAAACGATATAACTTTTTGGTAGCGGGGATTCTCGTCTGGATCTCATCAACCGTAACTATGATTACAGGTTTGATGAAACCCTCTTCTGTTTTCACTAATTTTTCAAAATCTTTGAGTATTAATAGAATTTCAAAATCCTGAGCAAGAGTATTTGGTGTGGAAGAACTGTGTTTCCCACTTCTTATAGCTATTAACGTTGGACCAGAATAACCTATGTATGGCTTTACTTTGACCTGCCAAACAAGGAGCAATCACAATACCAGCGTAAACACATGGGATAAGTTTGCGGTGTTCAGCGATGACCCAGTCGTGATCGCTTAAGGATACACGATACTCCATATGCATCAGTATCAGAGCCTGTTTATTGGCTGCTGTAATTCCCAAAGGTAGGCGCGCTTTGTCATCATGTGAAAGAAGAAACACTTGCATGGGTCCAAAAATTGAAGCTAAAGTTTCTAAATAATGGATGGATATCAGTGGCGTACCCAAGGGGGGGGCTGATGGGGCTACAGCCCCCCCCCCGAAATTTTCGAAAGTGATATAGAAAGGTGCTGATTTTTCGTCTTTCTTTTATGGAAATTTTTTAAATTTTTTTCCATTATACAGCGGACAAACCATTCTCATTAGTCCCATATTAGTCCACATTGACAACAAAGAAGAGAAAGGGGGGCTGACGGGGTTATAGCCCCCCTATCCCTCCCGAAATAGTCAAAAAATTAAATGAAAAAGTGTTTTTTTCTTACTTTTTAAAGATAAATCTGTATTTTTTTCTTCTGCCATACAGCAAAATAGCCATTCTCGTTAACACCATATTAGTCCAGGTTATATTAGTTAGGGGGCTGATGGAATTTCAGCCCCCTCCTCTCGAAATGGTCGAAAATGAAATGAAAAAATAGTGCTGAATTTTTTCTGTCTGTTCAAGATAAATTTGCATTTTTCCCCTATCGTTCAACAGACTATGCGCTTCCTTCGCTTTAGTTCCATATTAGTCCATATTGACACCAAAGAAGAGAAAGGGGGTTGATGGGGTTACAGCCCCCCCCCCCCCAACCAGAAATCGCGAAAAATTAAATAAAAAAGTGTTTTTTCTTTACTTTTTAAAGATAAATCTGTATTTTTTCTTCTGTCATACAGTAAAATAGCCATTCTCGTTAACACCATATTAGTCCACATTGACATCACAGCATACCCTAAGATGGGGAGGGGGCTGATGGAATTACAACTTCCTCCTCTGGAAATAGTCGAAAATGAAATGAAAAAGTAGAGCTGATTTTTTTCTGTCTATTTGAGATAAATTTGCATTTTCTCCCCTATCATTTAACAGACTAGCCGCTCCCTTCGCTGTAGTTCCATATTAGTGTACAGTGACATCACATTATACCCGAAAAGATAGAAGGGGGTTAATGGAGTTACAGCCCTCTCCCAAAAATTCGAACATGAAATGAAAAAGTTCTGATATTTTCCTTTTTGTTTGAGATAAATTTGTATTTTTCCTCTATCATTCAACAGACTAGCTGCTCTCTTCTCTTTAGTTCCATACTAGTGCACAGTGATACCACATTATACCCAAAGAGGTTAATGGGGTGTCCCTTTCCTAAATAGTTGAAAATGAAATGAAAAAAAAGGCTGTTTTTTTTCTTCTTGTTTCAGATAAATTTGTAATTTTTCTTCTGCCATACAGCAAAATAGCCATTCTCGTTAACACCATATTAGTCCACATTGACATCACAGCATACCCAAAGATGGGGAGGGGGCTGATGGAATTACAGCCCCCTCCTCCCGAAATAGTCGGAAATGAAAAAAAAAATATTGCTTTTTTTTCTTTCTGTTTGAGATAAATTTGTATTTTTTTTCTCCTATTATTCAACAGACTAGACACTCTCTTCTCTTTAGTTCCATATTAGTGCACAGTGACACCACATTATACCGAAAGAAGTAGAAAGGGGGTGATGGGTTACAGCCCCTTCCCAAAATAGTCGAAAATGAAATGAAAAAAGGCTGATATTTTTCTTTTTGTTCGAGATGAATTTGTAATGCACTTGTTTTCTGCAATACAACGAACTACACGTTCTGGCTAGTCTCATATCAACGCACAGTTACGCCACAGTATACCCAATGAGGGGAAGGGGCTGATGGGGTTACTTACTCTTCCGAAATAATCAAATATGAAATGAAAAAAAAATTCGTTTTTTTTCTTTCTTTTGAGATTAATTTTTAATTTTTTTCTGCGACGCAGCTATTCTGGTTAGTCCCATATATTAGTGCACAGTGATGCCCCAGCATACACCAAAGGATTCGATGGGGACGGGGGTTATGAAGTTACAGCTCCATTCCACCTCTGAAGAGATCGCAGTGAAATGAAAAAAGGGCTGATATTCCTTCTTTTTCAGATAAATTTGTTTTATTTTCTGGCATGCCACGAATTTGTTTTTCCTGTTAATCCAATATCCTTCTCAGTCCTGCGACCAAATTTACTTGAGACCACAAAATCCATTTTCAAATGACTGAAATCACTGTTTTACTCGATAAATGAAAACATATATACTGAGTTCAAGAGACCTACAAATAAATTCGACAAATCTAAAAGTAGTTTAATTTAAGGATTTTTTTAATTTTTCCCATAGTCGGCGGGCGCCAAGATTGTCAATGCGGGGGTATGTTAATGCACAGTAACACCACAGCTAATCTCAAGTCGATTTCGTCTAAATCTGAAATCCGGTGCGGAAGAGTTGACTGTAAAAGTAGCTTATTAACTTTCATTTTTCAGTCGCATCTCCATGCCACACCGAAATATGGGGGTGCGGAGGGTTGAAGGGACTAAACCTCTTTTACCTGCCAAAACGGTCAGATTAAATGGTAAAAAAAGTTTACTTCTTACTTTTTAGATCAATTCAATTATATATATATTTGTCATGCATCGCACTTGTCTTTCTTGTTAGTCCCATATTAGTGCATAATGACACCTTAGCTAATCCCTTCAGAATTTTGGTAAGTCGGAAGTCAGGCACACTATATATGTGCGGAAGAGCTGACTGTGAATGATATTCATTAACTTTTGTTTTTAACACTCGATTACTTCCTCGTATCTGTAAGATACACAGTGACTTCTTGTTTGACTGCAAAGACATCTTTGGAGTTCGGTAATGTCCCCTCCCCCCACTTATCTTCCTATTCTGTCTTAACTTTGCAGCCAGTATTTTTCATCTGGAACGGTTTAAAGTCCTTCTTATTACTTGTGCAATGCACGAATAATAAACAAAGTCTTTATTTTATATATGTGTATGAAAATATTTTGTGTATACAAAAAATATTTTGTGTTTGTTACAATATTAATTTATTGTTAAACAAGAACCGTAGCCAGAATTTAGTTTCGGGGATTGGAAGAACAATTTTATAGATTTTATGTTATAATAACTTTCTTTTAAATGAAAGTATATAAAAAAAAAACTAGTAACACTTTTCAACAGATTTCGACGTGGGACGGTCTCAGGATCGGACCCGTGCCCTCCCCCCTTCCCCCCAGATTTGAGTCTGAGTTTTAAAAAAAAATCTGAAATTCTCAGCAAATTTTCTGAAAGGTTACAGCAGAGATGGAAAGGAGAGGTAATCCCTTCCTGCTGCTAATTATTTTTGTTGGAGTTTGGGTTAACTCTGTTTATATTCAGGTCAATTTCAGGCTGAGTGGGTTCGGGTTAACCAGATTTCTAAAAAGTTCAGCATATTATTTCAGTTTAAAAACTATACATATAATAATAAACACAGATATTTGTATGTGTTTTTAACGCGATCCTTTGATGAAATACAGGTTTTTATCACGACGCTTTGACGAAATTTGCATTTTCCCCGAACTTTTGAGAAAATTAGCTTTTTTCCGCGACCCTTTGACGAAATTCGCGTTTTTTTTTTCGTGATCCTTTGTCAAAATTTGGGTTTTTTCCGCGAGTTTTTGATGAAATTCTAGTTTTTTTCGTGAACTTTTGCCGAAATTCGCGTTTTTTACGAAATCCTTCGTCGAAATTTGCGTTTTTTTCACGGCTTTTTTGACGAAATTCGCTTTTTTCTCGTCTTTTTGATAAATTTCGCGGCTCATTGACGAAATTCGCGTTTTTTTATGGAAATGGTCGTGTTTTTTGTTTTTTCGCTGCTGTTTGACGAAATTCACTTCTTTCCGCAGTCTTTTGCCGAAAGTCACGTTTCTCTGTGGCCCTTCTTTGTGACCATGCTTTTTTTTGCGATCCTTTAACGAAATTCGCGTTTTTTCCGCTTCCCTTTGACGGAATGCATACTTTTTTTAGCAATCCTTTGCCAAAATTTGCGTTTTTTCTGCAGCCCTTTGAGGAAATTTGCGTTTTTTCTGCGGCCCTTTGAGGAAATTTACGTTTTTTCTGAGGTCATTTGCCGAAATTCACGTTTTTTTACGCAATCCTTCGCCGAAATTCGCGTTTTTTTCTGTGGTCATTTGCCGAAATTCGTGTTTTTTAATGCAATCCTTCGTCGAAATTTGCGTTTTTTCCGCGGCTCTCTGACGAAATTTGCGTTTTTTTCCGTCTTTTTTGATGAAATTTGCGTTTTTCTGCGGCCTTTTGACGAAATTCACGTTTTTCTGTGCCCCTTTGACGAAATTCGTGTTTTTTCAGCTTCCCTTTGACGGAATGCGTGTTTTTTTAGCGATGCTTTGTCGAAATTTGCAGTTTTCTGTGGTCCTTTGACGAAATTCGCGTTTTTTCTGTGGTCATTTGACAAAATTCGCGTTTTTGCGCAATCCTTCCTCGAAATTTGCGTTTTTTCGCGGCTTTTTGTCGAAATTCGCGCTTTTTCTCGTCTTTTTGATGAAATTTGCGTTTTACTGTGTCCTTTTGACGAAATTCACGTTTTCCCGTGTCCCTTTGACGAAATTCGCGTTTTTTGCGATCCTTTACGAAATTAGCTTCTTTTTCGCAGCCCTTTGACGGAATGCGTGTTTTTAGCGATCTTTTTTTCGAAATTCGCGTTTTTTCCGCGACCTTTTGATGAAATTCGCGTTTTTTCTGGGACCTTCTGACGAAATTCGGGTTTTTTCTGTGCTCATTTTGACGAAATTAGCGTTTCCTCTAGAATAATTTGACGAAATTCACGTTTTCTCCGCTATCATTTGACGAAATTTGACTTTTTTTTCGCGATCCTTTGGCAAACTTCGAATTTTATCTGCGGCCGTATGACATAATTCCGGTTTTTTCCTTGATCCTTTAAAGAAATTGGAGATTTTTTTGCGAACGATTGACGAAATTGATTTTTTTTTTTTTTTTTTTTTTTTTTTTTGTGAACGATTGACGAAATTGGTTTTTTTCGGCGACCATTTGTCAAAAATCGCGATAATTTTTTAAGTTCAAATTTACGGACTGATGACCGAATTTTTCAAATTTTCGGAAAATTCGGAACATCAGGTCAATTTCAGGCTGAGTGGGTTCGGGTTAACCAGATTTCTAAAAAGTTCAGCATATTATTTCAGTTTAAAAACTATACATATAATAATAAACACAGATATTTGTATGTGTTTTTAACGCGATCCTTTGATGAAATACAGGTTTTTATCACGACGCTTTGACGAAATTTGCATTTTCCCCGAACTTTTGAGAAAATTAGCTTTTTTCCGCGACCCTTTGACGAAATTCGCGTTTTTTTTTTTCGTGATCCTTTGTCAAAATTTGGGTTTTTTCCGCGAGTTTTTGATGAAATTCTAGTTTTTTTCGTGAACTTTTGCCGAAATTCGCGTTTTTTACGAAATCCTTCGTCGAAATTTGCGTTTTTTTCACGGCTTTTTTGACGAAATTCGCTTTTTTCTCGTCTTTTTGATAAATTTCGCGGCTCATTGACGAAATTCGCGTTTTTTTATGGAAATGGTCGTGTTTTTTTGTTTTTTCGCTGCTGTTTGACGAAATTCGCTTCTTTCCGCAGTCTTTTGCCGAAAGTCACGTTTCTCTGTGGCCCTTCTTTGTGACCATGCTTTTTTTTGCGATCCTTTAACGAAATTCGCGTTTTTTCCGCTTCCCTTTGACGGAATGCATACTTTTTTTAGCAATCCTTTGCCAAAATTTGCGTTTTTTCTGCAGCCCTTTGAGGAAATTTGCGTTTTTTCTGCGGCCCTTTGAGGAAATTTACGTTTTTTCTGAGGTCATTTGCCGAAATTCACGTTTTTTTACGCAATCTTTCGTCGAAATTCGCGTTTTTTTCTGTGGTCATTTGCCGAAATTCGTGTTTTTTACGTGTTTTGTTTCGTGCCTTCGTCGAAATTTGCGTTTTTTTCGCGGCTCTCTGACGAAATTTGCGTTTTTCCCCGTCTTTTTTGATGAAATTTGTGTTTTTCTGCGGCCTTTTGACGAAATTCACGTTTTTCTGTGCCCCTTTGACGAAATTCGTGTTTTTTCAACTTCCCTTTGACGGAATGCGTGTTTTTTTAGCGATGCTTTGACGAAATTTGCAGTTTTCTGTGGTCCTTTGACGAAATTCGCGTTTTTTCTGTGGTCATTTGACAAAATTCGCGTTTTTGCGCAATCCTTCCTCGAAATTTGCGTTTTTTCGCGGCTTTTTGTCGAAATTCGTGCTTTTTCTCGTCTTTTTGATGAAATTTGCGTTTTACTGTGGCCTTTTGACGAAATTCACGTTTTCCCGTGTCCCTTTGACGAAATTCTCGTTTTTTGCGATCCTTTACGAAATTAGCTTCTTTTTCGCAGCCCTTTGACGGAGTGCATGTTTTTAGCGATCTTTTTTTCGAAATTCGCGTTTTTTCCGCGACCTTTTGATGAAATTCGCGTTTTTTCTGCGGCCTTCTGACGAAATTCGGGTTTTTTCTGTGCTCATTTTGACGAAATTAGCGTTTCCTCTAGAATAATTTGACGAAATTCACGTTTTCTCCGCTATCATTTGACGAAATTTGACTTTTTTTTCGCGATCCTTTGGCAAACTTCGCATTTTATCTGCGGCCGTATGACATAATTCCGGTTTTTTCCTTGATCCTTTAAAGAAATTGGAGATTGTTTTTTGCAAACGATTGACGAAATTGATTTTTTTTTTTTTTTTTTTTTGCGAACGATTGACGAAATTGATTTTTTTCGGCGACCATTTGTCAAAATTCGCGATAATTTTTTAAGTCCAAATTTTCGGACTGATGACCGAATTTTTCAAATTTTCGGAAAATTCGGAACAAAGTCACCCTTGCACCCCACCCCCACCCTCTGGCTACGGCCTTATTGACAAAAATGATTTCTGTTTATAACACAATGCAACGTGTTTCGTAAGATTTAGAACATTATGAAAATTTAAGTCAGCCCCCCCCGAAATAAAATCCTGGGTACGCCACTGATGGATATTACTGCAAATTGGGTATCAATGTGAGATCGGTGATAATCAGCCAGAATCCAAGAAAGTTTTACCGGCACTGTGGTGACATGTCTTCGGCACTCGATGGTTGAGGAATTTTTTCGAAGCAAACGAAGATATGTTCTACTCCTGCTTATTGCAAAACCAACCTTTTTCAGTTTTGCAGTCAAGTCATCGAGAGTTTTGACACTTCGGACTTGTTTCTTCTTTTTGCATCTGCAGCGCTTCCAATAATAGCTATGTCTGATATTGCTTTAAGTAATAATGGTTGTTTAAACTTGGTCTTCCTACTGATTCCCTCAAAGCTATTTTTTTTTTAATGTCTGGATTATCATGGCAGATTTCTCCAAGCTTTGTTCGTTTGGTGGTTCGATGTTTTCTTTGGTATTCAGCATTTTGTCGTTTCCTTTTTAAGGATTGTTTTTCCTTTTTTGAGATTACTGGAAACCTTATTTATCTGTTTTTGAATTTGAGATACATTGGTTTCAATTCAATTGGGTTACATTTCATTTTTAGTAAGGTTCAAAATTTGAAAACAGTTAGAAGATTATCTGCTACAAAACTAACATATTTTTTAATTTTTTCCCCCATGGATGCATTACTTTTTGAGTTATTTTAAAAGAAAAAATAAGGCTTAGCTTGGCTACGCCATATTTAAAAAGTAATAACTCGTTTTTTGACGTTCTTTTGGTCTTTATTTATTCCCATACTGACCATGTTTTGCCAAGGCTACACGGTCATTTTATCTTATCTATCTTTTTTCCAATTTTTACAAGTAATTATGTAAACTTAAAGTTATGATAAAATATATTTAAAATTTTAAGAATAAATTGATTATAATTACCTTTATAAAATAATCAAGAAAGACTGATTTCTTTTTGGTTGCCTTACGCAGTTTGTCCTCAATTCTTTTTAGCACCAATACCTCTAACTCTTTGTCAGTTTTAGAAGACTTTTTGTACTGCCGCCACACATCATTAGTTTTACATTGGATATCCTTCAAAGGTTTATCTGATGCAGACTTTTTGAAACTTTCAAAAAGTTTTTTATACAAGATTTCTCGAAATGAAGACATATTTCTGATTTTATTTATTTTAAACACCACTACACTGCAGTACTGAGAGGTAGAGGTCTGCACAGGCCGAAATTTCCAGGCCCGGGCCCGGCCCGACTCATAGAGAAAAAAATTCGGCCCGGCCCGTACAAAAAATTATTGGCCCGGCCCGATAAAAAAGTTAAAAGTTCGGCCCGAGCCCGGCCCGACTCGAAAAAAAAGTTGAAATCTCGGCCCTGCCCGATTGAATTTCTACAAAACATTGATTTTTATGTCGATTTGGTTAAAGATTTGTCTCGTACGAGGAGTTCTGGCCAAAAATATGTCTTAATTATTTTTTTATGTTTATAATCTTCATTTTTATAGAAGTGGCGCAGGCTGCGACATTTATTTTTTTAATCAATCTCTATTTCTTGTATGTAAATGAATCCGCTATCATTAATATCGTTAATCCCTATTCCATGTATTGAAGTGCTAAAAATCTGAAAAATGCTATGCAGTAAAATCTTCTAAAACGGAATTGCATAAAAAAGAAAAAAAATCCGTTATAGACAAGTGCCCTTCTTAGCAAGTTATAAATGTATTATATATCCTATTCTTACGTATTAGTATATTAATTTTCTATGGATCAACACGTTTTTCAGTTTATAACAGGATTTCGTCATAGACAGGTTCCTTCTCACATGCTTTCTTATATTTTCATATAGCTATATTTTAATAAGCGTAGAAATCTACTATTCTTTAAAAAAGAATAAATTTGAATGTTTAATTGTAGAATAATAGCGATTTAAAAATGTGTATATTTTTTTCAAAATGTTTTGAGCCTGACCTAATTTTACTGGCCTTTGAACGGATCAGGCCACGCCGAGACAATGATTTTCATACGGGCTGCGTCAAAACTAGGACTTAAAATTTTGGGCCTTGAAGACTTGGTAATGAAACCAGTCCCGGCTCTGTACAGAAAAAAATGGGCCCGGCCCGATCCCCCAGGAAAAAAGTAAGACCCGAACCCGTCAAGGCCCGTAAAGAGTAGTAACTAAGCCCGGCCCGGCCCGCCCCGAGTGCCGTGAATGAAAATATGCCCGAGCCCGGCCCGTGCAGATCTCTACTGAGAGGTTTTCAAAATTCACGATACACCAGACAGTAGAGCAGTCGGTCACTATGGTTATGGGGTTCAACCACTTGACAGAGGAGGGGTGGAAACAAAAAAGATGGAATTTTACTTACGCTTTGGAAGCTTTCCCGGAAAACTCATATTGTCACAATACATCATATCGCATCGGTCCATTCAATTCTATTCTATTCTATTCTCACAATTAGAAATAGTAGTAAGTTCTCAGAGATAATAAGCCCTCATGCATCAAACATGAACAGTCACCTCTAGATAAAAGAGATCGTTTATGCTTTCCTTGTGCGGTCAAAATAGCTGACATCAGAACTTCAAGTTTATATTCTTTTGCTGTTTCTTTCTTTCAATTTGAAATTTTATAATTTTTTTTTTTTTTTACAAGTTAGAGATTCTGAAAATGTCTTACGTAAGCATCATTCAAACCCCCCCTCCCCCCTTGTCAGCAAAAATAAGCAAATCGCTAACCCCCTCCCCCCCCTTAGGTGCTTACGTAATATTTGAACGGCCCCTAACACGTATACCAAACTTGAAGCAAATCTGATAATTCTGCATGAAAAACCCATTTATCTAAGTTAAGGGGGGATTAGCCCCCCGTTCCCCCCTCTATACTTAACCAATAAACCCCCGAAACTAATCAGGAAAGCGCCTTATCAGAATGAACCTAGAAAAAAAAAATGAAGCAAATCGGATATTTCTACCAAGAGTTATCGCGTTACGTACATACATACATACATACAGAATAGGTGGGCACATTAGCTCTCAGGTTCTGATAACCTATGAGCTAAAACGTATAATTTCACAATAAAAAATATCGACCTCAGGTACCCCATGCAAAAAACATTTAAAAACATTAAAATGCGAGCGAGAAGTCTGTAAACAATTCTCCCATAGGATTAGCATTAGCTTGAGCGTTTCTTTCCGTGACTAGGGGCTGTACAAAAGTCGCGTTTTAAGCCATTCTAGTTTAACGCATTGCTTGTTATTTTTATACAACCACTGTGTAATAAAAACTGAAAATAAATATGGAATGAAATATGATTTTATGTGTCGGTTTATACGTTATAACCAAAAATAAATTAGCTTTCTTTAGTTCAGTAAAATCGCTTTTTATGAAGCGGCAAGACAAAGAATATTAAGACATGGGGTCAAAGAAGAGTTTCAATGTTATTAGAGGTTTGCACGGGAAAGGACTTGACCCGAGGACGTACCTCGGCAAACTTTCAAACGGGCAGGCAAAAAAATAGGCCCGTTATAAAAATTTAGACGAAGTCGATAAAATATGAACAATTTTCAATGGATATGACTTTCGCGAGAATTATTATAAATGTGCTGCACGAACCGATGCGTGTTTACCAACACC
Organism: Maratus speciosus; assembly: GCA_963932465.1. Lineage (NCBI taxonomy): Eukaryota > Metazoa > Arthropoda > Arachnida > Araneae > Salticidae > Maratus > Maratus speciosus. The sequence continues at coordinate 571,865,345 of OZ010788.1, read as the reverse complement.
AATACAGAAATATCAAAAGTCCAGCGTAGAGATCGGCATCGGACAATTACAAAGTGTCTGCGTCCCGGCTTAATTTTTTCAGCAGACTCCGGCCGAGCCGGGATCACGCTCACATTTTTTTTCTACATAGTCCAGACGGGCCGGAATTGGATTTAATTGTTCCTAGGATGTGTCGGCCAAACAATATGTTTTGGAATAGAATTGTAAAAGCGAATATTCACTCGTGTAAATGGAATCATTGGAATGTTGTTCTCAAATTCCTTGATCAACAACACGAAACTTTCTGACTCATTCTTAAATGTAAAGGCATAAAATAGACTGGTCTGGCTATTGAAGCGATTTGGAATCGAATAGCGGTTTCCATTTTTTGAAAAATAAATTACTTAACGAGGTATAAGCGATTCTTGTCACATGACGGCAGATTTTTCTCTTTTTCCGCGCTATCGTGTCCGGAAATTCGATTCAAAACGCCAAATTTGACAGTACTTTCTGAAAAATATATTGTGCTTATCAAAAAATGGAAAACGCCATTCGAATACATAGCTTCTGAATAAGAATACATGCAATTTTATACGTTTCTGAACAAAAATGAATTCTGAAATGTGTCAGAAAGTAGCTCTTTTGGATTTGAGAACAGCCTTAATAAATTATAGAGAAACATATTCTAAAATCTACATTTTATTATACCAGCCTCAAAACTTATAATGTTTTTAACCCTCTTTTTTTTTCTTTTATTCGAAACTACATTAATTTTTTTAATGTATCTTTATTTGAATGTTGAAAAGTCTAAGCGTCTAAGCATACTGTAAAAATTTCCCATAAATATGTATAAGAATCTTAATTGTATGTCCAGAAAAATCGGATTTTTTTGTGGAAATTGAATCGGACCTAGCCTGTTTTCACTGATTTCTGTACGGGCCGGGCCGGGACTGGAAATTACGGCCCGTGCAGACCTTTTAAGTATTGCTAATTTAGAGGGGTTTTTTATCCAAATACCCCTTGGTGTTTCCTTTTAGTAATATTTGCCTTAATTAATGTGCGATTAAATAAGACGAACATTACTATTCGGAAATAATGGCAAATAGCTAAATAATAATTAAAAAAAAAATCCCTCGAAATTGGTAACACTGGAGATGAGAAGAGAAATTCGCATCTGGGTTTATCGATTCGAGTATATAAGGAGATTTTGTTGCCCAAAGGCACCGAAACTTTATAAGCGTATTAAGCAGTGTTGAATTCAGACTCTTTTCTCCGAAAGGGATTTCCGCGGCTCCGGGGGACATTATAGAATTCCGAAGGGGGGGGGGGGGGGATTGCACTTTCTGATCATTGAAAATACAAAATCTCAAATCTTCCGGGGGGGGGGGGCTGAATTCAACACTGGTATTAGGCGGGATCGCGTAGTAACTGTTCGCATATTTAACGTGATATTTTTGCATTAGTCTTATGGGCGATGTTCAAGGGATCGGAAAAATCCGCGTATTAAGCGGGATCGCGTATTCACCGTGAGCTTCTTAACAGGGTCTGACTGGACTACGAAGTTAAATAAATCAGGAGATATAACAATTTTTGTGTTGTACTATTCTGACGATGATTTCAAAAGTCAATATAGTCAAGCTAATGTTTCTCAATATTCAAGCGATCGTACGTAACTAAACTCACAACCTAACATGTCTCACTAAATCTGTATTTTCATTTCTTTAAGGCTCTCAAATCCAAAGGAGATACTTTCTGACTCATTTCTAAATTCATTTTTATTCGGAAACGCATGAAATTAGAAGGTGTTCTTATTCAGAAAAAGTGTACCGAATGGAGTTTTTCCTTTTTTGGTAAAGGCAGAAGATCTTTCAGAAAATACTTCTAAAATGGGCGTTTTCAACCGAATCCCTGATGCGGCAGCGCGCGAAAATGAAAAAAACTTGTCGTCACGTGACAAAAATCACTTATTCTAACTCGATAAGTAATTTATTTATGAAAAAATGGAAAACGTTATTCGATTCCAAATCACTTCAAAAGTCAGACCTGCTAATTTTACGCCTTTATGTTTAAAAATGTGTCAGAAAATTTTGCGTTGCTGAGCAAGAAATTTGAGAAGCACCTTAAATAATGTAAGGCTGTTCTTAACTGCTCTGCTCAACAAGCGCAAAACGTTTTGGCACATTTACAAATTCATTTTTTAACGGAAAGGTATAAAATTGGAAAGCCTGGCCACGGAGGCGATTTGGAATTGAACTGTTTTATCCATATTTTGATCAACCAATTACCTATTGAGTTAGAAGGAATTTTGATCACGTGACAAACACGTTTTTCGCCCGCTCTTGAGTCTCTTTCTTCCTTCGCGAGGAAATTCGGTTCAAAACGCCCACTTTGACATTATTTTCTGAAAGTTGTATCGCTTTTGCAAAAAAAAAAAAAAAAAAAAAAAAAAAAAAATGGAAAAAACAACTCAAATACATAGTTTCTGAACAACAACACCAGCTAGTTTCATGCATTTTCGAACAAAAATAAATTAAAACTTATGTCAGAAAGTTGCCCTTTTGGATTTGAGAACACCCTTAAAAGGATGACATCAGTTCCAAAATGTTCTACATTACGATTTCTATGGAATTTTACATAATATTTGTGAATTAACTAATTCCACATGTATTTCAAATCCATGCAAATACTACTTAGCATATTTCAACAACTACGCTGGAAAGGCGCGGGTTTTGGTAGTAATTTCAATTTGTATTTTACTAAAAAATTCTGCGGCCTGCGGCTTTTTAACTGAGGTATGAAGCAGAAAGCAGACCTATCCTTCTTCATTTAAAAGAAAATAATTTCCTTATCTTTCAAGTAGGAGAATGACAGATATATATACATAAAGAAAAAGAGGTTGGAGTAGTTTTTGATGAACGACGTAACGATTTTCTTCTGTAATTTTGGAAAGTTTGGAAAATTATTCTCAGGATCATTAAATCAATCGCCAGATGTTATGCAGGAATGTAAGAGTAATAAATTTGTCAGAAAGGGATTGGGGGTGTTACATACACAGATTATTAATGGGGATCGACCAGGAGGACCCTCTTTTCATAGCTCCGTGGGATCGATCTTTGGGATGTTTTGTTTAGATTTGAGCCATGTGTTCTTGATTTGTGTCTTTGAGGAGAAAAGCCATCCGTCCATAGCGGTGTGTTCAAAGGAGTTTTTTGCCTTTGAGATTCTGAGAAACTAAACAGGACACGTGCACCGCGGAAAAGGAATCCAGAAAGGGAGGGTCAAGATTTAGGAACGAATGTGTTTTGTGGTTCGCTATTTTTTAAATGGAGGATATAAACAGGAAATAGACTAATTCAAGAATTTTTTGTCATACACCTCCCCCTCCCACCACCACACACACACACATCACCGTCGTAAAAAGCAATAAAGAAATTTAATAATAAAGAAACATTACGGTAGGCGGAAAAAAGCGCCCCGGAAAAAAAGCGCACCTTTTTACAAATCACATATTAAATAAGGCTGATAATAATACACAGGGTTAACCTCAGAATATAAACACCAGATTGAGATGATTTTTTGAAATCTGGCGTACGGGCCTCGGTACGGAGAGGTGGTGGTAGTGGTGGGGTGGGGGGTGGGGGGGTTAAAAGGTATCTCAAAACCTGCCTTGTCTCGATGATAAAATTTTGTAAGGTACGCAGAATCAGAATATAAACATCAGGTACTTATACACTGCTCAAAACAATTAAAGGATATTGCAGTTTTAGGTGGATTTTGTATCTGGTAAACTGTTTAGCTGATTGATACATGGTCGACAGACATAGTAGGTTATATGAGAATAAATTACACATGTTTGTCAGAAAAAAATGCATTTTATTGCGCATTTGTGTACTAAAGGAAAAAAACACAATTTGTGCATATGGGGAAAAAAGGAATAAGAAAAGGTGTTTTCTTCAAAGAAAATCATTTTCAGTAGGGGGTATGGTTTCCACGGGCGTTCAGCAACGTTGAACACCTTTGAGGCATGGACTCAATGAGGCTATTAATGACGAGTTGAGGTATTCTGCCCCACTCTTCCAGAAGAGCTCTTTCCAGTTCTTGGAGAGTTTGTGGGGGTTGTTGGCGGCCAGAAACTAGTCTTCCTAGAGCGTCCCAAACGTGCTCGATTGGATTCATGTCTGGAGAACACGCTGGCCATTCCATTCGAACGATTCCTCCCTCGAAAAGGAAATCCTCCACCAGGTTTGCACGATGTGGCCTGCAGTTATCGTCCATTAAAATGAAGTTATCTCCGATTGCTGCAGCGTAAGGGACTACAATAGGTCTGAGGATCTCATCCCTATATCGGCGACCAGTCAGAGCTCCATCTCGAATGATGTAGAGGTCAGTGCGCCCGTTAATGGAGATGCCACCATACACCAACATTCCTCCACCGCCAAATCTGACACTTTCGTGCACGAACGCAGGATTATTCCTACTGCCACGGTCCCTCCAGATGAAAATACGCCTATTATCCGGATGCACAGAAAAACGGGACTCGTCAGAAAACAGAATATTGCTCCATTCATTTCTCCTCCAGTTGACATGCTCGGTTGCCCATTCCCTGCGGTCGCGACGATGCCTTGATGTTAATCTAACACATACCATCGGTCGGCGAGCATACAGACCTACAGCATGGAGCCGGTTTCGGACAGTCTGAGTTGAAATCGTGGTGCCTGTAGCCGAGCGAAGGTGTTGTTGGAGAAGAGTAGCGTTCATGGTTCGGTGTCTCCGAGCTGTTAACGCTAAATACCGATCTTCATTGGGCGTTGTTGCCCGTCTACGACCTTGCCCTGGTCTTCGGCCTGCACATCCACTCTCCAAAAAACGGTTCCAGATCCTGGAAATGACACTTTGTGACACTCCAATGGCTTGCGCTACTTCGGCTTGAGTTTGGCCCCCTTCTAACCTACCAACAATTCTCAAAGCTTCTGAATCTGTCAAATGACTTCGCTGAGATATCGTACTCATCGAAACAAAGCAATCACTGAATGCCGATCATCCTTGTCTTCATTCTCTTTTATCCAGTTGAAAGTCAAATTTCATTCGCTGCCGCTGAAGCGATGTTTTTGACGTCGAACTCAAAATTTGCATACTCCACAGTTTGAAAACCAGAAAAATTTGCATTTGTGATTCTCTTCTTCTATTTTCGGCAAAAAAAATTTCGTTTATATCTTTATTTTATATAAAACTTCAAATATCCTTTAATTGTTTTGAGCAGTGTATATACAGTGAAACCTCCCTGTGTGACCACCTCCCTGAACAACCATTTTTTCATGGAACGAAATTTATTCCCATAGGCTCAATACTAATTTTACCTCCATTCAGAGACCATCCCAGTTGAACTCCCTCCATGAGCGACCAATTTTTTAAAAAGAAAATGAAAGAAATTCCGTTTTTTCCAGGTCGCTTGAAGAAGGTTTCATTAAGGGTCTCAGGACTCTTAAAATTGGAAAAAAAGTAAAAAAAAAGACCATTTTCAACATTTAATATATTAAAATGTATTTGATATTAAGACACAATTTTAATTGGGTATGAAAGATATAAGTATGTTCTTTCATTGCAAATATTTAAAAAATTTCAAGATGCAGAATTAACATTTACAGGGTTCTCTAAACTGTTAGACATTTGACGAGCATAAAATCAGCATAATAGCTTATGCGCACGATTACAAAATAAATTTTGCAACTAGAATGAAAATTTTGGTGCTACTTATACTTCAGATTATAATGATTACACTGAACCTAAATAAATTTGTATTTACAGCATTTTTATATTTTTAATACAAAGTTGTATTTAGCTAATGCAAAATTTATAAAATTTCAACAATATAACCCCCTAAAAAAATATTTTATTTTTACAATAAAACGGAAATTTTAGGTTCAGTTTATACAGACTAACATAAAACATGTGTTTTGAAAATTTCCTGATAAAAGAATCAGAAGTTTTTGAGATATCGTGCGCGTTATGCCCAAAAACGTCATTTGGAGAAAAATCACTTCAAAGTTTTGAAAACACCGCTTTTGCTATTGAGCGAGTAACATTCTAAAAGCCATAACTTCTGTTCTAATGGAAATTTCAAGATAACAATTATATGAAAATGTTCAGAAAACATAGGGGTTTATCATCTAAAAAAATTAAAATTTCGAAAAATTTAAAGCTTTAAGAGTCCTGAGACCCCTTAAGAAAATAATTCCGGAGAGCGCATTATTCATCAGGCGGTGGTGGTGGGGGGGGGGGGGGGGCTTTAAAAGGTATCTCAAAACTTGCATTGCCTCGATGATAAAATTTTGTAAGGTACGCAGAATCAGAATATAAACATCAGGTACTTTACATATACAGTGAAACCTCCCTGTGTGACCACTTCCATTAAGCGACCACCTCCCTGAACGACCAGTTTTTCATGGAACGAAATTTATTCCCATAGGCTCAATACTAATTTTACCTCCATTCAGAGACCATCCCAGTTGAACTCCCTCCATGAGCGACCAATTTTTTTTAAAGAAAATGAAACAGATTTTGTAAGGTATGCAGAATCAGAATATAAACATCAGGTACTTACATATACAGTGAAACCTACCTGTGAGACCACCTCCATTAAGCGACCACCTCCCTGAACGACCATTTTTTCATGGAACGAAATTTATTCCCATAGGCTCAATACTAATTTTACCTCCATTCAGAGACCATCCCAGTTGAACTCCCTCCATGAGCGACCAATTTTTAAAAAATAAAATGAAAGAAATTCCGTTTTTTCCAGGTCGCTTGAAGAAGGTTTTATTAAGAAAATAATTCCGGAGAGCGCATTATTCATCAAACTTCTAAACTAAGTTTAGATTTTATTCCAGCTAAGATAAGAATAACAATTTAAAAGATAAAAGTGAATCATATATATTTGAATTTCGGATAATCAACACCTTAATGAGCGTTATTAATTATGCAAAATAACAAAAAATATCAATTTTAATGGAAAAAGTAGATTTCTTTATATTTTTTTCCAACTATAAATTGAGAATATCATCTTAAAAGGGAAATTTAAACATATACTTTAGTTTTTCAATAACCGTCACCTTAATGAGTATAATTAAGTAAGCAAAACAATGAAAAATATCGATTTTTAAGGAAAAAGATGATTTCTTTAGTTTTTTTTCAGCTATAAAATGAGGATTTCATCTTAGAAGGGAAATTTAAAAATACATTTTAGTTTTAAATGAAGGCTGTTCTTAATTGCTCTGCTCAACAAGCGCAAAACGTTTTGACACATTTACAAATTTATTTTTAAACGAAAGATATAAAATTGGAAAGCCTGACCATGGAAACGATTTGAAATTGAACTGTTTTTTCTATTTTTTGATCCATCCATTACCTACTGAATTATAAGCAATTTCGATCACGTGACAAACGCGTTTTTCGCCAGCTCTTGAGAGCTCTTTCTTCCTTCGCGCGGAAATTCGGTTCAAAACGCCTACTTTGACACTATTTTCTGAAAAATCTATTGCGTTTTCAAAAAAGAAAACGGAAAACGCTGTTCGATTACATAGTTTCTGAACAACAGCACCTGCTAGTTTCATGCATTTCCGAACAAAAATAAATTAAAACTTATGTCATAAAGTTGCCCTTTTTGATTTGAGAACAGCCTTAATTTACTGTTCATGTTTATGCAGTGTTGTGAATAATATTAAGGAGAAGGATTAGAATAAGCATAATAAGCATATATTGAAAGTTTTTATACAAAAGATTTTTCATTACTCCTATATAAACTTTCTAACACATTTATAAAATTCAATTTTGTTCACAAACCTATGAAATTGGTAGGTGCTTTTATTAAGAAACTTTGTAATCGAAAATGTTTTCGAGACAAAAATTGCCTATAACTGAAAATATAATTAATTTATTGGAAAATGAAAACTCTTTCGGTTTCAAATCACTTTAATAACAATGACTGCAAGTATTATGCATTTATGTTTAAAAATGAGCCAGGAAATTTCCCAGGACGTTCCGCGTTGTTGAGCTTGAAAAAATGTATTTTTTGAGAATCTTCTCCTCTATATCTATATTATAAAGGACAAACGTGTCTGTGCATAACGTTGACGTCATTTTTCGAATGGCAACAGCAACCGATCAATTTTCGCGTTTACTGCAATTTTTTTTTTTTTTTTTTCAACTTCTACATTTTCAATTTTCAAAACGGCAAATAGGGGAAAAAATATGTTTTCAAATGCGATTTCTTTGAAAACTACATCCCGTTTTGTTTGAAAACTACATCGCATTTTGTTTGAAAACTACACCGCATTTTGTTTGAAAACTGTATCGACATTTACTCAATTTTCGTAGTTTTAAAAATAATTTTCAAGTATGTTTTTTTTTTTTTTTTTTTTTTTTTCAAATCTATCTCTATCATCTGCGGACGATTGTGAAATATAAATCCGTTTGCACTTGAGGGTGTTCTCAAATCCAAAAGGGCAACTTTATGACATAAATTTTAATTTATTTTTATTCGGAAAGGCATGAAACCAGCCGGTGTTGTTGTTCAGAAACTATGTAATCGAGCTCTTATCACCTTTTTTTTTTTGCAAACGCAATAGATCTTTCAAAAAACAGCTTCAAACTGGGCGTTTTGGACCGAATTTCCGCGCGAAAGAAGAATAACCATTCAAGGAAGGGTGAAAAACGTGTTTGTCACGTCATCAAAATCGCTTATAACTCAATAGATAATTTATTGTTCAAAAAATGGAAAACACAGTTCAATTCCAAATCGATTCCATGGTCGCAGGCTTTCCAATTTTATATATTTCCCGTAAAAAATGAATTTGTAAATGTGTCAAAATGTTTTGCATTTGTTGAGTAAGAGAAGTTGAGAACAGACTTTGAATTTAAGGCTGTTCTCAAATCCAAAAGGGGAACTTTATGACATAAGTTTTAATTTATTTTTGTTCGGAAATGCATGAAACTAGCAGGTGTTGTTGGTCAGATACTTATGTAATCAAGCTGCTTCTTCCTTTTTTTGCAAACGCAATATAGATTTTTCAGAAAATAGCCTCAAAATGGACGTTTTGAACCAAATTTCCGCGCAAAAGGAGACAAGTTGGAAATTGCTCGTCAAACGTGGCAAATGAGGTGCGTTCGTACTATAACTAGTTTTATAATTATTTTTTGCACCCCATATTGTACTGAATGTATACTTTTTTGCACTTCATAAAGCGCATAGTCTGATACATCATTAAAATGCACCTCCAATAATTTTTTCCCATTCCCCGTAATGTAACGGAACACTTTTGACTGTCCCTGTAATTAAACTATACATCCGATTTTCCTAAAATTTGAAATAGCTCAACAAAACTTTGCAACAATTATATCTTTAAAATTTCAGACCATTCGGAAGGCTGTAATATCATTAAAAGTCCTTCCGGCCAGTGCCGGGAGGAAGAGGTAGCTTTCATAATCCTTATTTAAAAAAAGCCAACTTATATCATGCAAACACACGAAGCTCAATTTAGTGGAAACCGAATATAGGAGATTCAATACTAATTTTTATCAATATAATGAATGAGAATTTCACGAAATTAGTCAGCTTTATCCAAGCTGCTTTTCTTTAAAGTAACTTATATTTGGCTGCCAAATTCGGCAATTTCTTAAAGTGCCTGTCATTTTAAGAAAACATGGTGGATCAGGCTAAGCAGTGAACTTGGTCGAGACCTTAGTAATTGCTGTGCACATGCTCACTCATATCGGAATCGGTTAATATATAGGAGTGCTGTCGCATGCAAAAAATCAGATTTTTCAAAATGTCACCCACAATAGAAATTGAAATTGCTATATCTGAGCCATTTTTTAAGGTAAAGACAAACAAAAAATGCTCCTGAATCCTTATATCAAGATCAAATACTTAAGAAAGAAACCTTTTTCAATTTCTAATTTTTTTGCACCTCACTTTAAATATATATATATTTTTTAATTTAATGGCCGCCATTTTGAAACAAGATGGCTGATGAATCTGGCCAGCGAACTTGGTCGAGGTGTTGATGTATACTATCCACATGCCTTCTTACATCGAAATAGGCGAATACGTGTGTTCTCGCGTGACAAATACAAGATCGTTTGAAAATGTTAGCCATGCTAGAAATTCAAAGTGCTATAAATCAACCATTTTTTAAGATATCAACAAAAGAACAAATTTTCAGAAACAAAAACTGCTCCGGAATCTTTGTATCAAGGCCAAACACATAAAAAAAATCTTTTTCATTTTCCAATTTTTTAATACCTCATTTTGAATTTTAAATTTAATTTTTTTTAAATGGCAACCCTTTTGAAACAAGATTGCGAATGACGCTGGCCAACGAACTCGGTCGAGACATTGGTATGTACTATGTACAGACTAAGTTACATCCAAATAGGTTCATAAATACGCCTGTTATCGCGTGACAAAAATCAGGTCGTTTTAAAATGTCAGCCACAAGAGAAATTCAAAATGCTATTACTCAGCCATTTTTTTTTTTTTTTTTTGATATAGACGAAAGAAAAACTGTTCCGGAATCTTTGTATTAAGGTCAAACACATACAAAAAAAATCTTTTTCATTTTCCAATTTTTTGGTATCTCATTTAATTTTTTTTTTTTTTTTTAAATGGCCGCCATTTTGAAACAAGATGGCGGATGAAGCTGGCCAACGAACTCGGTCGAGATATTTGTATGTACTATGTACACACCAAGGTACATCCAAGTCGGTTCATAAATACGCCTGTTATTACGTGAGAAAAATCAGGACGTTTCAAAATGTCAGCCACGCTAGAAATTCAAAATGCTATAACTCAGCCATTTCTTAAGATATAGTCGAAACAAAAACTGCTCCCGAATCTTTTTATCAAGGTCAAACACATAAGAAGAAAATATTTTTTCAATTTTCAATTTTTGGTACCACATTTCAAATTTAAATTTTTCTTAAAAATTTAAATGGCCGCCATTTTTAAACAAGATCGCGGGTGAAGCTGGCCAACGAACCCGGTCGAGACATTGGTATGTACTATGTATAAACGAAGTTACATCCAAATCGGTTCATAAATACGCCTTTTATCGCGTGACAAAATTCAGGACGTTTCAAAATGTCAGCCACGCTAGAAATTCAAAATGCTATAACTCAGCCATTTTTTAAGATATAGACGAAACAAAAACTGCTCCGAAATCTTTGTATAAAGGTCAAATACATAAGAAAAAAATATTTTTCCATTTTCAATTTTTTGGTACCACATTTCAAATTTCAAATTTTTAAAAAATTTTTAAATGGCCGCCATTTTGAAACAAAATGGCGTATGAAGCTGGCCAACGAACTCGATCGAGAGATTGGTATGTACTATGTACACACCGAATTACATCTAAATCGGTTCATAAATACGCCTTTTATCGCGTGACAAAATTCAGGACGTTTCAAAATGTCAGCCACGCTAGAAATTCAAAATGCTATAACTCAGCCGTTTTTTAAGATATAGACGAAACAAAAACTGCTCCGGAATCTTTGTATAAAGGTCAAATACACAAGAAAAAAATATTTTTCCATTTTTAATTTTTTAGTACCACATTTCAAGTTTTAAATTTTTTTAAAAATTTTAAATGGCCGCCATTTTGAAACAAAACGGCGGATGAAGCTGGCCAACGAACTCGGTCGAGACATTGGTATGTACTATGTACACACCGAATTACATCGAAATCGGTTCATAATTACGGGAGTTACAGTGTGACATAGGTCAGATATATATATATATATATCAATTTTGAACGGAGGGTGGTTTCGGGGTCTGGGGGTCATGATCGATGAAAATATACCAAAATTTTTTGAAATCTCTTTCCTCCGAACGGCTGCAATAGGTAGCTTTTTTGTAAAGAAAGCTACCTAAAATGCACTTGCAATAATTTTTCCCATTCCCCGTAATGTAACGGAACACTTTCGACTGTCCCTGTAATTAAACTATACATCCGATTTTCCTAAAATTTGAAATAGCTCAACAAAACTTTGCAACAATTATATCTTTAAAATTTCAGACCATTCGGAAGGCTGTAATATCATTAAAATGCACTTGCAATAATTTTTCCCATTGGCCGTAATGTAAAGAAAAACTTTTGAGTGTCCCTGTAATTAAACTATACATCCGATTTTCCTAAAATTTGAAATGGCTCGACAAAATTTTGCAACAGTTATATCTTTAAAATTTCAGATCATTCGGAAGGCTCTAATATCATTAAAATGCACTTGCAATAATTTTTCCCATTGGCCGTAATGTAAAGAAAAACTTTTGACTGTCCCTGTAATTAAACTATACATCCGATTTTCCTAAAATTTGAAATGGCTCGACAAAATTTTGCAACAGTTATATCTTTAAAATTTCAGATCATTCGGAAGGCTGTAATATCATTAAAATGCACTTGCAATAATTTTTCCCATTGACCGTAATGTAAAGAAAAACTTTGACTGTCCCTGTAATTAAACTATACATTCGATTTTCCTAAAATTTGAAATGGCTCGACAAAATTTTGCAACAGTTATATCTTTAAAATTTCAGATCATTCGGAAGGCTGTAATATCATTAAAATGCACTTGCAATAATTTTTCCCATTGACCGTAATGTAAAGAAAAACTTTGACTGTCCCTGTAATTAAACTATACATTCGATTTTCCTAAAATTTGAAATGGCTCGACAAAATTTTGCAACAGTTATATCTTTAAAATTTCAGATCATTCGGAAGGCTCTAATATCATTAAAATGCACTTTCAATAATTTTTCCCATTGGCCGTAATGTAAAGAAAAACTTTTGACTGTCCCTGTAATTAAACTATACATCCGATTTTCATAAAATTTGAAATGGCTCGACAAAATTTTGCAACAATCATATATTTGAAATTTCAGACCATTCGGTTGGGTAGTTTTTGCTCTGTTACATGCGGACAGACGGACGGACGGACTGAACGACGACTATAGGTGCTACGTATTTATATAATTACGAACGCACCTAAAAAACCACTCAAAAATAGCGAAAAACATGTTTGTCACGTGATCAAAATCGCTTATAACTCAATATGTAATTTATTGATCAAAAAATGGAAAACACGGTTCGATTCCAAATCGCTGCTATGGTCAGGCTTTCCATTTTATATCTTTCCATTAAAAAATTAGTTTGTAAATGTGTCAAAACGTTTTGCGCTTGTTGAGCAGAGCAGTTGAGAACAGACTTTGAATTTAAGGCTTTTCTCAAATCGAAAATGGCAACCTTATGACGTATATTTTAATTTATTTTTGTTCGGAAATGCATGAAACTAGTAGGTGTTCTTGTTCAGAAAGTATGTAATAGAGCTGTTTTTTCCATTTTTTGCAAACGCAATAGATCTTTCAGAAAGTAGTGTCAAAGTGGGCGTTTTGAACCGGTTCGAAAAAAGGATAACCACTCAAGGAAGATTGAAAAACGTCTTTATCACGTGATCAAAATCGCTTATAACTCAATAGGTAAATTATTTATCAGAAAATGAAAAACGCGTTCGATTCCAAATCGCTTCCATAGTCAGGCCTTCCAATTTTATATATTCCGTTAAAAATGGAATTTGTAAATGTGTCAAAACGTTTTGCGCTTGTTGAGCAGAGCAGTGTTGATTCGATTACATTAATTCTGAATAAGACTGCTTACGAATTTAAGGCAGTTCTGAAATTCATACTTTCTTTCAAATTTTGGAATTCACTTTTAAACAGAAATGCATGAAATTGACAGGTTTTCTATTGAGAAACTGATTGAATAGCGTTTTACATTTTTTGGTGAAGGCAGAAGATTTTCAGTGAATACTATCAAAGTGGACTTTTGAACCAAATTTCCGATCGTGAAAGTGGTGAAAAGGAGAAACACCTGTCGTCAAATGACCAAAATAGCTTGTAACTCGCTAATAAGGCTGTTCTCAACTGCTCTTCTCAACAAGCGCAACACGTTTTGACACATTTAAAAATTCCTTTTATAACTGAAAGATATAAAATTGGAAGGCCTTGACTATGGAAGCGTTTTGGAATCGAACTGTGTTTTCCATTTTTCGATAAATAAATTACCTATTGAGTTATAGGCGATTTTGATCACTTGACAAAGACGTATTTCACCCTTCCTTGATTGGTTATTCTTTTTTCGCGCGGAAATTAGGTTCAAAATGACCACTTTGACACTATTTTCTGAAAGATGTATTGTGATTGCAAAAAACCCGAAAAAACAGTTCGATTACATAGTTTCTGAACAAAAATACTTGCTAGTTTCATGCACTTTCGAACAAAAATATAAATTAAAACTTATGTCATACAGCTTTTGGTTTTGAGAACAGTCTTAATTCTTTTTAAATGCCCCTTCAAGAATGTTAAAATATTTTCGCCCTTTTGTTTGTAAGAATAGGAACCTCTCACAACCTGGAAAAGATTTGCCGGGAATCACTGTCATAATATCTAGTGAAGTATAGTCTAATTTATGACTTCTGGTTTCTGGTAAAGTAGTCATCCTGTAGGGTAGTGCAAATAGTAATAAATATTTCAGTTCCGAGTTCCAAAGATCGGAAGGAGAGGTCCCGTTACAACTTTCGGAAAGACTGGATTACGAGAAAAGAGGCATACCGCTGCTCAAGTGCGTAGAGGACATTACAGGGCACGGTATAATTACTTTTTCCTGCGTTTTCCTCCCCAAAGGTCATGTTGGATGAAGTGGGAAATAAAGTTTGTGGTGGTCGAAGGAAGTGGAAGAAGTAGAAAAATTCCTAAAAACGCAGAAAAATAAACAGTCAGAGAAAGAATTATAGCTAGAATTCCAAGGGATCTAAGGAATTGGAATTTTGGAGATTTTCTCTCCGTGTGGTCTATAATGAAAGCGTTTTTTAGGGAGGGATGAGATTTTACTTGAAAAGAGGAAAATATTCGGCGTATGCTCTTGGGAAAGACCTTACAAGGGAACCACTTTTGGTGTTGCTGGCACCTACATTTCCTAAATATTACATTTCCTAAAATCTTCTTATAATGTTCAAATAAAAGTTTATGATAAAACAGACCGTTTGAAAAAAAAAAAAACTTCTTTGTCTCTTTTAACAGGGACTTTATGCAGGAGAGGAAAAGATATAAAAATAATTCGTTATTGTCACTTACGCAAAATACTCTTGAAAGATACTAGGTCAATGGGTAAAGGTCAATGTCATTCGGAAGAGTAGGTTTCAAACGAAACAGTGGGGGACGGCCCTGTGCTTATTAGTAATTTCTTGGAAAACTTGCTAAGTACATGAGTTTTGGAAGCAGAAGAGGGAAATTGAACAAAGATATTTTTCTTCTTTTGTCTCGGGAAAAGAGGGTAAAAATTACTAAAAAGATGCCTTAGCAACAGTTATTATCCGACTCGCGAAGCTTTAAAATTGCAAAAATAAACGCCATGCTAAAAGTTGCCCTAGTTTGTTCTATATGTTTACAAAGAATAAAAGTAAACAGAGAAAGAAAATTATCTACTGAAAATATTATACATTAAATTTTATAAATTGTTATAAATTGCATAATCTGATTTTTTTTTCTATATCAATTGGCAAAAAAAAAAAAATGTATCCAATCTTTAAAAAATATTGGAGAGGGGGGGGGGAGCCCCAGGGCCCATATAACTCTACGCCTATGTGCACAAGATTTTATTTTTTCTAGAAAAGAAAACTGGTTGTGTAAATATATTGTAGAAGAAAAAACCAAAAATAATTTAAATTGAATCTTAAAACAAGCCTTTTAATGTCACATCAAGACGTCATTCGAACTTTAATATCATATCTTTTAAAACTCATATTTTGAATTTATGAGAGATGTGAATGAAAACGCATCAGCGAATAAATTTCTATACATCTTTTCATATTGAACATAAATTTGCATCTGCGATTATATATATATAAAAAAAGGGATTAAATAAATAATGCATATATACATATTAATTAATAGCATAGCGTCACTCAAGATTTGATATTATTTTCAAGATCCATGCGTATAAAATTCTTAGAGCCATAAGATTAAGTGCTGAGAACATTAAACCTATTTTGATATCATTACTTTTTAAAGGTTAATGGAGATAGAATAGAAAAACTAATGTTTTTTTTTTTTTTTTTTTTTTTTTTTTACATTAGAAATATTCTGTATTTCATAAGTTTTAATCCCGAAATAGATGTGACTTAAAATAGATAAAAAATGATATCACTCTGAAACAAATGTTAATAAAAGTTTCCAAATTTATGTATTAAAAATGCAAGTTTGCTTTTAAGTCTGTTTTCAAATCGAAACTACCTGCTTTCTAATATATTTTTCACTTTATTTTGTTCACAAAAGTTGTCAAGTTCTCTTATGCAGAAACTGTGTAATCCAGATCCATTTTTCGGTAAAGGCAGAATATTTTTTTTTAAATACAGTGAAAGTTAGTGTTTTGAGCATTATTTTCTGAAAGATCTATTGCATTTGCAAAAACAAAAAATGGAAAAAAACAGCTCAATTACATAGTTTCTGAACAACAACCCCTGCCAGTTTCGTGCATTTTTGAACAAAAATAAATTAAAATTTATGTCAGAAAGTTGCCCCTTTGGATTTGAGAACACCCTTAAGAGCTCACTGCAGTCACAGATAAAAAGAAATAAAGATGGCCGCTGGCATTTTAGCTGAATTGAAAGGATGGTCTAAATTCAAATGATTGACAAGCGAGCTCTTCCAATCAGCAAATGGCCAATTATCTGGCACGATTCCAACCCCCACCCCACTTCGGCTGAGCGCTACATGTGATAATTTCCAGTAGGTTTCAGGTGTAAAGGATTTTTTTTTCAATTGTCTTCGCTTTACAAGCGTAGATCAAAGCCCACTGTTTTGTGGAGACTCGATAACGGTAAAAGCCGTAAAAAGAATTTTAATCTGTTTATGATAAAAGTGCAAAAATTAAAACGATTTGACTTTCAATTTTTTTTTTTTTTTTTTTTTTTTTTTTTTTAGGTTTATTTTACAGTTTTTACAAACATAAAATTGAAATTAGTGCAGTATAAAAACTATTTTATTTCACATAAGGCAATTACATTTAAAATCAAGGGGGAGATATTGAATGAGGGGGGAAATATATCAGGTACAAATATTCTAAAATAACTATCTTTTGTGCGAATTCTTTTTAGAACATAAAATTTATGAGATTTATAAAAGCTAAATAACATTGAAGGTTAAAAATAAGATGTTCATAAAATTAGGAGAGGAAAAGTTAAACAAATAAACTGTATATTTTGTACTGTACATCTGTAGAGGGGGTATAAATCTAAATCCCAGCGTAGTCATTTATAGATATAGTACACAATTTATTGTTGTTAGCACTAAAATATGCGACAGAAAAAATAAAGTTTTCCAAATATTAAAAACTTTGTGTGATGTTAGCAGAAAGAAGGATGGCAAAAATTTTAGTGAAATTTTCAGGCAGAAGAAAATTTAGATTATGGATTATTTTTACAAGAATGTTATAAAACATAAAGGAGTTTTAACAATTTGAAATTTTAAGTGCACAGGAGTAAATTCAGGTGTGTGTGTGGGGGGGGGGGGGATTTCTGAGCACTAAATATTTTTTAAATGATGCGGTCAAATAAGAATGTTTTTTGTAGCGGTTCGTAATCTAAATAACACTAAAATACTTTTATTTTCATTACATTTTTCCATTTTTAACACTTCCCAAGAAAGTTGAAAAGTGTTTATGGATTGAGTTTGTCCGTCCGTCTGTCTGTCTATCCGTGCTCTAACTAGCGTAAATATAGTCGGATTGCCATGTAATTGATATACGATATTGAAAATCATCATGGTATGTTCGGTGCACCATTCATGGTTCATTTACAGATGCACTCAAAAGTATTCGCTACATTATGGTCTATGTGGGGGGGGGGGTATTTAGGATGTATTTTAATAGTGTTACACAATGTTAAACACAGTTAAATTTATGTACATTGAGACACACTTTAAAATTGTTACTATAGACTATGTTATGTGTAATGCTTAAAGTACGAGTATAGGGGACTCAAAAGTATTCCGTTATGTTATAGCCCATGAAGAAATATCGTTTGCGGCGTATTTGATTGATATTACTCTGTCACAAAGATAATGAAATTGATATGAATTTCTGAGGTGTCCTAAGCCTACTTTCTGTACAACATGAGCATTTAACAATTATTTACGGTGTCAGACAAAAGAACGTGGTTCAATATGGTCTACGAGAAAAACTGTTTGTAGCGTATTTTGATCACGTTACACTATTTCAAACATGACGAAATAGATACACATTACTTTGATTTACTACAAGATGCTTACATTCGAATATGGTCTGCATTTCATTTAGCGTTCATTTACAGGGAAACATAAAATATTTTGATACAATACTGTATCCGATATAGCTATTAAAAATTAATGCTGAAAGTACATTTTCAATTACAGAATGCGTTTTTAAGTTTAACTAAATTTTTGCGCACTACGTGGTGTGCACATATTTTACAAACCCTATACAGGACCACACAAAAGAATTCGTAACCATTGCTGAGAATGAGTATGAATTTCTTAAAGGTGTTAGGTTTTTTTTAGTTATAAATGTACAAGCTCAACTACATTTAATATGCTTAGAGATGTTTGTATCATACAAATAAAATCCTATACAGGGATATTCAAAAAACTGGATACATGGGCCGCCGATAGAAAATAATTCCTGCAAGTGTGATTTCAGTAATTTTGAGCATGATTTTGCATGAATTAGATTTCAGCTTAATACTGTTTGACGTGTATAAAAATTTCTATATACAGAAATGCACAAAAGAATTCAAGTATGTTTCCGTCTATAAGTAGAAATTGCCGAGGGTGAATTTTCAACTGTTTTATGTATTTTCTTACAAAACTAAATTTTAACATAGTATGTAGAATCCGTACAAATATATGCAGTACAAATATATCATATACACTGCCTCATATGAGCTGCATATATCATATGAGCTGCACAAAAGAATTTGAGTACCTTCCAGGTTATGGGTGCAATTGTTGAAATCTGCTTTTCAAACGTGTCATAGGTATTACAAATGTTTAGTTAGATATCTTCTTTACTTTATTAAACGGCGAAGTTTTGTTACAGTGTTCTGTAAGTGTTGGAAAGTATCGACGTAGACGCATGATTTTTCTTTTTTCTTTATGGACATACTCGGTTCAGTCGATTACTCAGGCATAGTGATGGGCGATAACGAGATGTTTTTCTCGATTCTCTCGATTGTATGGACATCTCGATAGTTTTCGATTGTGTAAATATTTTCTCGATGACTCCAGTTTGCCAACTGCTTTTATACTTCATAAATTTATCAAGAATCGTCTGCAGGTAAACTGGAATGAGTCAGCGTTAATAAGGACTAAGTGGTTTCGCCCGCTAGCGGGCCCTTCCTTTAGTCGGGGCCTCTAATTTATACGTAATCTTGTAATATGACATCTCGAACTGGCTCCCCGCTATATAAGGCACTGTATAGCAGGCGTGGTGTGCACGGACTATAAAATGTTGTAAAAAAATAATCTCGAACCGGATCCCTGGGGGGGGGGGGCGGGTTAAGGTGAGGGGAGGAGCACAGCAGCAGCATAATAGGAATAAGTCGTCATGGGGCATTAGGCCTTTCCAACTATATGTCACATGGCACATGAGGGATCTCGATCTGAATTTATAAAAATGCCCTCCCAGTGGGGGCAAAGTGGGGGGAGGGGCGCGGGAGGTGCATAACGTGGGTAAGTGGTCGCAGACCTTTCCGACAATATATCACAAGGGGGTCTCCGGTAAATTTAGAAAAGTCACATGAAAGTTCCCAGCTAAATTTATAAAAATGGCCCCCGTGGGACAAGTTGGGGGGAGAGAACCGCGGGAGGTGCATAAAATGAGTAAGTGGTCACAGACCTTTCCAACAATATGTCACATGAGGGGTCTCGGCTAAATTTAGAAAAATATCCCCATGGAGGCAAGTGTGGGGGGGAAGGCGGTTACCGGAGGTGCATAACATCAATAAGTAGTCTCAGACCTTTCCAACGATATGTCACATGAGGGGTCTTGGCTAAATATGGAAAAGTACACCCGTGGGGGAAAAATGGGGAGGGTGGACACCGGAGGTGCATAATATCAATAAGTAGTCACAGACCTTTCCAACGATATGTCACATGAGGGGTCTTGGCTAAATTTAGAAAAGTTCCCCGTGGGGGGCAAAGTGGGGGGGGGGGGGGCGCATAACATGAATAATTGGTCACAGGCCTTTCCAATATGTAACATGAGGAGTGTCAGCAAAATTTAGAACAAGTGGGTAAGTGTGATCACAGATCGCACAAAGGGTTTCGTTTAATATTCCTTTCAAAACACTTTTTCTTTTTGAAAAATCTGTTAGTTCCACATTTCGCAACCAGGGGGCACACTCGATTCTAAACAAACATCTATCCGAACGAAAACCCGTTTTACATACTATCCGTAGATATATTAGTCGAGGGGATTGGGCCCATAGCACTCGAGATCAGTAGGCGCACCTGGCAGTAAAAAATGGAACTAAAATATGTAAGGCTATGGTGCATAATATGAAAAAAGGTTCAAGTGTCGGCAAAAGTTGGAAAATTTCTCCCCGGGTTAAAAGGGCGGAGGTTAGAAAAATTACTTAAAATACACAAGTTGGAGACCGGAGGGGTTAATTATTATCTAAAACTTTTTAAAGATTTTATGATTTGTCGTGTGGTCTGAGGTATTCAACTATACGTATGTAAAATTTCATGTCTCCAACTTAATTAGGGGCTCTCTTAGAAAGAATTGCTTCAAATACATGTGTGGTAGCTCAAAGGGTTAAACGTAAGACTTTTTCAAGATTTTATGATTTGTCGCTTGGCCTCAGGTGTTCTGCTATAAGTATGCAAAATTTAAAATTTCCAATTTAATTGGGGCCTCAGTTAGAAAGAATTGCTTAAAATACACGAGCTGGAGTTGAAAGGGTTAAACATAAAACTTTTTCAAAATTTATTATCTGACGCGTAATCTGGGATGTTGAGCTATAAGTATGCAAAATTTCACGCCTCCAATCTAAATAGGGGCTCACTTAGAAAGAATTGTTTAAAATACACATGTGGGAGCCCAAAAGGTTAAATGTACGACTTTTTCAAAATTTTATGATTTGTCGTTTGATGTGAGGTATTCAGCTATATCCAAAATTTCACGCCTCCAATCTAATTAGAGGCTTACATAGAAAGAACTGTTTAAAATATACATGTGGGAGCCCAAAGGGTTAAATGTACGACTTTTTCAAAATTTTACGATTTGTCGTATGATGTGTGGTGTTAATCTATAAGTATGCAAAATTTAAAGTCTCCAACATGTATAGTTTCTAAGAACGGGCTCTGTGACAGATGGACGGACGGACGGACGGACAGACAGACCGTCAGAGGAGCGAGACGAATAGGGTTTCGTCAGATGAACGAAACCCTAAAAATGCCCCGGCGGCAAAGTGGGGAAAGGGGCAGGTAGGTGCATAATATGAATAAGTGGATTTTCTAATGATGTATCACATGAAGAGTGTCGACAAAAGTTAGGAAAGTGCTCCCCCCCCCCCCACCCCAAGGGGCCAACTACCGCACTCCCCGGAATACAACCCAACTTTTTGAAATTTCATGTATTATAAATAATACCGGGTGGCTCCGTAAAAAAATCCGATCTAAAATGATGAGAATGCAAAAAAGTTTGAAAACGACCCCCCCCCACACACACACAGTGAGAGCAAAATTGGGGAGGGGGAGACGAAAGTCTCATAATATGAAAGAGTTATCCAAGAGCTTTCCTATGATATGTCACATGACGGGTTCAAAAAATGTCTGAAAATTGCTTCCCCGACCCCTCTCCCCAGTGGGTCCACTCTTTCGCCCCGGAATTGATGCAGCCCCCACTTTCAAAATTTTTATGTTTAATAAATAATAAATACCGGAAGACCCCATAAAAAAAATTCACATCTAAAATGCTATTTATCATAGAAATCGCTACGGTTTTAAAAATTTGTTCGCCCCTCCCCACCCCCAAAATTCAATTTTGGGGGAAGAAAGGTTCATAATATGAAAGAGTAGTCAGAAAGATTTCCGAAGATATATCACATGAGAGGTTTCATAAAAGTTTGAAAATTGCACCCCTGTGGGTCCACTCTCACGCCCCTTGAATACTCCCGGAATTCCCCCAACTCTTAATATTTTTATATTTAATAAGTATTATTTTTCTGAAGGCTCCCACAAAAAACCCATTTAAATGATAATTATTCTAGATATCGCTACAGTTTTAAAGATTTGTCCGCGCACACCCTCACCCCCCGCATCCTGAAATTCAACTGTGAATGGGAGAAAGGTTCATAATATGAAAGGGTTGTCAAATTCCGGTGATGTATCACATGACGTGTTCGGTAAAAATATGAAAATCCCCCCCGCCCCGTGTGTCCACTCTTGCGCCCCCCGAAACTCACCAATCTCTGTCTTTGAATTTTTTTTATTTAATACATAATATTTATCGGAAGGCTCCATCATTTCTCTGCTCATTGTCATACCTATCTCTCTTTCCAGCTCTCCCCTCGATATCTCTTCTGGGCCCTTCTTGACCGAGAACGAGAAATCAGTTTTCTTGACAATCATCGAGAGTAACGTGTCGAGAATGGAAGAAAAGTGATTTCCCATTCTCGGCCTTAGTTAGAACCGAGAGGACATATCTCGAGGTAAGACAGAGATTTTCATCGAGGAGAGGTATCTCTCGAGGTAAGCGAGAGGTTTTCGTGGAGGAGAGGTATCTCTCGAGATAAACGAAAGGTTTGCATCGAGCAGACTTTAGTTGAGGTGCGAGAGAGAGAGAGAGCGAGAGAGAAATGAATGAGCATATTCCATCTACGTCATGATTACGTAGGCTGGGTTGGCTAGCGTAAAAGAGGGAAGTCACCGAAATGAATGTGATGTAAATCCCAGCTTAGAAAAACAGTAATGGAGCCCTTTCTTATGAGTTAGAAGTTCTTTGGGTAATTATTTAGCTTTCACAGTCAGATTGACACTTGGTGCGTTTTTGGTTTAAGTCATAGTTTCTCAAAGAAGGATACAGATTAGGAGGCGTGTGATTTTGTTACATATACTTAACTTGAAAAGGGTTTAATTCAGTTTGTGTGGGGCATTTTTCCATTTTTACGTTCATCGATCTTTACAAGAAGGAAGTATTGGATTCATGATAAATTGGTCAGTTTTTAGAAAATATCTGTCTTTTATGTCACAAAAATTTTGATAACGCTCTATCTCAAGAAGTAATACGCAAAATTTAATAATACTTCATATTCAGTTAGACCTAGATGTAAAATGGTGTTGATTTGTTTGTTGTGCAAATAGCCCAACAGGTAACGCTGCTATATTTCAAAAACTAATGCACGGAATTTAATCAAACTTCATTAGCTATTGCTAGAGATTGGAACCAATTCCTTGTTAGACAGGTTCACTCTTAGCAAATATATTTGTCTGGTTCCCTTTCCGATAAAGCTCTTTTGTTTTCGATCAACTTTGAAATTCTACAGCATTAGACATTTAGGGTAACTTTGATCTGTATTAAATCGTTTGCCTTTACCGAAAAAAGGAAAATGCTGTTCAATTCTAATGAGTTCGTGAATGTCTCACAAAGATACTACTTTGGATTTAGGTACCAGATGGGCAACAGTCATGTTAGGAGCCCATTTAGAACCTGGAAATCAATTCCGTTTTAGACAGATTCCGTCTTAGCTGGTTTGTCTTATCCTCCCATTTTTTGATAAAGCTCTTTTTCTTTTGACCAACCAGAAAATTCCACAGAATTAGACACGCATTCAACATTTAGGAACTTTTCCTCAATCAAACCTTTTACTTTTATCGAAAATGTGAAAATGCAAATCGATTCTAGCTAATGCACCTAAGAATAAAAATGAGTTAGAAAGGCGCTACTTTAGATTTGGGTACAGACAACGAAGAGTTATGTTTCAATCGCTAGGGACCAAAGACCAATTCCGTTTTAGACAGTTTCCCTCTTAGCTGGTATCTTTATGCGGTTATCCTTCCATTTTTGGATACAATGCACCTGAGAATAAAATTGAGTTTTTAAATGAATCAAAAAGTAACTACTTTGGATTTAAGTACAAGTACAAACAGAAAAAAATATTTTGGAATCATTAGGGAATGGAAACCGGTTTCCGTCTTAGGTAGGTTCCCACTTAGCTGGTATATGAGTCCGGTTATCCTTCTGTTTTTCGGTAAAGTTCTTTTGTTTTCGATTAACCACTTCAGGACGGGAGCCTTTTACGAAATTTTTAATCTTTTTTCACCGTTTTTTGAAAACAGAAATTTGTGTCTTTTTGAATCGAGAAAATGCGCTGATTAAATAATGCAAATTTTACAGTAAAATTTTATTGGTGAGGAAAAACAAGGATTTTGAGCGCTTCATGCGGCACGTATACGTGTCGCTCGTCCCCAAGGGGTTAATGGTGAAATTCCCCAATATTAGGCTTGCATTTACGAAAATTTGAAACATTTGCCTTTAGCGAAAAAGGAAAAAATTCGATCCTAGCTAATACGCTTGAGAATAAAAATAAGTTCGTTAATGTGTCAGAAAGTAACTATTTTTAATTGGAATGCAAATTTAAAGAATCATTTTTGCCATCGGTAGGGAGTGGTAAGCAGTTTCCGGTTTAAACAGGTTCCCTTTTTAGCAAGTATATTTGTCTGGTTTTTTTCTTCCCCTTATTCGATAAAGCTCTTTTTTTTCGATCAACGGGAAATCTTACAGCATTAGATATTTAGGGGAACTTTAACTTGTATCAAATTTTTGCCTTTATCGAAAATGTGAAAAAGCTATTCAATTCTATCGAATGCGCCATAATTACGCGATTTAGACATCGTACTTTCATTAAAAATAAAAGGGAACTTATAACAAAACAAAATTAGCAAAAAGATATTACAATCCTTGAATAATTTAAATAATATTTTTAAAAGTAGGTAAATGAACTGAAAGTATTTTCTTAAGTTATTTAGCGTTCCAAAATAGCGTTGTTCTTATTAAAACTTTAAACATATTTCTTGATAACATATTGATCTTATATTTGAAAAACTTGTTTGAAAAGAGTGTTTTGAAAAATTCTGAGGGGTTGGGATTAACGTGTTCAACTCATTTTGCAGGCATCTGGTTCATCTGTAGTACTCTCAGTTTACTAGACTTGCATACATAATACACATTGCCATACATAAAATAAAATTTGATATGAAAATCCATGATACTTATTATTAATATGCTCAAACATTACAAACTTAAAATGTTTTACAGTGTTTTATCGAAACATTAGTATGCACACTTTATTAAAGAAATTTATACGGAACATATCTTAAAGACATTAATCATTTAGAGTTTATTGGCCTGTATTAAAATATAGAATGGCACATAATATTCGAAAGATAAATACTATAGCGGAGATGTAGTAACATTAAAGTTAATTTCTTAAACGCATTTCTAACAATTTGTTAATTGTCATAAACCATTAGTACAGAAAAGGGGGTAGGTTTAGGGATTAACATTTCTTTCTGAAGGCTTAAAAACTGATAAGATGTATTACATAACAAGTTGTATTAAGATTATTAACAAATGTTAGAATACATCTTTCTAAAGGCTTCATATCAGGTGACCCTCCATCAATTGAAGTTGGATGAAAGAGTTAATGAAAACGATAGCAGCAAACTACATTACTGCTTCTGTTTTTTCACAACCTTTCATTTAGCTTCAAAGGAAGATCTTTTTTCAGAGCATCTCAGTGTTAAATTTACATCGATCTCTTGGTATGTTGTTTTACTCCATCTATCTTTAGGTGCCACGTATTTACTAAAAACTTAAAAATTACTCTATAAGCCTGTAAAATAATAATCAATAATCGATTGTAAAAACATCTCGATTGTCTCGATTGTAGATTCCGGGAAGTAATCGATGACTGTATCGATTGTATTTTTTTACGATGACGATTTTTCTCGATTGGTAAAATCTCGAGAATCGCCCATCACTACTCTGGTATCTACGTTTGATGGTTCTTTCTGAGCTAGTCGGAATAAAATGATTTCGAAAGGTTTGAGAATTTACTTGCACGTTGACGAGAAACCACAATATTTTCCTTACAAATATCTCTCTAAAGACATTTTCCTTTGAAAAATACAGTTAAAATTTTTTTTATGCACAATTAAATGTACACCTATCGCTTTATTGTTAACACTTTCGTACATAGTTGAAATGATTTAGTTAATATTATAGATAATAAAGATTTATAATTAGGACGAAAAAAAAGTAAAAATTAAAAAGTTTTAAAGACTGTAAATTAGATTTTTTAGCTTCATGAGTTGAGGGTAAGACAAATCAAGAAACAGATTTTTTTTTTTTTTTTTTGGCGGGGGGGGGGGGGGATTTAATAGATGACCGATTATGTAACTTATTAAAGATTTACAAATAGGGCAAAAACATTGCAATTAGGAGTTTTAGAGACTTTAAATTTTATGAGCATGGAAATAATGGGGGGAGAAAAGAAAACGTCAATTTTATATGGGGTGGAAGAAATTATATAATCGATTATTTATTGTTCAATATGAAACAGATAAAGCTGAAAATGTATTAAAAAAAGACTTTCAAAGATTTTGAACTTAAATAAGGGAAAGAAAAAAAAGGGGGGATTTTATTTGATGACTTATTTATTTACCTTACTAAAGAATAAGAAATAGGACAAAAAAAAGACTAAATTTTGTGTTCTTGGTAAGGGTAGAGTCAGAGCAAGCGTCAATTTTTGTGGGGGAGGAGTATAGTTATATGA
The DNA here is from genome assembly GCA_963932465.1 of Maratus speciosus. Taxonomy (NCBI): domain Eukaryota; kingdom Metazoa; phylum Arthropoda; class Arachnida; order Araneae; family Salticidae; genus Maratus; species Maratus speciosus. The sequence goes on along the minus strand of OZ010788.1, from coordinate 571,838,447 downwards.
TTATTTATGATTACAATAAATTAACAGATAGAGTACAAAATTATATTAATACATGGAAATTATTCCAGAGAGAAACATTCGCCTTGCATACAATATTTCAAATGAAAATCAAATTTCAAATTTCAAAGTAAGTGCTTAAAAGGCGCAAAGGCCAACATAGTGAAAAAGATTCCAAGCCGGGACTCGAACCCGGGCCATCAGTATAGCGCACTGACGTTCTACCGACTAAACCACTTGGAACGATACCTAGCTCGGAAAATTTCTCACTATTATATGTTGGAAAGGCTACAAACGCAGCACAAGATGGAATATTTATCGTGAGTCACCGACCTGGGACAAACACGAAACATAATTAAATCCAGCATCGATAGAAATTATATTAATACATGGAAATTATTCCAGAGAGAAACATTCGCCTTGCATACAATATTTCAAATGAAAATCAAATTTCAAATTTCAAAGTAATTGCTTAAAAGGCGCAAAGGCCAACATAGTGAAAAAGATTCCAAGCCGGGACTCGGGATCGATGCTGGATTTAATTATGTTTCGTGTTTGTCCCAGGTCGGTGACTCACGATAAATATTCCATCTTGTGCTGCGTTTGTAGCCTTTCCAACATATAATAGTGAGAAATTTTCCGAGCTAGGTATCGTTCCAAGTGGTTTAGTCGGTAGAACGTCAGTGCGCTATACTGATGGCCCGGGTTCGAGTCCCGGCTTGGAATCTTTTTCACTATGTTGGCCTTTGCGCCTTTTAAGCAATTACTTTGAAATTTGAAATTTGATTTTCATTTGAAATATTGTATGCAAGGCGAATGTTTCTCTCTGGAATAATTTCCATGTATTAATATAATTTCTATCGATGCTGGATTTAATTATGTTTCGTGTTTGTCCCAGGTCGGTGACTCACGATAAATATTCCATCTTGTGCTGCGTTTGTAGCCTTTCCAACATATAATAGTGAGAAATTTTCCGAGCTAGGTATCGTTCCAAGTGGTTTAGTCGGTAGAACGTCAGTGCGCTATACTGATGGCCCGGGTTCGAGTCCCGGCTTGGAATCTTTTTCACTATGTTGGCCTTTGCGCCTTTTAAGCAATTACTTTGAAATTTGAAATTTGATTTTCATTTGAAATATTGTATGCAAGGCGAATGTTTCTCTCTGGAATAATTTCCATGTATTAATATAATTTCTATCGATGCTGGATTTAATTATGTTTCGTGTTTGTCCCAGGTCGGTGACTCACGATAAATATTCCATCTTGTGCTGCGTTTGTAGCCTTTCCAACATATAATAGTGAGAAATTTTCCGAGCTAGGTATCGTTCCAAGTGGTTTAGTCGGTAGAACGTCAGTGCGCTATACTGATGGCCCGGGTTCGAGTCCCGGCTTGGAATCTTTTTCACTATGTTGGCCTTTGCGCCTTTTAAGCAATTACTTTGAAATTTGAAATTTGATTTTCATTTGAAATAGAGTACAAAATGTTTTTAAAAAAGCAATGACTTTTAAGGTTAAAATTTTGTGATCTGAGGGAAAAAAAAGAGGAATAAGCAGAATTAGTTCTTTTTTTGCGGGGGGGGGGGGGGGGGCGGAAGTTTATCGGCGACTTATTATTTACTTACCTTAGAAAATATTTACAAATAAGTTAAAAAAAATAATAAACGAAAAAAAATTAAGGACTTTAAATTTCAGATGCTTGGTAAGAGGGAGAGGCGAGGAGGAAATACCAATTTGAGTTGGGGTTGGGGGGGGGAGGAGAAATTTTTATGATCGTTTGTTTATTGTTAAAATAAAGTGGCAAATTGAGCAGAAAAGATTTAAAAAAATTAAAGCGTTTTAAAGGGTTTTTATTTTAAAATATGGGTACCGTGGATGAGGGAGCAAAAGGGAGAAATGACATTTTCGATGGAGGCAATTTACAAGAACTTTTAATGAAATGAATATGGTGAAATAAATTGATAACGAAATTTATGACTGACTATTTATTGTTAGTTTAAAGTAACAAATAAAACAGAAAATTAAAGAAAATATTAAGGAATTTTAAAGATTTTAAACCTTGATACTGTAAGGGGAGCAAAACGGGAAACGAAATTTCGGAAGAAGGGGAGACAAAGAGTGCAAGATGTTTGGATAAGAATATGGTGTGCATCGAATTTATTGTTCATTTACAGGGAAACATTAGGGATGATTGCTGATAGTGAGTTTTAAATTATGATATGTTTGATTTATGATAAGTTATGGTATAAGTTAAGTTAAACTAATATTTTTGCACAGGCACATAGGTGGTGTATATGAATTGCATAGAATATAAAGAGTGATCAAAGGGCTCCAATGTGATGTATCTCATGAGGGTTGTCGAAAAATGTTAGAAAAGTACCGGCATATTATACTATCAGCTAAATGTCCTGTCGGCTAATCGTCTTTTCGGCTAAATGTCCTCCCGGCTAATTGCCACGTTCGGCCAGTTGTCTGTCGGCCAATTGTCTGTATTGCTGAAATTATTGCTATTCCGTTGCATAGACACTACACAAAAGATTTCATCAGTAGTACCGAGAATGACTATGAATTACTTAAAGATGTTTTTTAATTTGATTTATGCATTTTCAAGCTCAACTACTTTTAGTATAGATGTTTGACCCGTAGCCGGTCGCAGACATTTAGCCGACAACCAAATAGCCTTCAAGACATTTAGCAGATTGCAGTTAGCTGAGACGTGCATTTAGCCGATACGTACATACAGCCGACAACACAATTAGCTGAAATTTACATACAGCATACAGGACAATTGATCGAAACGGACATATAGTAATAATTTTAGCAATACAGACAATTGACCGACAGGCAACTGGCCGAACGTGGCAATTAGCCGGGAGGACATTTAGCCGAAAAGGCGATTAACCGACAGGACATTTAGCTGATAGTATAATTAGCCGGTACTTTTCTAACATTTTTCGACACCCCTCATGAGATACATCGCATTGGAGCCCTTTGATCACTCTTTCATATTATGTACCTCCCGTTCCCCCTCCCCCAATTTGTATCACCGGGAGCATTTTTCTGACTTTTCCGACATCCCTCAAGTGATATATCATTGGACTGGGCAGCCCTTTGATCACTCTTTCATATTATGCACCTCCCGCTAGGTTACAGTTAATTTGCAGTTTGGTTACAATTGCGATTAGTTACTCTTAGATTACGGTTAGGTTATAATTAAGTTACGTTTAGGTGATAATTAGATTACACTTAAGTTACAGCTTGGTCATGGTAAATTTATATTACAGTTACATAACATTTAGCATATGATTAGGTTATAACTAGGTAAACGTTATTTACAGTTAGATTATGGTTAAGTCCCAGCTAGGTCACATTTAGGCTACAATTAGGTTACTGTTAGGTTTTAGTTTGGTTACGGTTACTTCATAATTAGGTTACACTTAGGTTACGTTTAGATTATGGTTAGGTAACTGTTCGGTTATAATTAGGTTACGTTTAGGTGATAATTAGATTACGCTTAGGTTACAGCTTGGTCATGGTAAAGTTGTGTTACAGTTACATTACTGCTAGCATACGATTAGGTTATAATTAGATAAACGTTAGTTACAGTTAGATTACGGTTACGTCCCAGTTAGATTATATTTAGGCTACAATTAGGTTACTGTTAGGTTTCAATTAGGTTACGGTTACTTTATAATTAGGTTACCGTTACGTTACGTTTAGATTACGGTTAAATAACTGTTAGGTTACGTTTATGTGATAATTAGAATACGCTTAGGTTAGAGCTTGGTCATGGTAAAGTTATGTTTCAGTTACATTACAGTTAGCATACGATTAGGTTATAACTAGGTAAACGTTAATTACAGTTAGATTACTGTTACGTCCCAGTTAGGTTACATTTAGGCTACAATTAGGTTACTGTTAGGTTTCAGTTAGGTTACATTTAGGCTACAATTAGGTTACTGTTAGGTTTCAGTTAGGTTACGGTTATCTTACACTTAGGTTACGTTTAGGTTACAGATAGATTATAGTTACGTTACAGTTTGGTATTGGTTAGGTTACAGTTACGCTACAGTTAGTTTATGCTTAGGTTATAATTAGGTTAAGATCAGGTTACAGTTACGTTACAGTTAAGTCGGATGAATATCCTGTCGGATGAATGTCCATGTCGAATAATTGTCCTCTGTTGGCTAACTGTCTTGTCGGCTAACAGTCGCTGTCGGCTAAACATCCTGTCGTCTAATTGCTGTCTGCTAAATGTCCCGTCGGCTAAGTGACATTGTAGCATATAAATAAATAGGGATATGACAAAAAACTGGATACATGGCCGTCCATGGATAGCAATTCTTAAGCTAATGTTAACCTTAGAAGTGTGATATCAGTAATTTTCAGCGTATTTATTTCTGAATTAAATTTCAGCTCAGTATGTGGCGTGTATAAAAATTTATAAGGAACATACAGAGCTTCACAAAACAATTAAAGTACGTTTCCGTCTATTGTTAGGAATTAATAAATGTGTATATTCAAATGTGTTATGTGTTTTTCTAACTGAACTAAAAATGTAGGAAAGGGTTCATAATCCATACTTGACACATGGTTTTCCTTTCTTGTTTTATTTATTTTCAATAATTCATCTTCTTTTGTTTTTGTATTTCTCAGTTCCAATAATCATGATTTTTAGGGTTCCATACTTAAAAAGTAAAAACGGAATCATTATAAGATCACTCCTGTGTCTGTCTGTCACAGCCATTTTACTCGTAAACTACGGAACGTGGGAAGTTCAAATTGGGAGATGTAATAAAGACTATTGACCCACATATTTACAGATTATTAAACATTCACAAATATATGTGGGAAAAACGTAGAGGGGATAATTAGGTTATTTAAAGAAGAAATATATTTTCTTTGTGTATCGTTTGGGGTATCGGTTAAAAGATTCCGTAACGCATAACTCAAAAATACATTTCTTTTAATTTTAGATATTATATTTTCAGAGATATCGTCGAAAATGTAGTGCAAAAATGTGCCCCCCCCCCGCCCCCCCCATTCTATTTTCAAATCTACTGAAACTAAAATTATGAAAAAAATTAGAGGTAGTAGAGGTTAATTTAATACTCGCAGGAAAATTATAGCGATTGCCCTAGGTGGCATAGTTTTTCATAAAATCGCATTTTTCTGTTACATACAGATTTCTATTTGCGGGCATTCAGCAAAGGTATCGAAGAGCGCTAAAGGTACCTATCGTATCAAAAGTATAAAAGAATTGTTTATAATGATTTTCGAAAAAAAATCGTCGGTAATTCGCCGAGATATTAAGACTCCTGTCCCTGCCGGCGAAGACACTAACGAGCTAATGCTAATCCGATGGGGAGGAAAAAGTAAAGAAAGGTGCGATGTAGAGACGGATCTCGGCTATATAATGCCAAAAAAAAAAATTTAAAATATCGAAATACAAAATAGATATTAGAAAAATCCTTCCCTATACAATTAGCATTAGCTCGTGATTGTCTTCGCTGGCAGGGGCAGGAGCCTTAACCCTTAAAGACACGGTTGGTTTGGACATACATAATGGCAGAGGCGACGTACTCTATATACCATCGGTTTTTAAATACTAGATAACAACTTTTAATGATATATATGTGTAATGCAATACCCAGTAGCAGCATAAAAGCAGTAAACATCAAATTGTTAAAAACAGACCAATTTAATTATAATTAATCGCATAAATACTATGGGATTCGCGACTAGTTTGCGTTGAGTGGATCTCTCAATACGCCTCCCGTGTCTTTAAATGATAATTAAAGACCTATTTGAAAAAACGCGGAACGGACAAAGTCGAGTTGCATCTTTGCGACCTCCTTTCGAAACGCGCGTAGTACAACGCCAAGTTTAAACTTTGAACAAGGATTTTATTTCATCTACACTGTAAAAAGAAAAGTATTTCTATGTTGAATTTAGTTTTATGAAATGCCAAATGAAATTTAAATATGCAGTACTTTTATTGTTAGTACCAAATTAAGTTCACCATATCCAGATTAAGATACGTTTAAAAAAAGAATTATACAAAATAGCAATATTTAATTTTATTTCGGCTTCATATCTCTTTGAACCTTTGTGGTATACTCAATCATACTTTTCTAATATATACAGCTATACCCAACTCTACGTTGTATAGGTTTTTACAAAGTTTCATTATTCTTTTAAATAATACAGTTAATAATTCATATATTTATTGTACGGAACTCTCTGAGCGCGAGTAATACTCGTACTTGACCGTTTATTTTATATACAAGCTATATGCATTGGTCTGCCAAGTCGTATCTTGGTGGAAACCATCTGCAGAACATCAATTTAGTGGTTGATCCGCAGGTTTACCATTGTGTTTTCATGCACCCAAACTTCAATATTTTCATACATTTGGGTGCTGCAAAATACAATGATAAACCAATCGATCCAAAAACTAAACTCCGGTGTGCAGGTGTTTTCTATCAAGATATGACTTAGCAGACCATTTGCATTTTAATATGCTAATTGAGTTCTATCTAATCCTAAAATTTCAGCCTTCAACTTGATGAGCTGATGGTCTGTGCAATTGCCACCCGTCGAACAAATCCCTTCCTGTGAAATCTTGTATCACTCTTTAGGAATCTGTGGACAGGCACAAAAACATCCTATCTGTGTTTTTATACCTAGATTGTGTATAAAAACCTTTTTTAATTCATTACTCTGAATTTGGAGATTTTTGTAACAAATACAGCTGTATTTTTTTTTTTTTTTTTACAATTGTTTGAGAAAGACTTTGTTTTTATTTTCTCTGAAAACTGCTTGGATTTTTCATTACATTGATATGCAATTCTGATAATGAATTTCATAGAATTCCATTTCAAAGCAATATTTCGAATTTCTTCCAATTTTACCAAAGCATTCTTTTTCTTTATCAGAAATCAGTGCAAATAAATTTATTTTTCTGCATCTTTATCTTTAGACTAAGTTACAATTTTATTTTCCCCGCATTGCTGATAGAGATTTTTTTTTTACCTTGTCAGTTGAAAGCTCACAGTCAAATATCTCCAGAGATTCTCCATCTTCTTCCTCTACTTCCCAGTTAATAATCAGGAGGAGTTGCCGTAATATCCTTTACCAATCTGTGTCCTATATCGGAATTTGGTAAATTAGCAGTGCTTTTAGTTTATAGTCTTTACTTGACCTTACCGATCATGACAGTGTTAAGCTATCATTCGTTGTTGCTAAGAAACTGTTAGGATAGCTGAGGACGCTCTATAACCGGGCTAGTTATTATTTTTTCGATTTTTGTTTCAGATATTTTTCTTTAAAATTACTTTTACTTTCATATCCGCTCTAAAATTTAAACTATCCTATTATATATATAAAAAAAACTATAGCCAAAATCGAAAAGTAAAAGCTAGCCTCACTGTCGATAGTCCCCAGATATCCTATGCAAAAAAAAAGAAAAAAAAAAGAAAAAGAAAAAATCATTCAAAAATATTAAAATCAAAGCGAGAAATATGAAAATGACCCCCCCCCCCCCCCCATAGACTTAAAATTAGCGTTTTCATTCCTTCCCGTGTCTGAAATAGGCGTGCATGCATCCAATTCTTTGAATAGCCTTGTATATTATTATATTTTTATTTTCCAAACATATCTTTCTAAATGTAGTTGAATTTGAAAATAAAATTAATCAATTTCTCAACAATTCTTCCTAGTTCTTTTGCGTAGCCCTATACGTAGTCTATCGAATTTATATATATAATCTAGTATGCAGAAATTTAGTTAAAAACGTATATCATAGCTGAAATCTCACTTTCAGCAATCATCCCTAATAGACAATGCTTCATATGCAATATTGTATCCAATATCTTTTATGTGCCCCTGTAAATTAAATAAAATGTGATGCACATCATATTATAATGTAAGCATCATATTGTAAACCTCAGTAACGTATATGAATTCCATCTTGTTTGAAATCGTGAAACATAACTAAAACACACTTTGCAAGCAGTTTTTTCTGTAATAAAACTGAACCCTTTTCTGTGACCCTGTAAATGAATGATAAATGCTTTGCTATCCCTTCAGAAAGCATGTTTTACTGCGCCTCATAAATTCATATCAATTTCATTATGTTGTAACAGAAAACGTTATTAAAATACCCCGCAAACTTTTTTTCTTCGTAGTCCATAATGTAACGAAATATACTTTTTAATTCCCCTGTACAAGTACCTATGCTCTTCAATAATGCGAATAAATTGTATGTTTAAAATTGTTTTATGTCATTAAAATACACGCAAATGTATTTTCCCACATAGACCATAATATAAAATACTTTGAATGTCCATGTAAGTGAAGTATAAAATATTAAAAGGTAATACGTATTAGAAAAAAAAATTGCTAGCTAGTATATTTTTATAAAATGCTATATTTTATCTTACAGTTTCATAACTTTTAGTTTTACATTATTAAAGTTAATGATAAATTTTCGCATTTCCTAACCGTTGCAAAAAAAATATCTTTGCGTTACATTTGAGAACCCACGCAGGTTACGGGGGGAAAAATGTAAACGCTAATGTTAAATATATGGGAGCGTTATTTTCAAATCTCACTTCCTTTTTATCTCACTTCCTTTTTAACATTTTAAAATGATTTTTTTTTTTTTTTGTATAGGATAGCTGAAGACGATCTACAACCGGGCTAGTTTTTACTCTTTCGATTTTGGTTTCAGATATTTAAAAAAAATACTTTTAATTTCGGAACAGGGGTGAATCGTTTCTGAAATTGAAACTTTCCTAATATATATATATATATACTAAACTAAACTCTGCGGCTATACAATCCATGAGGATCAGGGCCGACAGTGCCCATCTCTGTTTTCTTGACCCTAGGCCCGAGGTGCTATACAGCATGCGTCCCGGCCAGGTGGTCAGCCTAACGCGAGACCCTCGGTGTTTAGTTCCCAAGCAAGCTTGGTACTCATTTTATCGACCCCAAAGGGATGAAAGGCTGAGTGAACCTTGCCCAGTCGGGAGTCGAACTCTCGACCTGCGGTGCGGCAGTCAGATGCCCTGACCACTACACCACTGGGCTTATATATATATATATATATATATATATATATATACCAAAAAACACACACTACTCATCCAATCCCAAAACTACTGAACTACAGAGAAAATTAACAAAATAACCATGGAAAAAACTTACTAACAAAACCATGAACGAAAAGAAAACATTCAATGGAAAACATTCAATATATATATATATATATATATATATATATATATATATATATATATATATATATATATACATAATATATATATATATATATATATATATATATATATATATATATATATATATATAATATATATATATATATATAAAATAAAAAACTAAAAAGTAAAATCTAGCCTGGTTGAAGATCGTGCTCAGCTATCCTATGTAAAAAACATCATATTAAAACAAAGCGAGAAATTTTAAATTAACGCCCCCATAGACTTCGTTTTACTTTCTCTCCGTGTCTGAAGTGGGCTCTTTAAAAAATATATCTGTTACACAGGACAAATTTCGTTCTCCGACTGTTAAAGGTGTACTGTCCCCTTAAAAATAATAAATATTAAAGTAATGAACTATAAAAATATTTCTTTAAAATTTTGAACAAGTTGATTTACAATTTTAAAGTTAACAATCTTTAAAACTTATTAACTTTAAATTTTGCTGATTTTTAATTAAAAAAACTGTTTTTCGAACGTAAAATGTTAAATTGTCGAATATTTTATACATATACAAGAATAGGAGGCTTGAAAACCAGTCTCCTGGCCAGGCCACAAATATGTTCTAACAAATTATGACTTCGTAATTATTTGTTAACTATTTTAACTTAAAAAATAATTTAAAAAATACTCGTCTATTTTTTTACCATTTTACTTAATAAACTAGGACTGAAATTTGATTCATTAATAACTTCTATATGTTGTAACTCACTCTGTGTGGTTCTGAAATTGTTTATATAAACGAAATGTATAATTTCCTTCGTTATTCATAGAAATATAGAATTTAAAATATTTCATTCTTTCAAGAGTCTTTTGTTGAAATTAAACAATAATTTTAGAAAAAAATAAATCCAAGGTTTGAAATAGGAGTGATCTATTTTAACACGATACAATAATCCAATCACAATTAAATCGTTTCCATTTGCTAAAGTGTTTGGATACTAGCCAATCATATTTTTAATAGGCGTGGTTTTCATCGTCTTGGTAGAGGCGGAGAGCATAACATTACGAGGCCATTTTTGACACATTTTTCATCAAAATCTTTGCATATTTTGCTCAGCCTAATTGTAGTAGAACTATTGAAAGCATGTTATTGGAAAGCTTAAACTCTATATTTTCGTTGTTATTAAAAAAATTTTCCTGAATTTTGCTGATATGAATGTTATAAGACTAAAAAGGACACAATACCTCGAATTTCACTGGATCCTAAATTGACAGGATCCTGAGAATTAAACTACAACGAAAATCGGAAAAGTAAAAAATAGCCCGTAAACAGATAGTCCTCAGCTATCCTGTGCAAAAAAAATCATTTAAAAATATTAAAAATCAAGCAAGATATTTGAAAACATTGTTGCCATAGACTTATCATTAGCGTTCGAACTTCAAGCCGTGACTAGTGTGGCCTCTTAAAAGAACAAACCGTTGTGACAATTTGATCACTGGGGGTCTTATATTAAGTTTTTTATCAAATTTAGTGTGTGTGGAGGGGGGGAGGAAAGTTATACAAAATGTCAATGGACTCTTGTACAGTTTTATGAGGAAGGTAATCGTAGATTTTTGTAATCCGCCCCCCCCCCCCCCCCCCAAGGAGAAGGGAAAGGGCCAAGTTAAAAGAAACTCATCGAATTAGATGTTTATATACTTAGAAAACATTCTGATTTTATCCTGATCCAAAATTTTATCGTCTAAAACCGTAATAGATTCGGATTTTGTAGATCCCCCCCCCCCCCCCTATACACACACAGCCGTACTCTAGAAGGATAAGGGAGACTAAATATATATATATATGTATACAGTAAAACCTCCCAAAAGCGATCACGTTTCCTTACAATAAAAATGGGTCGCTCCGAGAGTTGGCCTCTTAATGGAGGTCCTGTTTAAATCTAGATTTTAATTGTTGAAAAAAGGTAAAAATTAACGCTACTAAAATTTAAATTTCACATTAGGAAAAAATATAAAACTTTAAGCATCAAAACAAAAGTTAATTACATAAGTTAACTACTGTAGAGTTTAAAAAATGAATACATTGACCTTTGCTTTGATTTTACGGTTTTATATTTTATAACTTTTATTTCTTTTCGAAGTTCAGTAAATAAATGCAATTTTTTTGGACGGAAACAAATAATGACTATATCATTAATTTATCTATTTCTTTGAGAGTTTCCTGACAGAATAGGGCAAGGGACTGTCATTCCTAATTTGTCATCAGAGTTAAATTCATTGCCTAAAAAGGCACAAAGGGGTTTAAACATTTAAAGGTTACCGGAATTTAAAAAAATCTAAACTTAGTTTAGAAGTTTGATGAATAATGCGCTCTCTGGAATTATTTTCTTAATAAAACCTTCTTCAAGCGACCTGAAAAAAACGGAATTTGTTTCATTTTCTTTAAAAAAAATTGGTCGCTCATGGAGGAAGTTCAACTGGTATGGTCTCTAAATGGAGGTAAAATTAGTATTGAGCCTATGGAAATAAATTTCGTTCCATGAAAATATGGTCGCTTAATGGAGGTGGTCACACAGGGAGGTGTCAATGTATATATAAATAACTGATGTTTATATTCTGATTCTGCGTACCTTACAAAATTTTATCATCGAGGCAATGCAGGTTTTGAGATACCTTTTAAAGCCCCCCCCCCCCCCACCACCACCGCCTGATGAATAATGCGCTCTCCGGAATTATTTTCTTAAGGGGTCTCAGGACTCTTAAAGCTTTAAATTTTTCGAAATTTTAATTTTTTTAGATGATAAACCCCTCCAAAAAGGTTTTTATTAAAAAAATCAATTTTTTTATTGTTTTAGAGAAAAAGTATCTAGAAATTCAGAAAGTAGACAAAATTTCCAACAAATTAGATATATGACATTATGACTTAGGATGAAGGGGAAGGGGGGATCTGCCTCGGAACATGCGCGCGGTGCTGCGTAAACTAAGTTGCGCAATTCCACTTAACCACTCACACTTTTACATTCGCCGTCCCATCTCCCCTCCGAACTTTCTCTATAAGGTTTACTTTAAGGTTTTTGGGTCGCTGAATCCGAATTTTTTACTTTCCCCCATTAATCCCCCCCCCGAACCTCCCCCCTTTAAATAGTTGTTTTTAACTTAAATTTCTTATTGTTTTAGGGGAAAAGCATTACGAAATTCAGAAACTAGATAAAATTTGCAACAAATAGGATATATGACATTATGAATTAGGATGAACGGGGAGGGTGAGGACTGCCTCTTAACATGCACTGCGGCGCTACGTGCACTAAATGATGAAGTCCAGGCAATAGGGAATTTTATCTAGCAAAATTAATGGTAGTACTGGAAATCGGCTTTCTAGATGTTTTTTGTGTCGCTGAATCCGAATTTGTAACTTCCGACCAAAATTTCACCAGGCAACCCCCCCAAAAAATTGATTTTTTGAAAAAATTTGGTTTTTGAGAAAAGCGCGCGGGGAATGTTCCGAGGCAGCCCCCTCTCTCCTTGTTTATCCTACGTCATAATGTCTTATATCCTATTTGTTGCAAATTTTGTCTAGTTTCTCAATTTCATAATGCTTTTCCCCTAAAACAATAAGAAATTTAAGTTAAAAACAATTATTCGGGGGGGAAATTTTTGGGGGTAAGTTAAAAATTCGGATTCAGCGATCCAAAAAACTTAAAGTAAACCTTATAGAGAAAGTTCGGAGGGAAGATGGGAGGGCTAATGTAAACGTGTGAGTGGTTAAGTGGAATTACGCAACTTAGTCCACGCAGCACTGCGGCGCATGTTAAGAGGCAGATCCCCCCTTCCCCTTCATCCTAAGTCATAATGTCATATATCTAATTTGTTGCAAATTTTGTCTACTTTCTGAATTTCTAGATACTTTTTCTCTAAAACAATATAAAAATTGATTTTTGTAATAAAAACCTTTTTGGGGGGTCTTTTTACCAAAATTTGGGGGGGGGGTTGCCGGGGGAAATTTTGGTGGGAAGTCACAAATTCGGATTCAGCTACCCAAAAAACATCTAGAAAGCCGACTTCCAGTACTACCATTAATTTTGCTAGGTAGAGTCCCTATACGGTCTCTATTGCCTGGACTATTATTTAATATGTGATTTGTAAAAAGGCGCTTTTTTCCGGTGCGTTTTTTTCCGCCTACCTTCTTTGACATATCGGGCAGTTCTCCGCGCTCTCATAATAAACATTTCCTTTCCACTAAATTAATTCCGTTATTGTGCAAGTAATTTACCCCTCAGCATTAATATAATTTTTGATAGAAAGAGAAGAATAGAACTGTGTGGGGGCCCGAATTATCATGATTATGGGCCCAGGTCGTTTTTTCATGATTAGAAATCTAGATAAAAAAAAAACCCGTCGTCAAGGGAGTTAAAGAAAAATTTAGAAGCAATTTTTATATTACGCTTCAATTTTTATGCAAGCAGCAAACATGAGCATCAAGATTTTATTTTCCATTAGGCACAATAGGTATAGGAATAGGGACTACAGATTTTGGGGGAGGGCGGCGGATTTTGAATATCATTTGAAATTTTGTGTATGGGGAATCTCATGTATAATGAAGTTATAAGTGAGTTTGATATTTTAAAAGATAATAAAAATATACTGAAATATTTGTTTTCAGAGTTTTTCCTTCCTTTCCTCTTATAATATGGTTTAAGTTTAAGCTCACTCGTCAGGAGTACAAGCAGAAATTGGAGGTCCCGATGAGAGATCAGATGGGGCCTCTGCATGTCCTGCATTTACTATGCATATGCTTAACACAAAATAGGTTCCTTGCGGGGCCCTTTTCAGCTTAGGGCCCGATACAACTCTACTCCTCTTACATACCTTTGTCACTCACATAATAGGTTCCTCGCGGGGCCCTTTTCAGCTTAGGGCCCGATACAACTCCACTCCTCTTACATACCTTTGTTACTCACATAAAATTTTAGCCAAAATAATCTTTTGGTTTTTCATATATTAATCGAAGACATCATAAATGAGTAAACTGATTGCTTAAGATATGTTAAATATAGAGGGCCCCAAGAATGACTATACTTTGGCCTCTAACTTTCTAAATCAAGTCTTGATGACTATTAGGGCAATAACAGACTTTAATTTGGTAATGCAAATATAATTATTTCGAACGAAACGAAATCTTAGTTAATTTTCTTTATATGTACTCATAATTTTCGAAAACTCAAAAATTTCAACTTTTTTATTTTTGTTTTATTTTTTCTTACGCTATATCTATACTTTGTAACAAATATAATTAATGCAAAAATAACGATTTAAAAAAAGAAAGAAAAAGAAACAAAAGTTTGTACACAATAAGCATAAATATAACAAACATTATGTAAAAAAAATCCCAATTAGATAATTACGGAAAGCTTGCTAGCTGACAAAACGACAATACTCACAGAGGAAGAGAGATAAGAGGAGACAATACCTGATGCGACATTGACTCAAGGCGTAGGCATCGCTTCCTCCGATCTGGTCATTTTTTTTAGGAAGACAGGAAGTTTTGGACTATTTGTAACTGGATACTGTTTCACACCTTTCAATCCTTTCAGTGTCTCAGTGGGGGGTTTCTTGTGATTTTGTTGGAAATCGTCTAAACTACGCTTCTAGGAAATGTTTTTCAGATTGTAAAAGAAAAAAGTATGAGTAAGCTCAGATTTGGAACAGTATAATTTAAAATTTCTGTACTTGTTCCATCTGAAACCGAGCCCCTGACCCCTGTGCCCCCCCCCACCCCTCTCACCGGCCCTGTAGAAACTGTTTCTGGCTACAACCTGCCGTTTGTCGCATTCTGATATCTAAAATAGTTTCTAAGAAAATAATGATAAACTGAGAATATTAATCAATTAATCTTTCAATACCCAAAAGCTCGGGAACGGCGATTGAAAGATCTAATTAAGATTTATAAATGGTATTTTTATTTTATGACTGATGCATTTTAATTTATAAACTGGATTGGTAAGTATTTCCCTCCCCCCCCCAAACATCACCTATATCTTATAAAATACAAATGAAACACGATGGATTGTTACACAGCTAATGTAAAATAAATTACACTTCTCATAAATATTTTTTATATATCGCATTTATGGAGTTTGTGGATCATTAAAATTAATTTAGTAGAAAGGAAATGATTTACTTCTGGGACTTCTACTCTTGCTATTTATGCTTTTAGTGTTAAAAGAAGGTTAACATTTATTGCATTATTTTTTATCCCAATTTTATTTTTCAAAATTATGATTATATGTTTAAATTTTCAGAGTAAAGAAATATTTCATCACTATCACTATCAACACAGGTACAAATGAGAAAAATGATCTAATAGTCTCTGTTTTTAACAGACCCGTTATTTAAAGATTTTGAACTTTCAACTATTTTTGGCAAGCCCCTTAGTTTATGATCTCTATGAAAATGTATTAAGAAATTTAAAATATTAATTTTTAACGCAGTTATCCAATGTTAATGCTTTAAACAGTGTTAATAGCGTAGTAGTATTTTTTTTTAAAGAAAAATGTAGGAAAAACAATTGCAGCAAAAAATTTTAAAACACCTATTTACAAAGAAGTAGAAATACTTAAAATTAAGAATGGCTGGAGTCTGGTAAAAGAAAATGGAAAATAAGAGATATACGTCAAGGATTTTCAATAAGTTTGAACACTATTTTCACAGCAATATTTATCCATTCCTTTATTTATTATTTCAACACATAGCTAATACAATTGAGCTCGGTTAATACGATAATACGAGAAGCAAGGGAACTATAAAAATCCTCGTATTGACCGTTACTCATAAATACCCATGAAGGTAATAAAAATCTTAAAAATATACACATAATTAAACTAATTAATAACCAATATTAATTACATTAATTATCTCAATGCTAAAGTCAACTTAATATATCATAAACTTTCAGGAAAAACTCGGCTAACAATACAATAGTCGCTGCAATTTCTGAGCAATTGATTTCACATATCCTTTTCATTTTAACAGGAGAATACAAGACAGGAAAAAGGTTGGTTAATATGGACCAGTGTTTGAACTTAAGGCTGTTCTCAAATGAAAAGCGCGTTTTGGACTCTACTTTCTGACATAATAACGAAAAACTTTTTACCTTCACATGCACTAAAAAATTTAAGATGATAAATTTGTTTCTTTAAAATCGCGCTATTTTTTTATTTTACTTTTAAAATTAATACTTTTCACAAAAAAAATTGTCAAAGTTTGACTTTTGTCAATTTTCTTCCGAAAGTTATTACTTAAGTGTGAACGTAAAATTTACTAAGGAACATTTTCCCAACTTCCACATACTCATTACTTTTAACAAAAAAAAAAAAAAAAAAAAAAAAAAAAAAAAAAAAAATATTTTTTAAGAATCCTGATGCATTTTTGATGTTGTCGGTACTAGAAATCTCACATACTTCCCCCCCCCCCACACACAAGATCACATTATGCCTATAATTTCAAACCAATCGGCTGAGTAGTTTATGCACTGTTATATGCGGACAGACGGACGGACCAGACGACGACTATAGGTGCTACATAATTGTATAATTACGAACGCACCTAATAAATAGATAAAAGATTAAAGCGAATTCCTTTTATGAATCAGAAAAATCGCCATAAAGAATAAAAAAATAAAAATGTAAAAATCGCATTAAAATATTGCGAAAACATCAAAAATCACTGTAGGAATTCCAAATGATCATTATTGAGAAGAGGACAAATTCACTATGCTGGGCTAAAAGACTTAAACCAGATTGATTTTATTAATGAGGAAAAAATGCCGGTAAATTAAAAACAAACCGCTGAAATCGCATAAAATTCGCTATAAATTCGAAAATTGCGAAGGTCAAAATTTATCACCGTGAATTTTTCTTGAATGTCAAAAGTTCGCTACGGCACGTGGTAAAAGGCTAACAAGAATGTAAAATTATACGTCAACAGAGCCGAAACTAACCTTTTTTGCGGCCGGGGCAAACATGGATTTTGGTGCCCCCACCCCCTCCCCCTCCAAAACCTACGCACACACAATAAAAGTTATCAACCGCAGGTACCCTATCCAAAAAAGGAAAAAAATATCCTTAAAAAATAAAAATCATTTAATAATAATTAAAATGCTAACAAGAAATATGTAAGCATCGCTCCCATAGGATTAACATTAGCTCGAGTGTTAAGAACCTACACTAGCCTCGATAAGAAACAGGATCGCTAATATTGAACCTATGACAGAGTTCTTTTTAAAAATTTCTCACTTCCATATTAATAGTTTCAAATGATTTTTTTTTTTTGCTTAGAATAGCTTAGATTGAATTCTAACCGGGTTAGTGTTTACTTTTTTGACACTGGTTGCAGATGTTTTTTTTTTATAAAGTTACATCCACTTTCACAAATTTGAAAAGAACGTTCCAATAGCTTTGAGATTAGCTTGCGAGTTTCTTTGTATTTCATATGTATATATACATTTTTGCGTGAAACTACAAACAAAATCTTCATCCCCCCCCCCTTCTTCGTCTATCGTTCTAGCTCCCAGGGTACATGCCCCTCTGCATCCCCCTAGTTCCGGTCCTGCGTCAGGCATAGATTATAAAGCACTTTCCAACACCTTCATAATGCAATAACTTCACAAAGTGAAAAAAATGTGTAAATAGACAAACAGTGAAATGTATACATTTGAAAACACGATTTCAGCAATTACCACCTATTATCGAGAAAATATCTGAATTTTTTGTGCTGCCCTATATATGATCTATAGCTTTATCATATATTACATAGTACGTTAGAATTTAGTTCAGTTAGGAAACGCATACGTCAACTCAAAATGCCCGTTCATCAATTTCCATCAGATAACGGAAATGTACTTTAAATGTTTTGTGGAGCCCTGGATATGATCTTTAGAATTCATAAATCTAAATCTAATTAATATTTCAAAAAATGTTAAATTTAGAAACGCACAGCACAACTGAAAACGCCCTTCCAGCAATTATTTGTTCATAGATAATACGGTAACCTAATCATTTTGTGTGTTTCTGCATATAAACGATGAATGCTATGCATGTTTATATATATATATAGATATGAGGATTTGAGGTGTACTGTGCAAGATGATTACTATAGAATATGGTGTTAATCATCGGAATATATCATTGTTTATACGCAGGAATTATTTTGAGTATCCATGAAAACGAACGTTGAATGCTATGAATACCATGTTCTATAGTACGCTTCCGCGATATAAATTTCAAAGTGTTTGGAATAGTGAAACTTCATTAAAAAACACCACAAATGATTTTTCGCTATAAGCCGTAATGTAATGGAACTCTTTTAAATCTCCCTGCACCGGAACTATAAATGCTACACACTCCACTTTCAATACCGCTCATGCCATTAAGTCTCAATAACATATATCAATTTCACGACAACCCTACTATATCTGTGCGAGTTAGAAGACGGACAGGCAGACAAACGGAAGACAAAAAAAAAAAAAAAAAACTATTTCATGAACACTTTTCAAGTTTGTTGGAAAGTGTTAAAAATTCAAAAATTGTGGAGGACGAAGTTTACTACACTGGATATCATTCCAACAAAGAATTTTTCATGAACGTAAATAAACAGCTGCAAAACACGAAAAAACGACAAAAATCACTGAAAATTCAAAAATTTTGTGGTACAAAATTACTAGGGTAAAAGATTGAAACCGTATTCCTTTTACGAATGTCAAAAAATCACCGAAAATCATGGGAAAAGTCTAAAAATATAGTGAATTCAAATTGTGATTTTATAAAAAATCTTTTTTTCTTGTTAAATTTAACAATTACACAGAAAAATTCTTTTAATTTCTATGGAGGTACCCAGCTGGTACGTGAAGGGGGTGGGGGGACAAACAACAACAAAAAAAAGCCCATGCAAAGTAAATAGCATTTACTGAATTTTTCATGTGTTTTATAATCGAGCTGTAACAGTGTGAATAAAATGCTTTTCAAACAAAAATGTGAGCTTTTCCCGAATAACGAAGATTAATTATTTTGAATAGTTATAATGATAATGGTGATAAACTGAATACTGAAAAATTCATAAAAAATTTCATGTATTCCATCCATTTTCATAGCTGAAGAAATTAAAAAACTGCTTTATTCTCAAAACACTGACAAAAACGCAAAAAATGGCAAAATTTTTCAGAAACCCACACACACAAAAACACACACACACACACATATATATATATATACATATATATATTTATATATTTAATCTGAAAAAAAGAGAAGAGCTATTCTATTTCTTAGTATATGAATAATAAATAAGTAAAGAAAAAATAATGACTTGCCTCTTCCTTATAGGATCGAAATAACTTCTTGACACTTTCACAAAAAACATTTTTATTTATAAATTTGTAAAATTATAAATAAAAATGTTTTTTGTGAAAATGTCAAGAAGTTATTTCGATCCTATAAGAAAGAGGCAAGGCATTATTTTTTCTTTATTAATGCCGTATATTTTTCTTTCCATAGAGAGAAGAAATAAAGTACGTGTAAAAATCCATCTGTTCGCTGGTAAGAAGGGGGTAGAGGGGGTAGAAAGGAGGATAATTTAGTTGATTGATTATTTATTTATTATTACTATTAAAAAACTAATAGGACAGAACTTTAAAAAATATATATATATAATTTTACAGGTTTTAAACTTTGTGTGTTGCGGGTCGATAAGTGGAAATGAACGTGGATTCTTTTGTGAAAATGCAGCAGTTATTGCTCATAAACCCAATTCTTTTGTGTGCCTCTTTAAATGAATGATAGATGCTATGCACATTTTATTCTAGAGTAAGCATATTGCAGTTCACCTCAGTGATGTATATAAATTTCAATATGTTTGAAATAGTGTAACATCATTAAAATACACTGCAAATAATTCCCCCCTGAACAGACAGACATGTAACGGAATTCTTGAGAGCCCCTGGAAACGAACTATAAATGCTACGCAATTCATTATCAGTACTGAACATGCATGCCACAGTAAACCTCAATAACATAATATCAATTACATTGCAAACTGGATATATTTACACCAGGCATGAAAGTGGGAAATGGGAAAAAAGGTGGAAATTTTTTTCCATCTATACAATAGGCCGAACTTCTGTAATTTAGATGCATTTCAACAGTTATTCATACAATAAAATGAATTATAACTATACATTTCTTTTGTAACTTAGAAAGTATTAAAAGAAAAAAAAATAACAATAAATGTATAAATTCATTAAATCAAAGAAGAAAATTGGAAACAGTTTGCTAAAAGTATAAATCCATCCAAATGTACCTGATGAACCTATGTGAAGTACAGAGATTAATTTTTTAAAATAAATGTATTATTTTAAATGATTTGAATGTTTAAGATTTTACTTAAAAGAAAAAAAAAAAATCTCTATGCTAAATATATGCACACCAAATTGATACATACCAGCAATACATTTCCAAAAATGCATCACTGAAATTACCCAAAAGTGTTTTATAAATAAAATAAAATATTCTATTCCAAAAGAACTTTATGGAAACTTCATTTCCCCAGTTAAAGAACTTAATTTGCATGACTTTCAAATACTTTTAATAAAAGCTTGCCTTTGATTTGATAGGACAGCAATTCAGAAACAAACTACAAGGATTTGAGTGGACAAAATGTCTAATTATTAAGCTTTCTAGACCTCTCCCCTCCCCCCATATGCTTCTAATATTTTCTTTGCATCAATCCAGAGAATGTCCATATTTGCTTCTAAAAAGGTGGAATTCCTCCTTTAGGAGGAACTCTTTCATGCTTGTTACACGAGTTAGAACCCAGACAGATAGACGGACAATCAAACCGAATTTATAAATACTTTTCAAATATATTAGAAAGTGTTAAAAATTAAAAAAATGAGTTAAGATATTGCAAAAGATATTGAAAAGTACTCACTCTTGTGTGTAGGTTTTGTGTGCAGTGATCATTGTGCAATCACTGCATGAAAAAATATTCAACTGTCTTATTAGATAACCATACTGGCATTTTTTTCCTTAAGCGAAACAAAATTGCAATTTGGCAGAAAATCGGCTGCACCGGCTGTTTTGGCTTAGAAGAATGATACAAGAACTGTATTTTGGTGCAGGACTTCTGCCCGGTAGTATTTTAAAGAACCATTTATATTAAACTTGTTATACATTTTATTTGACATATCAATTGGCAGTAATACAATTTAGGATGAGTTATAGATGATTTTCTTTATCATGTTCCAAAAGACATTATTCATTGAATAAATAAAATATTTTTAAATGGACAATTTCTTTTCCAATTATAGCTAACCAGATTTCTTGATGTTGAAAGACATGGGGTAGAAAGATTTAATTGTGTGTTTTTTTTTTTTTTTTTTTTTTTTTTTTTTTTTTTTTAATATATACAGTGAAACCACCTCCCTGAACGACCATTTTTTTCATGGAATAAAATTTATTCCCATAGGCCCAATACTAACTTTACCTCTATTCAGAGACCACCCCAGTTGAACTCCCTCCATGAGCGACCCATTTCTTTGAAGAAAACGAAACAAATTCAGTTTCTTCCTGGTCGCTTGAAGGTTTTATTAGAATAATAATTCCGGAGAGCACATTAATCATCAAACTTCTAAACTAAGTTGTTTAAATCCCTTTGTGCCTTTTTAGGCAATGAATTTAACTCTGATGACAAAGTAAGGATGAAGGCCAATAAACTCCCCTGCCCTATTCTGTCAGGAAACTCTCAAAGAAATAGATAAATTAATGAAATCGTCATTATTTGTTCCTGTCCAAAAAAAAATTGCATTTATTTACTGAACTTCGAAAGGACTTGGAAATAAAAGTTATAAAAGATAAAACCGTAAAATCAAAGCAAATGTCAATGTATTCATTTTTTAAACTCCGCACTAATTAACTTATGTAATTAACTTTTGTTTTGATACTTAAATTTTCATATTTTTTCATAATGTGAAAAATAAATTTTAGTAACATTAATTGTTACATTTTTTTCAGCAATTAAAATCTAGATTTAAACATGACCTCCATTAAGAGACCACCTCTCGGAGCGACCAATTTTTATTGGAATGGAACATGGTCGCTTTAGGGAGGTTTTACTGTATTTGTATTTGTAGGACCATTATACAGTCAAACTCTGTCAACACAGGAAACAAGTGAATTACAAAAGTCCTCATATTAACCACTGCTCATAGTTGATCTAATTATATCAAAGCAAAATATTTCCTGGTAAAACTTGACTAACATTGCAATAGTCACTGCAATTTTCGAGCTATTGATTTCTCATATCCGTATCGTTTTACCAGTACAATAAAAGACATGAGAAAGCTGACCCAGAGTCTGGATTTAAAGAAGAAAACAAATAAAAATTTTCTTCAATTCTCATTCCGTTCCATGGCTCAGTAATAAATCTTACAAAAGGGTGGTATTTTCCTTATTTTGCGTTTCGTTCTTTCATGATGGGGCATTCCTTTATATTTTCTTTGGTGGGGGTTTTCCTTGAAGGTTCAAATTCTGCCTGGTTAAACTGATAAATTACTACATTTTGGCAGGCAGTTGTTATGTAGAAATAGTATTACTGAGAGAGTTCGGTGTTCGATAATAAAAGGATTTATTTCTAAATTTTACATTACTTTTCGTCAAAAAAAGTGAAATGAACAGATGTTTTGCTCACATGACATGATCCTGCTTTTGTAGCTTGTTAAAAGTGTGAAAATCATAATATACTTTAAATGGTGAACCGCTCTTACCGTGCAGATTGCACATTTTAACAGGTCCCTCCAGTCTTGAATTCAGACACTTTTCTCCGGGAGGGATTTCTGTGGTTCCGGGGGGGGGGGGGGGGGGGGACACATCATAGTGTTCTGGGGGGAAATTGCACTTTTTGACCATTGAAAACACAAATTCTCAAATCTTCCGGGGGGGGGGGGACATCTCATTGCTCCGGGGGGAATGCCCCCCCCGGGCCACCCCCTGAAATCAACACTGGTACCCTCGTTTTAGCCACGTTTGAATTAAATAAGTTCAATTACATTTGTACATTTTCTATTTCTATAAAATACTAAAAATAATACTTTGAAGAAATGACTTGGGTACAGTTGTAAATAACCCACAAAACCCTTATAAATACAGATTTAACTTATCTTTTTAAAATTTATTTAATGAGAATGCACTCATCTTCTACTGTGTGACTCCTATAAGAAAAACTCTAGATAGGGTTGCTGCTTATGAAAGTTCCAAAACTTGTAGGGAGGGAAGTTTGAAATAGAAAACTTGTCTTGGTGGAAAGACAAAAGACTGTGATTATTCATGGACTGAATGGAAAGAAACTGGCGAGAAAAGAAAATGTCACACTTCCCTAAAATCAAGTTATTGACCTTGAACAAGATTGAGCCAAGACCTGTTTCAGGGTTTTTCTTATTAGAGCCGCACAGTAATGCATTTTGAAAAATTCTTTGGTAGGTGACTTTTTTATTAATTCATTGGGGATAAAAAAAAAAGTTATATAATTTGAGTAAATTGAGTAATTTTTCATCTAATATTTTGCATACACTATTTTTTAGAACTTTCCTTTTTCCTTCCATTACCACTTACGGTTTGCAAATTATTTTTAAATGCTAGCTGTTTTTTCTGACTCTGGGATACAGGTTTTATTTGTCTTCATATATCTCCTATGTTATAAAGCACAAATATGTTTATCAGTCATGCAAAAGTTCAAAAGTAGCATTAGATGTCACAGTCATGACATGACCACGAGCTATTTATTTTGCTCTGCTCCCATATATCTATTTCCTTTTCTGAAAGTAACATAATTTCAGTCATTACATTATCATAGAGAGCAAAAAATATACTTTCAAACAAGGTTTGAAAACAAACATAATTTACCATACTTTTATGATTTTTAAAATAATTACCAAGCTTGTAATTTATCAGAAGTAACAATAAGCATTTATTTGGAACAATAACTTGAAGTAGCACAAATAAATATAGAGCTCTAACAAAGTATGCAAAACTAAGGAGAAATTAGTAGAGTTAAAAGAATGTCTCCAAAGCTTGGCAAGCTTCTGATAGAGTTAATAAAATCAACGAATCAAAAATGCAAAAAACAATAGCCATCATATTACTAAAAAAAATCCACAAAAGTAAAGTTTCTTGAATAATTTATTTTCTGTATTAACATTTTTCGTCAATATAAAATAAAGAAACATCGGAGGAAATAGTACAAATATACAATATAATAATTAAGATCATATCACAATACATTTTTAAATTAAAAAATCAGATCTAAAACAATATTGGTAAATTTGAAACCTAAAATTTTGTCAATAAAGTAATCTTTTTAAAGACAATATTTACAATACATTATGCAATAAATTCAAAGTTAATTACTATTTAAGCACATGGTATCACAAGCTCTTTAAAAGAATACTGTAGGTTTTATAACAATAATTACAATAAATTCAAACAGCAGAACCTTCACTATACATTTTTCATATATCAATAAAATAAAGTCTCCCAAATATTCAACTGAATACAATACTGACTTATATATATATATTTAAATTAACCATATAATGTATAAAAAAAGTATGTTACTCAAATAGTGTACATTTTATTTGTTTTTGGCAATATTTGCTTACATATATTTCAAGCAAAAAGAAAAAGTAGATGTTAACATTTTTATGTTTAAAAGTGGTACTTTTGGGAGCAGAAAAAAAAAAAGAAGTGGATTTCATGATAATTGAAGACACAGGTTAAAAAAGACCACATGTAACAGAAATTAAATTTTGTGAAAACTGAAACGGAAGTTTTTTTGCTGTAATTTTATTTTTTTTAATTTGTTATCTTCTAGGTAGCACTGTTTACAATGTTAAGTGGTAGTACTAATTAAACTATCCTAGGCAAACTTAATAAACTGTAAACATTGAAAATTATTATTACTTAAACTATTAAGCATAAAAATATTAAATATTAAAACATAATGTCTCATATCTTCAGGAATAATTAGAATTTTAGTATTTTAGATTTACCATATGACAGATTGCCACATAACACTTTCATTTATAAAACAAAACAAATTTTGAGACAAATGTGATGTAACACCTTCTTTGACCAGTGTCTTTAATTCATACAACATACATAATAATATGCAGTGTTGAATTCAGATACTTTTCTCTGGGAGAGATTTCTGTGGCTCTGGGGGAAGGAGATTGCACTTTTTGACCATTGAAAACACAAAATCTCAAATTTTCTGGCAGGGGGGGGGGGTGTCCCCCTTGTTACCCCCTGAATTCAACACTGATAACATGGAATACTGGATAATAAAAGTAATGATACTTTTGTTAATTCTTAAAAACTTGATAGAAAGTGAGTAAAATTTCGTGGCTGACCTGGTGTCCTCCCACGGTACACCGGCTGAGAATAACTGCCTCATCTTAATATGTATATAATTACTCCAATAGCATATAACAGGGGTTCCCAAACTTTTAGACTAATGTACCACTAAACTGAAGTTCATACTTATGCATACCACAAGGTGAAAAACTCAAAGATAATACAGAAAAACCTGTTTAAACGGAATATGCCTAAAATGAAATATAATATGTAAATATCTGGATTTCAAGTATTTACTATAAATTATTTTCCTTGTGCGTAAAACATTTTTTTATGAGTAATAATAATTAAAACCCCCTTCCCCCCACAGGTCAAATTCATAGCTACATTTTTACATCATGTTGTCATTTACCATATAGAAAAAAAAAAAAAAAAATCTTGCATTGGGAAATTTAGCATTTCTTTATATGTATACATATAAACATAAATACTGGTAGTGGCATAGCATTAAAAAAAAAAAAAAAAAAAAAAAAAAAAAAAGGCATATGGTCTTTAAACTGACAAAAACAAATCATTCCTTCCTATGCAATTAATCAATTAGATTTCAAATGAATAAAATAAAATGTAATATAAGAATAATCTTACTGCTATGTGAATGTCAAATATAGAAACTATTTCTCTGGACACTGCTTGAAAATAGAACAAACGAAAACAAAATGAAAGATTTCGAAAAAGCATGTGAAGGAATAATTTATTTTTTATAATAATTTATAGTGTATTTGTCAATATAAAGTGCATCATTTTTGGGTGACTAATATAGATGTATTTAAATAGAGAACATAAATACTATATAGCTTTGTTAAACATGGAAAAAAAATACTCATTTGAAGTTGCCTTGTTCATCAATTTATTTTTAGATGAATACTATGTTTATATCAATAGCAAAATACACTTAAGAAAATAAGGAAATAACCTACATAAGAAATTTACACAGCTTCTGAAAGTAAACTGCTTATTAATACAAGACCGATGCTGGTTGAAATAAGTAATATACACACATACAATATAATAACAGAAGAAAACGTTTTCTTTTTTTTTCAGGGGGGGGGGGGGGATGAAAAGACAACTCAACATCTACTAAAGCTTTAGTTGCATTTACCTAAAAATTCTAATCAAAATTACTACAATAAAACAAGAGAAAGCAAAATGCTGCAATAACAGAGAGCAGTAATGAACTGACAAATGAAGAAAGAGGAGGGGCATTCAGTTTTTTCTTATTTCACATGCTGTATTTTTTATTTCATTTCACATACAAGTATCAGACTTCCGCGTACCACTAAACAGAGCTCCACATACCAATACTGGTGCACATGACATAGTTTGAGAACCCTTGGCACATAACATTAATGTAATAATCAGACATTTATCCATCATTATACAATTATAACAGACTAATATATAAATAGCTATTATATTATTTTATCTAATGTTTAAAAGTATTTAAAATGTACAACAATTGTTGAAAAGAGTTTTACAGTCACCAACTATAAACAAAATAAGAAACTTCTGCTGAAATAACAAAAATAAAGTTCCCCTCCCACCTTGACTAAAAGCTACTTTTCACATTTTCTTTTTTTCTTTGAATCGTTCCCTGATTTTCCAGGATGCAAATACCATGTAAAAGTAAAATCTTTTGCTGTATATTAAAAGGCAGAGAAGATTTTCTATGCAAACTCATGAAACATTATAATAATTAGATTATACAGTGTAATAAATTAAAGAGAAACCTTACAGAATATTATTAACATTCTAAGTAAATATATGATATAAATAAATAGCAGTTTTAAACTATGATAATAAGCTTGTTACTCGAATCAGGGAAAAAAAAAATTCCTATGTTTTCCTTCAATATATTGAAAATGAAAAAATTAAGAAGAAATGCTACAGCTATGATAATTTTTTCCTTACAAAGGTTAAAAAGATTGGGTAAAAAACTAAGAATTTAAAAATTCATCACATTTTCTAGGTTTAAAAAAAAAATGAAAAAATTCTCTGTTTTTTGTTTCCCAGATTGTGTAGCAAGCCTGCATATAAATCATGACTATGAAACTTCGATCTACAAGTTGTGTTCTGATCTATTTCATTCATATTTATATTTCTGCTTTATGATCATTTAGAAAAATAATTGCTAACACTTATTTGAAAATTTTAATTATAATAACTAAAATAATACCATTTGTGTCATTTAAGTAACAAACAAAATTAATTCTATACATAAATTTATAAATAAATATAAAATCAAATAAGAATAAGAATAAGAAGCTTAAATTAATTAAGAACTTGTTAAAGATTGATTAAACTTTAACATATTGAAATAATTATTATCACATTTCTGAAATAGTTTAAAATTCCCTAAAGCCTTTATTAATTTAAAAAACTTACTAAGACTTCAGCATATTAATTTTTCTGTCTATCTTGCTCTCATGTTCATGTTCCAACATTAAGAAATTTTATTTTCCTTGTTTTTGCTAGTAAATTTTCTTTTTAAGATTTATTTATTTATTGTAAAACAATAAAATCATACCCATACATAAAATTGTATATGATTCTTCAAGTTCAAATGAAAACATCTGAATAAAATTCTTACAATATGAAAACAAATAATTAAACAAGTTAAATATTATTCTGAAATTAATAAATTCTGAGCTTTTATTATTAGTAGTATAGCATATTATGATCGTTGGCTGAGTATAAAGCAGAAAGAAATCCTCTAGGAGTGAATAAAATGTAAATACACTTAAATTATTATGAAAGCCTCAGACATGAAAAGCATAATTTAATATACATGAAAGAGATTTTTTTTAGTGAAAATAAAATAATAAATTAGTGAAAATAGTGAAACAAATACAGTAGACTCCCTTAAATCTGCACAGCTTGGGACCAGAGGTTCTGCCGATTTTAGAATTTTGTGGATTTCTGATCATTGCTTTGTTTACATTTTTTAAACAGCAGTTTTAATTTGAATATAATAATGCAATCGAGATTATAATAAATACTTAACAATATAGTAAGATGTTAAAATAGTTAAGTAAAGTAATAAACTAAAATAATAAAAATTTAGATAATTTTAAAAATGATTAAAATATTAAAAGTAAATGTCAAGCAAATAATTAATAATGTATAATTAAATATGTCATAAAGAAACATTTTTCTTGAATTTTTCAATGCAACTTGTCTCATAAAGGTATTCTACTGATTCACATAAAAATCATAAAATAAGGAAGTTTTATTTCAGGTTTAGTCAGACTTAATAACCAAAAAAGCTACATAAATATATTTGGTAAAAAGATTGTGATTACCAAAGATATACGCAATATCTTGGATTTTTTGAGAAATACATTTATACTTCCTTCATGAAAAAATGAGAATTATTCTAAAATATATACAGAATTATATAAAAGTCTGTAATTTTGACGCTATATCTGAAAGGAAAGTTTCATTGTTTACATCTGTGATGATGTGTGGATTTGAGGAAGTCTATTGTATTTTAAATTAAGAAATGTTGAGAATACTTTAGTATATTTTGTACACTGCTGTATTGTTTTATTTCTTTATAGAGAAACACATTCTATTATAGTACAAAGATACAATGCTGTACAAATCTATAAGTTGATTTCCTAAAATATGAGCCAGAGTATGGAGATATCCTGTTTTTCCTAATGTCTTAGACGTCTTAAAGCTTCATTTGCACCTTAAATTCTAAAAATTTTGTAAATGACTGCTCATTTACTCATTTTCTTTTTTTTTTTATAAACAAACTTTATATCATTTTTTATTACAGTAAAACCTGTAATAATAGAACCTGCATACAATGGAATCCTGACTTAAGGGGGACTTTTCACCCACTTGAAAACACCTGCTCGCTAATGCTAAACCTATGGGCAGGTTGTTTTCGAATTTCTCATTTAAATTTGAATATTTTTAAATGATTTTTTTTTGCACAGGAAACCGGCTCTGAAAGTAAAAGTACCTTTATCAAAAAAATTTGCAACCGAAATCGAAAAAGTAAAAAATAGCCATATTAGAGATCGATCTCAGCTACCCTATAAAGAAAAAAAAAATAGTTTAAAAATATTCAAATTTAAACGGGAAATTTGAAAACAACCTCCCCATAGGTTTAGCATTAGCGAGCGAGTGTTTTCAAGTGAGTGAAGCAGGAAATCGCATGTTTCCAGCAAAATGAATGTGACAGAATTATAAAAGGCAATTGTACATGTAAAGATAAAAATTTTTCTTCCGGTGTCTTGTGATTCCATCTTAGCAGGTTTTATCGTATTTCTTTTTTGTTTTGTTTATTATTATTAATATTTTTGAAAAAAAAACTTTTTAAATCATTTCATAACAGTGTAATACATATTAAAAGTAGTTTCTGTTAACAAATGTTAGTTCAATATCGTATTAAAAAGTAATTTCACTATTAAAGAAAGAAAAAAAATATGATCCGGATGCACCCAAGCTGTGCAGTTTCATGAAGAAGTAGTAGGTCTTATATATTACCGGAAGAGGGGGTGGGGGGTGGGGAGGTAGCTGAAGAAGGTTGAGGCTTTACCTGAAATCAATGCTTTTATCTAATCATGGGCACATTCTACCCATTTCCATGGCACCACAGTAAACCTCCTATGCTTAGCCCTCCTCTTCCCCCTTAAAACAAAATCATGACAACACTACTGTGTGTTACTCATTACTCATTGAGCATTTTCAGGATAATACTTTAGCTGAAGTGCCTATAAATATGTCAAACACACCCTAAAAAGCTTCTTGAGGACCAGAGGTTCAAGAAGGGGAAAAGCTGAAGTTTCTTATTTATTTTTATCTTTAAAAATTATGAATGATGATGAAAAATGACATTTGATTCATTTGAAAGGTTTTTGTGTTAAGTACATGAGAAAATTCAACAAAAACTTATCGAATTTTACTATATGACATTACATTTTAAGTTGTAAATATAAAAATTCTAATTTGCAGTTTTGATATCATAGTGGCCTCTAATGAAGCATACAAAATTATGATAAATAAGGCTAAAAAATCGGTCTGGAAGGAGGAGTCTGAAGTTTGAAAACACCTTTCAAAATGCATTTTAAAAAAAGTTAAAATTTTTGTTTTCTGAGATCTTTTATTATACTAAAGCTTGATTATATTTTATAACTTTACCAACCTTTTTTTATCATACTAAATAACTTCCTTTGCATTAATCACTTTTTAAAAGACTATACAGGCTGTATGTATTGTTCATACACTTCAGAACAAGAAAATTCAAGATTTGCAAGGACTATTTCCAAACACTGTTCAGATATACACAGCATTACATGCATTAAAGTGGCTCTAGAGTTAGTACACTAGATAAGCGAAAGAATCACCCAATTGCCTGTCTAGTTCAAAAAATTATTATATCAGATTAATATATATATAATAGGTATTTTCAAGACAACATATTACAGATTTTCTTACAAAAAATAAAGCATTTTAACTCGGTAAGGTACATACTACTATACCACGACATGAAATTTTATTATATATCATAAAAAGTAAAAAAACACAGCTTGGCCTTTTTCTTTAGGAAAAAAATAATAAGATGTGACCTCACAATAGTACATTTTTACCTGCATTTAAAGATTTGCTTATAAAGAATATTATTTCAAGATTAAAAGTAAGCTAAACAGTAAAAGTAAACTTCTACTTATTATAAAATACTGTTATTTGCCCTTTATCATCAAACATTGTGTACCTACAAACCGTTTAAGATAATACTAGAAAGAAAATTAAAATCTAATAATTTCTTTAAACATTTTTTTTTTCGCTAAGGGGGGCAAAAATACTGATAAGGCCATCAAAGGAAATTCAATGGCCAAATTTCATTTGAAAAGTACACATATATTTTAAAATTTATCAAAGACTTTCCAGCATTTGAAAAATATTTTTTTTTTCTGAACTTTTTATATTTTTAGTCAAAACGTACAATATAAAACTGCTCTTTATGCTATTTTAAAGTTTAATCTAGCCAGGAAGAATGGAGTTCATATTCAACTTGATTAGGGACCATCACACAAAACAAAGGAAACACTTAAAATATCATTTTTGAATGAAAAACTGATTTTTACTAAACTAGGGGGCTCTGCCGCCTATGAGCTATGCTCGCCAACCCCCGTTCAGGCACACCAAAATTCAAAAAGCACGCTAATTTGATCAGCTTTAAAAATATTGAATTAAAATTAAAAAAAAAAACAAAAAAACAGTAGCGATCTCTCTGTAAACAGGTTTCCATTCGTTTTCCTTGGATTGGGGATTTTTAAGACCAAATCTGCTGCTATTAAGAGATACAATGGCTGTTTTCATATTTAATTAAAAAAATAGTTAAACATTTGAAAATAAACTAATGTAAAAGGAATTAAGTAAACAGTGTCATTGTCTTCCAGTATTTTTTAACAGCGCTATAAGATAGTTCTTTTAAATAATTCATTTTAAATGTATCGTTTTAAATCTGATGTAATTTACACCAAAGTTTTATTTCTCTTATTAATATTCAGGTGAAAATACTTTTGTTGTTAGAAGGAAATATTATTTGTGCTATCTTCGAATTCACGATAATAGTTGAAAAGATTATCTCAAAATATCTTGCGCAAATATATTTTTAAATTTAAATTGTTTTGCCATATTTTTTGGCCATTTTAACCCTATCACTATGTCCTGGGGTCCACGCAGACCCCAAGCACTTTCAACAAGTTGTCAAAAAATATCTGTCCCTCACTGAGTAGTTTCAGCCGGTGACATCTCATATCATAATGTTTCTAACACACGGTAAAAATTAAACTGTACAAATATAAGTGGTACTTGGTATTTTTTAAATTTGAAAAATAGATAGCATATTTCTGTGTCCTGGGGTCTGCGTAGACCCCAAGCTAAAAAAATTCATAGAATATTACAAAAAATGAAAAAAAAAAAAAATCTTTTAGAACAGCAAATACTTATAACATGGTTCTGAAAATTTTGTTTCACAGATTGTTACTCCCAGAATCCGATAGATGGCGCTAGTTGTCCGCAAATGTGTTCATTTCTTTCTTTACTGTTCTCCTGTATGAAGGAAATTGTCACTTGACTGTGCTTTTCAATTAGGACTTATGCTTTGATGCATCAAAATGTCACGAAAACGGATTTCGGTAGATGACGCTTTAGGTCGGTAGATGATACAAGAAAGTGATAGTGATGACGATGTAGATATAGATAGCTTCGGTGAGTCATCTGAGTTTGAAAAGAGTGACGAAGATAGTATTCAAGATCCAAATTTTGAAACCGATAGTGAATCAGAAAGTGATGATTCTAGTGACTCTCAACATTTTCCTTGTAAACGAGCTCGTTACACCAATTTGCTAAATCAATCACAAATTTTTTAATCACAATCAGGACGTAAGTGGACGACAAATAACCCTAATTCAGCCCAAACATTGTCAGCTAATATTTTACGAGAGACAAGTGGATTAGCAGGGAATGCTAAGAATGTAACTAATAAATTTTATTCCCTAAAACTGTTTATAACGCCTGAAATAATCAATGTTATTGCCCGAGAAACTAACAGAAGGGCAAAAAAGGAGATAAAATGTTGGAATCAAGAACATCCGACAAAAAAGAAGATTTGGAAAGAAACCGCTGAAACAGAACTCTATGCTTTTATTGGTTTACTCTTACTCAGTGATGTCTACAAATCTGCGAATGAAAGTTTGGAGGAAATGTGGCCCACGGACAGTGGAAGGCCAATATTTCGTGCTACTATGTCAATGCAGCATTTTCAAAATCTGCTTCGATTTTGTAGATTTGACAATGATGCAACGAGAAATCAAAGATTGCAGGTAGACAAATTAGCTGCCGTTCGTGACGTTTGGCAAATGCTGCTTGAAAATCTGGCAAAATATTACAAACCTGGAACAGATCTAACAGATGATGAACAATTAGAGGCAACACGTGGTCGATGCAGTTTTCGACAATACATACTGAGTAAGCCCGGAAAGTATGGGATAAAAATATTTTGGTGTTGTGATTCAACTACCTTGTTTCCTTTGAAAGGAGAAGTGTATGTCGGACGACAACCCGGTGTTGCATTTGGAGCAAATAATATTTCGGAAACCGTCAAATGATTAGTTGACCCTTGGAAGAACAAAGGTCGCAACGTTACAATGGACAATTACTTCACCAACGCGCAGTTAGCAGAGGATTTGCTAGTTGCAAAAACTACAGTAGTTGGAACAATTCGAAAAAATCGAAAGGAAGTTCCTAAAGAATTACTGCCAAATCGTCACTGTGATGAGAAGTCTTCTATCTTTTGTTTTGATAAAGAACTCACTCTAGTTAGCTATACTCCAAAGAAAGGGAAGGCAGTCATTTTACTATCATCTATGCACCATGACAAGATGATAATTGAAGAGGAAGATAATAAGCCAGAAATTATTACTCATTACAATGCAACAAAATCTGGAGTTGACAACTTTGATCATTTATGCAGATTCTATACTTGCAAGCGAAAGATACGCCATTGGCCTATGGTTTTCTGGTTTAATATGATCGACAGTGCAGCTGTTGCTGGGTTCATTATTTGGATTTCAAAGTACTCAGATTGGGAATTTGGAAGGCACCATCAAAGACGCTTATACCTGAAAGATCTCGAGAGAGAATTAGTAAATAATCAAATTCAGAGAAGACTGCAGAATTTTCAAATGCTGCAACCTGGAGTTCGCCTTTCACTCAAATCATTAGGGATCGAAATTCCGAAACTACATACTGAAACTACGGGATCTGGAATTCAAGAACCTAATAAAAAGGCTAGGTGCCAGCTATGTCCACGTTCTATGGATAGAAAAGTGAAGACCCGCTGTTCTAGTTGCCATATCCCTTGTTGCCCAGAACACCAGAAGACAGTTTGTGAGGTATGCTCAGCCAATATTTAGAATATGTTAAAATTAATGTAAATTTAATATTTTTGGGTATAAAAAATAAAGTTTATTATGAAAACATCAGAATAAGCGTTAATTTATTAAAATTTAACTAAATAAATGAAAAAAGTACTTTATAAGATATTTAAACCATATTAAACATGTGTAGTATAGTATGGGGTCCGTGAGGACCCCAGGTCACAACAGGGCATGTTTCGATAGGACATAGTGATAGGGTTAAATATGACGTAATTTCCTGCATTTACAAATTTTAACGCATAATTTTTTTATTTTAGCATTTTGTTTCTCTTTTAAAATTCAAGTGTAAATATGGTTCTTATGACGTAATTTTCCTGCTTTTAACATGTAATCATTTAATTCTAATTTTAAAGTTTTTTTTTCTGTTTATAATAGTCACGTGTAAATAAATTTTTAATTTGAAGTAAACATTATTGTTTGCGCTGTTTATACAATTGGCAACAGTTTAAATTAATAACATTTTCTAAAATATAGAAAAAATATCTCTTGAAATGCTGAAAATTTGAATTTAAAATAGAAATAAAACCTCAAAAAATGAGTCAAATAAAAAAAATAAATGCAATCTGCACACCGGGAACTTATAACGTATAAAATGATTTAAAAATGATTAAATTCTCATGTATAGTTTTTGCTCCAATAAAACTTTTTTAAAGGAACGATTTTGTCCAACCTTAGCATTAAATATCTCTTAAAGTAATTCTTCGATTTGAAAACTGCCTGCATCAGTGTGTTTATCAAACATTTCTCTATAATACCACCGATTTTCATATTTTTGTATGCAACAGTTTTTTTAATATTAACGAAGAAAGGCCATGCTTAAGCATTCAAATTGGATGCCGATCTACCGGGAATATCTACGCAAATTTTCATTGGTGCATTTCCAAATCAAAACTTTTTTTTATATCTAGAAGGATACCTTTAGGCGTGTGCAGTAAATTTAAACCATGCTTGGAAGTATTTTCATACAAGTATATAATGTTTATGGTAAAAAATAAAAATAGTTTAAAAAATAGCAGCTTTATTGAGTTTAATAAAGAGCAGCATAAACACATAAACAGTAGCAAAAAAATCCTGTTAAAAACACACACACACACACTACACACACACACACACACACACAAATACACCTTTTTCCCCCATTTTATCATCAACCATTCTTGCTTTGATGAACTGATTGTTAACGATGTATGACAAAGGTAATTGATTGTTAATGATAAAGGTATAAACAGTAAAAATAGGATATTTCATAATATTGAAATGCATGTCTTCATTTACTTTAATGGTGCCCACTTAAATCATTGTAAAAATTAATTATACTTTTTTTTTTTTAATTGAAACTGTGGGTCAACAATATAGTTACTATATTTGTTTATTGTAAATAAATGAACTGATAAAAATTCTTATAGAACATCCACTAGTCAGTTACCAACACTAGTACAAAATCTCCAAAAATTCAAGTTTCAAAAGGTATGAAGTTAAGATTTCATTTAGTAAACCTAGTAGAAATAGTCCTAATAAAGAATGACTGTAAAAAGGTTCAAATAAAATTGTATAAATGGTATTAACTTCTCAGATATATTAATTTATTCTTACAGACATTGAGCAGACAAAGAACAGCTACCTGTCTGCAAAATGTGGTAGTTAATTATACCCAAGTCATGATATATGAATCATTTATATATCTATACGAGTAATCTCATACCAAGAAAAATAATATAAAAGGAAAAAGAAAGAAATAATTGAGATGAGAAAACATAAAAATGCACAATTTATGTGTTTGTAGAATGAGTTTTTTGCAGACAGAATAATAAATACTTTTAGCAAAAAAAAAAAAAAAAAAAAAAAAAAAAAAAAAAACCTGTATTAATAGAAAATAAAATAAAATCAGCACCAGAAAAGTCTGCATTTTTTATGTTTAGCTTAATCATTTGAGTAAAAAGATTAGGAAATTAAAAAATTTTGTATGCATGTTAAATATATATCATTTAACAACTGAACTTTATTATATTATAATTAATGTCTTTCTATACTAAAAGTCCAATTGTTTTCTCCAGTTTACTGTCATGAAAAATAAGTAGATATGAACAAGCAAAAAGAAGTATATAAATACATGAACATGTGTGTGTGAACTTGACGACAGATTTTCATATATTTCCTATATGCCAATTTATTAAAAAACAAATATAGGAGTCCTATCATTGTAAATATAAAATAGTACAGCAAATAAATGCAACAATGGGACGAAAACACTGTATCACTGAAACAACATTACCCATGAAAATTTAAATAACTACTTACATAAATGAACAAAAGAAACAATAATAAATTAAATTTTCACACTGCTGGGAAATACACATAAAAAAATTATTAATTAAAAAATGCCATTGCATAAATAAATTAGCTACAGCAGTATTAAGAAATGCACACAAACAAATAAAATATTTAACAATAAAAATAAATAATAACTTTTATATGACATTAAATGCAGTGCTCTAGTTTAAAATGCAGTATTTTTGCTTAAACAATAAAAACAAAGTAACATCACTAACATATGAAATACTTAAGAGTATGAATAAACAAAATAGTACAGATGAGTAAAAATTAAATCTTTCTTATTTAAACAATGGAAAATAACACATTTTAAACAACAGAAAGATGTATGAGTATAATATAAATTTTATAAAATTTTTATAAATTAGTGTATTTAACTGATTAAAGACACTTGTTGTTAAACTTACAGTGAAATCTTGTTTAACCGTCACTTCTTAGGACCTGATGATTGTGATAGTTAAAGCAAGGTGATGGTTTAAG
This sequence comes from Maratus speciosus, assembly GCA_963932465.1. NCBI lineage: Eukaryota > Metazoa > Arthropoda > Arachnida > Araneae > Salticidae > Maratus > Maratus speciosus. The sequence continues at coordinate 571,801,004 of OZ010788.1, read as the reverse complement.
AAAATTATTTTATTTATTGTAAATAAATTGATCATATTAATTTTGAATATATATGATAGTGAAAGTTATTTATGAGCTTTAACATCAATTTTCTTTAACAGGGATAATCTTCTTTCACTTAATGAGAAAATAACCAAACAAAGAAATCATCTAGAAATCACCATGACAAAATTGTTGTTTTAAAAAATGTTATTAAATGGAAAATAATACGATTATTAAAATATATAAGAATTTGGGAAATAAAAAAAACATTACCTAAAAAACAAAAACAAAAATTTTTTTCTGTTATCATTGCTTAAATTTTATTTTTTAATTTCATTAGCATGACAAAATCCTCCTCTTAATTTTTTTAGAAGAAATAAAAGAAATATGCAACGTACAAAATGAGCTGCAGCCTCTTGGAATTTCGGTGCTGATGGTTTCCCTTCAACAAATTCCTTGTCCCATTAAGTGACAATTTATTAGAATTTCTTAGCAATAATACCTTATTTATTTGGCTGTTTTTTTGACATTATATACAGTGTGACATTTTCACAAGATCTTACTGTATAAAGCAACCTGAGAATTGTGCTAAGTTGATAATCAGTAGGATCCCACGATGTACCAGACACAGTTCTGATTTTCATTAGTACAAATAACTATAGTATTACAACACTTTATACAATCTGAATATTTATATATTTTTTACTAATATATTTACAACTCTAGTAACTGCACCAAATGTAACACAGTCTACAAAAATATTGATTCTTTTTAGTAATTTTTTTTCTTATCATAGACTATTGTTATAATAACGAGGATCGTGAGGTGATGGTGGATTACTTAAACTGTTCCTACTACCTGGACCAGAAAAATCTAATACTGAGTCAACTTCAGTCATCGCTCTCCAGCGTGCCCAAATATCTAACGTGGATGAATTGGGTGATGATGGGCCACTACTAGATACAAAAGAAGGAGGGCCACTCCAAAGTATACCTTAAAAGAAAATAAAACCATTCATATATTTATTTTGAGAAAATTTATAATTTCAAATGTATTTGTTTTCTTTTAATACATTTAAATACATTATGTATCAATCAAACAAAGGTACCATTTTGATTTTTTTTTTTTGGGGGGGGGGGGGAGGTTAGTTAAGGCAAAGTTTTTTCTGAGTGGGGCAAAAATTCCTTTTCTTTTTAGAGCACACTTGAGAAGTTATTGATACAATTTTATTCTCACATATATTGGTAAAATTAGCAAAATACAATCTGAATATTTATATATTTTTTACTAATATATTTACAACTCTAGTAACTGCACCAAATATAACACAGTCTACAAAAATATTGATTCTTTTTAGTAATTGTTTTTAAGTTATTGTTTTAAGTTTAAATAAGTTATTTTAGTTTTTGTGCAATTTCTGAAAAAAAAAAAAAAAAAAAAAAAAAAAAAAAAAAAAAAAAAAAAAAATGTGACATGCAATGGACTGATACATTATATAATAACAAAACTTGAGAAGTCTTTGATACAATTTTATTATCAGATATATTGTTAAAATTAGAAAAATCTGACAAGCTATTTTAGCTTTTGTGAAATTTCTGAAAAAAAAAAAAAAAAGAAAGAAAGAAATAGTGAAATGTACTGACTGATACATTCTGTAATAACAAATTCCTGGATGATGGTAATTGCCCCTTTCCTAGCTTCACCCAAATGGCACCTGTGCAATCACAAGTTGCACATATCAGAATATGTAAATACTATTTAAAAAAAGCATTTCAAATTTGAAATATAAGAATCTGAAATTATATCTCATTCAATGAGGCAGTTTTTGAGTTACACTTAAAAATCTACCTGCATTGCAATATTTTTTGCAACAATTAAAAATGAGTTTACGATTAGGAGTATCATTCCTAAAGTACATGATCGAATGACTTCTTGTTTGATATCCAAAGGCCAAATTTTCCGAAAAAGCCAAATATGGTGTCAAAATTAGGTGTTCTGTTTGTATTGAAAATGTCTGAATTTGTTACAGTTTTAGCAAGGAGATGGGCACCTAAGCATACAACATAATTCAATTTAAACATAAATTGAAATAAGACATAACTTCCAACCATAGCTACTCCTGTTCACCCCTCCTCCCACTTTTTCCTGGGACAATTTTGGTGATTAAAATGTATGAGATGTTTCCCCCCCATCTCTCTCTCTTTATTATTATTATTATTATTATTTATTTTTATTTTTTTTTGGCGGGGGGGGGGGGGGGGGGGGAGGATGACTTTATATCATATCATATAATGAAGTGTGATACAATACAGTACAGAACCATTTATACGGAATGGTTGAGGTCAGGTGCATTCTGGATAACTGGTTGAGCATTCAAACAACATCTATGCAGTTGATCAGATTTGTAGAATGTATGTGGTTATGGCATCGTATATATTAAAATGCAAAGGTAAAAATTTAAGTATCCAAAATTGGCACATCTGCGCATGCGCCAATGCTTTTTCCAACTTCTTCAATTTAGAGGAAACTAGAATGAGTTCCTGGTGGTGGAGCGGTCTGAAGCAGGAGTTTAAAGCTCTGAATTTTTTTAACAGGCGCTGGTTCGAACCCAAAATGATGTCTAATATTTTTTATGACAATTCATTTCAATAATTGCATATTTTATTAGGATGAGAAGTTATAGGACTTTTATTTTATTATTATTATTTAAAAGCTTTATAATTAAATAAAATTTAACACTCAACAATATTAAAAAATAATAATAATTTAACATTTAAAATATTTAAACAAAAATATTTTGCATGTAATTATCAATTAAATAAACTGAGCTGATTTACTATTTTTGTTATATTTTCTTAACATTATCAAGAATACAAATATGTGTGTGTCAGAAATAAAAGTTTGCTTTTCTTTTCCGTAAAATATAAAAAATAAAACGAAAAGAAAGAAAAATATTCATATAAGAACTATAAAAGAAATTACCTTGATATCCATGGTTTATTATTTAAAAAATGTATAAAAATGTAAACTAGAATTCAAGTAATAAAAAATATATATTACAAATCATTAACTGCATCGAGTTTTAAATTTAGGCTTTTAGAGAATGAGACTGATAAAAAGAAAATTCATGGCTGCTTTTAATGGTTGTGAAGTAAAAAAAAAAAAAAAAATAAATAAATAAAAATAAAAAAATAAATATTGTTTTTTTTTTCAAAAAAAAAAAAAAAAAAAAATCAGACCATAGTAAGTAAAATTAAATGCTCCGCCCTATAGTTTTAGGTAAATTTCTGATAAAAAGCAAGCATAATTGGTTGTAAATTATATTCCTTAAATTCTTTGACTTCAATGAATAGCTGGCTGACACTATCACCTAACAAAATAGGAACCACTTCTGCAACATAGAAATTTGTCACGATTTCAATAATTGATTTAAAAGCAACTAATTAAAAATTCAAGAATTTTTCTAATGCAACGTTCAAGTTATTTATCGCAAAATCTTGATGGGTGCTATGTAGTTGCTTCTGATTTCAAATTATTAGATTGTTCAGATTAAGAATCAGATCCAAAGAAGATTAAAGATTATTCAGTGTTTGAGAAAATGCAATTCATGCGAATCCTTTGAAAACAAAAATTCATCTGTTTCCTCTACATAAAATCAAAAAGTCCAATATCTAACTAAATAGAATTTCATTTCAAAACTTAGTTGTTTGTGTGAAGTAATTTTATGCATAATGTAATTTTTGAAGCAATGCACATGTCAAATTGGCACTGTATGGCACTTTTTTCTGAAAAGATTTTGAAATCAGTCAATTGAAAATCTCATTCTGGATAATTGGTTTTCTGGTTAACTGGTTTCCAGATAAATGGTTACATACTGTATAACATTTTGTCAGAGTTTAACCACTTCAGCGGCTGCCCCGAGATAAGTCGGGGGTAAAAGCACTGTTTCCCTATACCCGTCGCAGGTGAAGTGGTTAAAACAAAAATCAACTTTTAGTACTTAATTTTGTAAATTTATGTTTGTACTTTGAAAGTTTTATTTCAGGCTATAAAGCAATGAGATACAGAAAAAATACCACAAAAACTTTAAAAAGCTTATGCAATATTAGCAATTATTATTCATTATTTATTAGTTAAACATTTTGATTCATTTGTTGAAAGTCTCAGAAATTAATCAATCTCAATAAAAACTTGTCATATATCATCACAGTCATTTTAGCATTATGTAAAAAAAAAAAAAAAAAAAAAAAAAAAAAAAAATCTATCCCTCTCTTTTCTGAATAATTGATCATTTTATTTTGATGAAATAAAGTTAGAGAAGCTTCTCTTAACAAGCAAATTTTAATAAAACTGCTAGAATTAAATAAAACATTATTTCAAGACAAAAGTTGGAAAAAATAAATCTTGAAGCAACTCTTGAAAGTTATATCAACAGACACAATCATAAAATTTTGTATAATCTTTTGAGGCTACTTCTTAAATTCAAAAAAATATATTTCCAAGTAGTACAGATAAAAGAACTAAAAATTTTTAACCTAATTTAACTCTAACAACCAAATCAATTCAACCATGATAAATTTATCACATGTTACTAGATGTAAGAATAGTTGTTTACAATTCTGGCAGTAATCACAGTTTGAACTTTAACACCAATCATGCATAGAGAGGGAGAAAGGAAACATCACTTCATTTGTTGTTGATAACAGAAAAGATATCAAGGATTAATCTTGGAACCTCTTGTAAAGTCAATAAATTCCAGAGTTTTCTTTAGAAGTATAGATGAAGAACAACATACCAGGCTTTTGGTAAGTATTTAAGTACTTTCTACATTAAAACTTTAAAAGTTATATGTTAAAATATTTTATATTTTAAACTGATCAACATGTTTTTGCATTAGTTTCTGATGTTTTGGTGAAGTATGAATTCAAACAGAATAATTTGAGTGATTTGGCAAAAACATTTACTAATTATTATCAACACAAATGCGACTTTTTCACTTATTTACAGAGAAAGTCACATATTTGCAGAATTTTCATTTTTTTTTTTTTTTTTTTGTCTGGTTTATTGGGCCTATCTGGTAGGCAAAGGGTTAAACTAGTAATTTAAAATATATATGCAGCAGATATATCAACAATAATTGTAGCAAAAAGAATTACAACAATAATCATGTTCACTGTAATAAAAAGCTAAAATCACCATCTATTGTTTACAATCAATTCACTACAGTTACTCTAGTACCTTTTGCTAAACTAAGAACTAATCAGATAAAAAATATAATGGGGCATAAAAATGCAAACTTTTAAAATGAAATAAACAAAAAACATGCAGCATAAATAAATAAATGAATTGCAAATTAGGATAGAAATATCTCACATTCTTGTTGTAAATTTGGCCATGTCTTTATACATTATGATACTATTCCAGATCATATACTCATATTTAACGCAACTAATGGGCATAAATTATAATATAAGGCTTATTTTTCTGAAAGTATTTTAAATACGATCTATAAAATATAGTAGCCAACATAATTCAAAAACTTTAGATTGTACCTAATAGTGTCAAACTTTATTTTCATTCAGGGTAAAAAACAAAATATTATCTCCATGTAATATTTTGTACTGTCAAAAAAAAATATTTTTTATTGCTTGTAAATGCCTTTTAATGCATATTATTGTATTAAAAAAAATCTCAGTTTGATTGCTACATTTTTATTATTTTTTAAATTAAATGCTAGGACTGGCAGTTAACCACTTCACAACGGGCATCTGTTACACAATTTTTAATCTTTCAATAGCAGTAATTTCATATAGCAATCTTTTTCCTAATTTAATCACAGAATTTCTGTACTGTAATTTAATAAGTCAAAATTTACCACTTAAAATTGCTGGTTGAAAAAACTGAGGATTTTACTCACTCTATACCATACATAGTCATAACGCTCATCACAAAGTGGTTAAGAAGTATAAGGAGTACCAGCAATATAGAGTAAAAATCTACTAATTTTGTAACGCAAAATAATAAACAAAATGTCAGACAGATGATTTTTTTTTTTTTTTTTTTTTTTTTTTTTTTTTTTTTTTAACTATTCAATAGATAAAAGCTTATTGAAGGCAGAATTACAAATAGCTGGTATTTCAGAAAAAATAAATAAATAAATAAAAAATCAGTTAACTTGAAATTTGAATGATATTTATTAAATCTATTCAAGATGGGTTTTCAGTGAAAATAAAGCAGTTAAAAGTTTGCTTTGAACTCTGTTATTTTTGCTATAAAAAAGAAAGTTTCAAGATTTTTAATTCTGATCATTGAAATCTGAGTATGTTTTTCATACAAAATGTACTAACTTGATCCACAATCACAAAGCTATTTGCTTATCTTCGTATACAGAAAAATTTTATTTATTCAAGGGGAAAAAAAGTCCTTCCAGGCTGTAATGAAAGGAAAAGATAATCCCTATTTCTTGGTTTTAAGATTTTAGCTAATTTTACTTGAAAACACAAAGCTAAAATGCAAAGAATCCAACTAGAAAAGATTAATTCCCAGTTTTCACCAATACTGAATTTGAATTAGAATTTTGCAAAATTAAGATGGATAAAAAATAATATAAGTAGATATAAATATTTTTATGCAGATGAGAGTTAGAAAAATGGTTACAACAATGAAAGATAATTTGTGAGAAACCATGATCACTAAAACTCATCAATTAATCCTTTATTATTTTTTTTTTAATCTGTTGTCTCGTTTCGAAATGTCAGCCAGTTTAGAATTTCAAATTGCTATATCTCAGTCACTTTTTAAGATAGAGGGAACAACAACAACAACAACAAAAAAAATAAAAATAAAAATAAGGCTGTAGAATCCTTCAATTAAGGTCTAACACTTAAACACTTAAATTTGGATTTCTAATTTTTCTGTAATTTTTTTTTTTAGTTTTAAATCCTTAAGTGGCTGCCTTTTTAAAAAAAGATGACAGACTAAACAAGTCAGTGAATGCAATAGAGATCTTGGTGAGCCCATTTCACATGCTTAATTACAACCAAATCAGTTTATAAATATGAGTCCTATATCGCATGATAAAAATCAGATATATTATAGATCAACATTTGGATGGAGGGTGGTTTTGGGGTCATGATCGGTGAAAATATATCACAATTTTCTGGGATTGCTTCTCTCTGAACGACTGCAATAAGCAGCTTCTGACTTTTCGTAATGGAAATTACCTAAAAGTGTCAAACAATAAATAGGTCAAATAATGACAAATTGATGATGTCAGAGCTGAGTCTAAAGATTTTTGGTGTGGTTAACTTTGTTCCTACCAGTCCTTCTAACACTTGGGGAGAGAAAAAAAAAAGATAGAAGAAAATGGCATATTTATTTTAGAAATGGATTTGATGTTATTTAGAAAATATTAGTAAATAAAAATAATACATAATAGTAACATTTATATATATATATATATTAAAAATATGCTAGCATTTAATAAATTTTAAGTAGATGTACTGATTAGATAGTACTGATTTTTTTCAATAAGGTGTTTTATACATATAAATAATAATGCTGATAACACGCACACAAAAAATTATTCAAATTTTCAAAAATGCAACATAACTAATATCCTTCACAAATAAATAAAAGAAAATGAAAGCATTGGTGAGAACTGAGTATTTTACTACGAAAATAAGATATTTGAAAACATCTGTATGTATTTGCTTTTCAACATGCAAGGATATTTGTTTTTAAAACTAACATAACACAATTAACAAATTGTCACTGCTTACTGAAATAGCTTGTTGATGTTTACCTCAATGCTAATACAGTAGAACCTCTTTTATCAGAAACTCTTTTAACCAAAATTCATTTTTAAAGCTTTTTTTTTTTAACTATCATATTCCTTGTGTGCAAGCGGTCCCTTCTGAACCACGAGTACATACAAATATTTTCGATCCCCTTTCTTGGAGATCCTTTGAATTGAACTTGAGCTCCTGTAAGCTGCGGAGTGGAACAAAGAAAACGAACAAATTAGCAATTCTGAAGCTTTTGTACATTTAGCAAAAGGTTTAGCATGGCTGGAGCAGCGAAAAGACTGTAATACTGGTGAAATAATAACATTAAAAAACTCCATGATAGAGCTAAAATCCTTGTGATAAATGTAAAAGGTACTTAATTTGAAAATTAAAATTCAGGTAATTTATTTTTGTTTCTATTTTGCTATTGCTTCATTTTTATTAAGCACTTGTTACCATAATAGAGAGTATTCCATATATTTCTCCTTAATCTTAAACTTGAAGCAGTCTCGATTATCTGAAAACTTTGATTTTCCGAAAGGTGGTCAGTCCCAATTACTTCGGATAATTGAGGACTGTATTCTCTTGTCAGCAAAAAAAATAATTCTCACTTAATTTTTATCCGTAATATTAATGATCTGAAAGATACATTTTTTTTTCTTTTAATTTTTGATAAATTTGTCTTTATGTAAGATAATGTTTTAAGTTTTGAATAAAGTTTAAATTTTCAAAATTTAATTAATATGTTATTTCTGCTGAAAATTTATAAGGACTGTATTGGTATATAAAGTTCAAGCAAAATAAGGTTAAAATTTACTTAGTATGTACTTACATTAACGCAAAATAAAAAGAGATATGCTTAAATTTTAATTTATGAAAATACTTTAATCAAAATTATAAAAATAACAGACATATGAAAAAACAACCCCCAACTCTTGGAAGTAAGACATTTTTAATAAGTGCAAATGATGACATAAATATTTAGCAGTCATAAAATAAAACTGACATATATAAACTGAAACCATAATCTAAGCTTTCAAGTCATGCAAACAATACAAACATTTAGAAAATTAAATAAACCTTTTTCTCTTAGTATTCTTGTCCTCCATAACATATAATTAAAAATCAAATGAAGCAAAAAAAGCAAACAAAACAAAATGAACTTACTGTTAGAGGGGGAAACTATAGGAAGAGCAGATGGTTGTGAACTAGATGAGTTACCTGATGAAGCTGATGATGAGGAAGGTAATTTACACATAGCTTGTAATGACATACGAAAAGAGGCACTGGTCATTCTCTCTAAAAAGCTATCGAGCTGCTTCAGAGAGAGGGCATTGTGTAATGTCTCCAGCGGCCGAATAGTAGGCACGCTGCAGTATCCATCTGAAAACGACATAAGTTACAGATGAAAAATTAATTATAATAAAATAAATAACTAGAAAACAGGAATTCTGCTTAAAAAAGATTATGGCCATTTTTTTTCCCCATTCTGACCAGAAAATCAGAGTTCTCACTTTTTACGGCTGCTCTTTCATCATCACCTAACACTTCATTTATAATGGCTGTTTCATAATAATGGAAGGCATCAGTCCACCAGAAGAAAATAACTCTGTGAAAGCAGAAACTCGGTTAAGCGGGACTCGGATAATCGGGACTCTACTGTAGTTCAGTTTTAAGACTTAAAACATGCGATTTTATTTTATATAACGTGACTTCATCCACATCCGCTGAAGAATTCATCATTTGCGATCCAGTGTTAAACAACATCTATACAGTAAAGTACACTTAGGACGTCACTATCACTGAATAATACACAACCAAAAAAAAGAGATTTCGTCATTCAAAAAACTCGACAAAAAAATCGGCTATCTAAAGATTCACAGGTCTTCATTTGTTTGTATTATTAATATAGATATTTAAAATTAAATTTAGTTTCTAACAGCTCCATGTTTTATCAGAAATCCTTCATTTATATTTTTTCAAAATAACACATATTTTAATAAAAAAATTTTTTTCAGATTTTATAGGAAAATGGCAACAAAAAGATATAATCGCTATTTTTCTTTCACTTCTACAGAAATGGAGTTCTTCCATTGCCAATATTAAGCAAATGGCTCTAAAAACTAAAAAAAAAAAAAAAAAACAGTGGCACTTCGGGAGGGCCAATAGAAGTGAAAACTTCAACAATTACGTGTGTGTTTTTTTAATTGTCAGGAAATGTTTTATGCGTTGAATTGTGTAGCAGCACTAAAGAAAGCATCCGGGGACATGGCAGTGCCCCTGCCAAGTCTTGAAAGCACAGCCATAAGCATTTTTTTCTGGAAGCAACTTAGGGTACTTTTGACCCCCAATATCTTTGTGTTGGTGATTCCCAGAAACTTGAAACTTCGTAAATCTAAAGTAATGTGGAAATGGAACTAAATGCTGAAATTTCACGTTTCTATTTTTTTTATTTCAGAAGATATATGAACTTAAACTTTCGCCTTTTCGACACTGATTCACCGATCATCAAAACTCAGAGGTACGTCCTGTATCCCTAGAATCTTGAAATTTGGTATGAAGGTAGTGTTTGGGATACAATAAAAGGGAAAATTTAAAAAATCCGGAAAATTTGGATAAAAAGTCGAAAAATCAAAAAACCGAGAATTTGGCAGAGATGTGATATACGAACCAGGTTTGGAGCGATTTTTTAACGTCAATTTGGCGAAAGTCCGTTTTCCAATACCAGTTACAATATATATTTTAAAATTATTTTCTATTGTTTTAAAAAGTAAACAACAATAAATAAACGGTAATTTCATTAATAACTATAGAACAAAACAATTGTACAATTAAAAAAAAAAAAATAAAAGTAAATGAACAATTTATTAATAAATAAGCAACAGTAGCCGGGTTACCTTGTAAAATAGAGTAACACCATTTTGCTGTCAATTAGGTACCCAAGTGCGTATCTGACATCTGTGCCCCATATTTTATCTTCCGTAATCGAAATTCCCGCCAATACTGTTGGTTATTGACCAGACCATCAACACGATAAAATACAGCGTTATCGGTTTTTAGTTACACGAAATAGGTAGGTCACGAATATGGTATAATTCATTTTAACTGACGAAAAACAAAATAATAATTTGTTTTAGCAATACGCCGGGAGAAAAAGTGAGTTTTAGCTTCCTTCTTCTTTTGCGGATTGAGCTGAAGAGGGAAAAGTTCCTGTCATTCACCGCTTGGCGCGCTAGTGTCTATGTGTCAAAATGCTAGCATGTCGTTACATTACAGTGTCTCGAAATCAGTGGCCCCATCTCAAAAAAAGCTCAACGCGCCTAAAGAAGTTTTCACTTCAAAAATTAATATCTCAAAAACAAATATTGATGCAGTTTTCAAACAAATTGCATTAAAAAGTACTTTGTTTTTCCAATACGCCGGTATAAAAATTGAAACTGTGCGATGCTTAGAAGTTTAAAAAATTGCTATAGAGTATTAAATTGTACTGCTTTGTTTTATGGCTGGCTTCTGTAAGGTAACTTTATTTTTTGGAGATAACACAAAATAAGCTGGGAGAAAGAAATAGCATACCGTACCGGAGGCTAACAAACAGAACAAAATAAATTAACGATTTTGTTCTGCCAGCTATGATCATAAAGAATTACAAGAAAACATGCACGTGTCAATCAACTATTCTTTTTAGCTAAGTTGAGCTAAGCATTTATTAACAACGAAATTTAAAGCTAACATATATTATCAATAGCTGTATTTTATTAATTATTATTTTTTAAGTGCATAAATTACTAATTCAATATTTTATTTGGCATTTTTACAAGATTAATAAATGAAGTTTTAGATATGCTAACCATCAGTGCACTTTTTTGTTTCTAAAACCATTATTCGCTTCTTCATTAATTAAGGGTCTATATTTGTCTCCTTTGTTACCAAGATATTTTAGCTTTGTCACCTATGTTACCATTGAAAAAAAAACAATTATATTAACAGTTATTTCAAAATTTTGCACCTTTGAGGCATAAATTACTGGTCTAGTTTTATTTCAGATTAATAGAAACTCAAAATAATAGATTGAAAATAAATTTATTAAGAATTTGAATGAGGAATATGAATAGATGCAAAGAATAGTTCACTGATACATATTAATATATTACACACTCATTAAAAAACAAAAACAAATTGTTAAAATCCACGTAGTAAATAAAATTACAATTAAAGACCTTGAGAAATGAAAAGGCGGAAAAAAGAAATGAGATTGCTTTTGCCATAAATCTAATACTATTTTTCCAATGATTGAAAATGATAGCTACACTGATACATGCAGATACACACAGACATAAACAACAACAACAAAAATCGGGTTTTGATTCCATACTGGATTAGCAACAATATTGAAAATACTTTAAATTTATAAATCAACATTTTTATTTTCACTTCACATTCAATGTAGATGTATGTTACCTGATGATGAAGGTGGCACTGCATTTTTTAGTTCAGGTGCACTTGATGAACCGCTAATGACTGCTGTACTAAATAAGCTGTTAGTAGAACCTAAAAAATTACAAATGCATTTGTGGAGCCTGAAAAGGTAAATTTTTCTAGCAAAGAATCCAAACTTAAAAAATAAAATTTATCAAAACAACAACAACAACAACAAAAAATAGAAATAATAAAGACAAAATATGTTTATGAAATGAAATAATAGCAAGAAATAAAGGAAAAGAAACTTTAAAGAAACATATAAAATATTGGATTAATGAACTTAAACAACATAAAAAATATGAATGTCTAAGTTAACCCTAGAACGACAAACACTGAGATCTCACAACCCTCACAATTTCTGATGGCCATTCATACTTTGAATATAAAGGCACCCTTATTGTGCCAGTGGATTGACAGGTATTCGACACCGATTTCAATATCGTTTGGAATCGCTGCAAACTTTCGGATAGCTGGATGCAGATAGTTGGAGAGATTCAAGAACTTTCTAATTAATGCAGGTTTTTTGTTTCATCTTTTTACCTGTTTAGTCTATACAGAGCTAACACAATTATGTTTTAATTAATAAAAAATTTTAAGCCAAAATACCTTTTGGGGTTTGTAAATCCCAGTGTGTCAGATTTGTTCGAAAAATATATGTGTTTCCTTCTATGGCTAATACACATTTTTTTTTTTTGTCAAATAAACTTTTTTCCTGGTTTTGTTTATTCATCTTTTTTCCCTAGTGTTTAGTCTATATAAAATGAACATAAATATGTTTTTATCAAAAAAAAAAAAAAAATCAGCCAAAACACATTTTAGGGTTTTGTAGAACCCAGTGTGTCAAATTTGTTAAATATATGTGTGTCATTTTAAGGTTAATAATATAACTTTAAAAAAATTAAACCAGAAACATAATCACAAAATAAATACATAAACAAATCAATAATATAACCATTGCATTTTAATTTTTAAAAACAATTAAAAACCAATTTACAAATAGATTGCAGTGAATAGCAACTTCATTAAAAGAAGAAAAACAAAATAAATATAAATCTACATACCATAAATTTTTGGTAAATCTGCAGCACTACACATTCTTAGATAGGAACTAAGTTGACCCGGTATTGAATGTCTATGTTGGAAACTTCCTGTAAAATAATAATTCAAAGCATTAATAATAAACATATATTATCTGAAATATACTTTAAGTTAGTCAACTCATACACTATCAACACATTATCTATAGTGCATTTTTTTTTTTTTTTTTTACTGTTTTCATAACAGAGATGTACTCAATTAGATTTGCACACCTCTAAATATATAGCTTATATAACCAAGGTTATGCACTAAAATATAATCCAAATACTGTGTTTTGAATTTTTAGCAAGAATGTATTGTGTTAAAAAAAAAAAAAAAAATAATGGTTATCTTTTGTTTACACAGTTATTCATTTTATTTTCATGAACAACAACAACAAAAAAAGTATATGTGTGTCATTTTAAGGTTAATAATATAACTTAAAAAATCAAACCAGAAACATAATCACAAAATAAATACATAAACAAATCAATAATATAACCATTAATATAGAGGATTTGCAAGATAGAGAAAATGGCCTTGGCAAGAAAAAAAAAAATTAGGCAACATATTTTTTGACATCCTATTCACTGTTTCATATATGCAAGCAATTTTTTCAATATTTATAAAATTTATTTAATATAAAGAAGCAATCCACTTATCTATTTTTATATCCAAATAGAAGTGAATTGTATAAAAATACAACAATAATATATAGATAAATAAAATGTTTATATATATATGATGATGCAAGTTTCAAAACTCACCTTAAACAGAAAATAAAATTTTGGGAAATCACGAAAAACTTCTAACTACGTCCATTGGTTTCCATTGTAAACCAAGATTTTACAATGGCAGAAATACATCATAAATTCATTTTTTTTGCAGGTTGTTGCGTTTAGATTGATAGAGAAAACGTGATTTTAAAAACTTTGGATAAGGCAAGTTTTGAAACTCATCTCCTCATAAATAAGCAAGCATATTAGTTCATTAGGCAAGCTTTTTTAAAAAAAGGCTGGTTCCAATAGTGGAAAAGTATCAAATATTCTGATTCAGTTTACAGTTAAAGTGAAATGAAAACTAATCAGCAAATATAGGAGATTTTTAGCAATGATAGTACACTCATAAAATCAAGCATAAGAAAAGTGTTACAATTCAAAACTTTTTGACAGTAATTTTTTTGTAATTGTAAATTAACTTTGTAACAGAAAAGCATTAAAAAGTTAGAATGAACTTTTTGCAAGACAAATGTCATAAAATAAGGTACCTGCTACATCACTTTGTGACACTTTTCTTACAAAAAGTACATATCTTTTTTGGATTTTTTTATAATGAAAAAAATGAGTTACATTTTTTTTTTAGTCATATTACTTTTTCTAAAATTGAGCAAAGTGATAACTAGGGGTTATACATTAAATATTTAGATGTTTATGTTGCTCTCAATCAAAAGCATGTCAGTTGATATAATTTATGTATAACTTTTCAATTACAAAAATAAAAGGATTTTAGATTCTTGTTTTGTTTACATTTTAAAATCTCATCAAAATAGTCATATCTCCAATAAAATGATTATTATATATAATAAATGATAAAAAAAATAAATTTATCCAATGAAAAAACAAATAATTCATTTAAAAAACTATTTATTTTATGTATAATTTTGAAAAATTATAATCACTATTATAAACTATAACTTAAACACTTTATCAGTAGTAGTTTCAGGCTGTTGGTCAGTGAGATCTCAAATTCTCTTTGCTAATCTTATACTTATAGGTGTGTAATGCATTCATATTAAAAAAATCAGCAGATTAATATTTTTTAACCTTTTTTTTTTTGTGTGTGTGTATACTGTGTTCTTAAAGGATGTCTGTTTTTGTTTTAATAGCCTAAATAATTCTAAATATATATTTCCTTTTATGTGAAGTATTAAAATTTTATTCATTTTTGCTAAGATTTTAATGCATAAAATTATAAATTAAGTATATACTTTAGAAATGTTTTAACAGTAAAAATTGTTTAAAAAAAAACACTATTTTACAAGCAATGTTCATCTTGAAAATCATGCCTAATTTTTTGACTGCATTTCATGTTTTTTCTTAAAAATTTCTGTTACAATACATTCATTTAGCCATGGGCACCAAACTTGATTATGAAAAATTTGCTGATTTTTTTTTTTTTTTTTTTTTTTTTTTTTTTTTTTTTTTATGCATGGCAGAAAGCGAAAAATCAAACATTATGTAAACTAGTTTCTTAAGACATCTAAATTGATTTCTCAACATATAATCATACATTAATTAATATTAAAGAAATAACAGATAAAAATGTATAAAAAAATCACTCTTCATTTTTGTTTATAATTTATTTTCTACTTTTTAGTCTTAAACATTGTTGCAGTTTCACAAGGATATTTTGGTGAGCGAATATTGATATATAATTAAATCCATTGTTTTTTTCAACTCCTATACAATTATACTAGTTACAAATAATATTTGGAGATTTATCATCTGTGACAGGCTAATTAAAAAGTGCCCTAAAATTCATTTATATTAAGTTGTAAAAATATTAAAATGTTTTATTGCCATCGAAACCACACCTTTGTACATAATTCCATCTTTACATACAAATATCAGGTTGAGAATAAAAGCGTGTAAAAAAAAAAAAAAAAAAAAGACTTCCTTTAAGAACAGTATATATATATATATATATATTTAAAAAATACGAATGCATTACACTCCCACAGGTATAACATTAGCTAGGGGAATTCGAGTGGGTTGGGTTGATTTTTGACGGCCAATTATCTACTCAAGGGATATAGGCCCAGGGGAGAGTGCCCTTTCTAAGGGAACCTAACCCGTATTTACACATAGAAATCCATGGTTCGAAGAAAACCACAAAAACTCCAAACGATTAGGCCAACGGGCACGATTGGGTTCGAACCCAGCATCTCCCGTCTACCAGCTTCGAGAGCAGAACCACTCGGCCACCTAAGGGAATTCGAAATCTCAATGAGCGATAGACTAAAGAGCATTTATTTTATATTTTAAAATCTTTTCTGGAACCTGAAAAAAGTAGCACTTCTTGTTCAGTCACAAAAGTTTATGTCGTAAAAAATCAAGTATTTATTTTCCTGAGCAAATTCTTCTGATTCAATATCGGTGAATGCTATGAAACACACCACTTATTTTTTCATGTATGGAAATCCTGAGCGACTAATGCTCCATCAGCACAAATTAGAATTAACCAATCAAATGTGGCTATCACGATTTTTTTTTCACAGAGTCCTAGCTAAAAATTTCTTTGTTCAAATTGCAAATAATGTAGATTTTAGACATCTGCAGATTTTACAGTTGTGGATTTTTGGGAATTGGCTGTATTTAGTTAAAATTGATTTGTTTCTAATTTCTAAACTGTTTACATTTAAATTTAAAAAATCTATTTTTCTACAGTCATTTGACAATCCAATATCATCAAAAAGATTATTTTAACCGACAATTTTTATTTCTTTATTTATTACTAATATATAAATAATCGTATTTAAAACACAAGTCATTTTTTTTGTCACCTGCCCCGGGCTTTCTACTGAACCAGTTTTAATAATTATCTTTTTAATTGTAAGTTGCTCATTTATAGATGAGCCTGAACTAGTTTTTGAACAGAAAATGACATCATATTTAAAAAAACATGGATTTTCTCTCCTAAAGATATTACAATCAATATTTTTTCATTCCACTGTTTCTGTATTTGAGCAACACCATTCTACAGATATAAAATTTTGCTGACTTTTCATTCTGTAATTCCAAAGACCAGAGCCTCAAACGATAACTTCATCATAATTTTTTATCTTGATTGCATGTTACTGATTACTTATATGAATAATGTTTAATTTTTCAACAATTGAACAGTTGAAGTTAATGGAAATATTATTTTGGTAACTTAGTTTGAAATAAATTTTGTTTTAAGAGTTAGAATAGCAAATGTAAAATTGATTTTTTATTGTAATCATTTTTTCAGGTTTATTATAAATTGAATCTAATAGCTTCTTTTAAACATTCCTTTCATGAAATGTCCAACTGTCCTATCTTGTTATTTAATTAAAGTAACTTTGAATCTAGAAACTTTTATTATTTTTCACGAAAAATTCTCAGACTTAAATGTTTGTATTTAATTAAAAAGCAATATCTTAAATCAAGAGCATCTTTATTAAAAATAGTATCTTATCTTAAAATTCACTAATTTTGCTATGCATAAAGTAAACTAATTTCTTATACTTTGGTAAAATAAATAATCAAAGTAATTACACAATTTCTTAAATAATTTACTATGTCTCCCATTTTGTCAGAAGGTAAATTTACTGTAATAAATTTTTCGCTGGGTAACAGAAAATTTTATTTATAAATCAAAATTTATGGATTGTCACTGCATTCTTTTTTAGTGGTACAGAAGCTTCAATCATTACAGTATGCGAAAAGTGGTATAAGTCATCAATTTTAATTATTGATATTTCAGCTAATCATTCTTTAACTGTTACAGGGGGATTTTTTTTTTTTTTTACTATAACAAATAAGGAAAATTTTGTTAGTTGATATTTTTCTGATTGGAGGCTGGATAAAAGCTTAATTTTTGGTACAGTCCACAATTATTCTTTTTAAGCATACATCTTTATAACAAAATTCCTCGCTTTTTAATGATTATCTTTCATATATTACTTATGCTCTTAAAATAATTGCAAAAATGTTAATCCTTTTGGATCATTCTCATTAAATATTTGGTATAAAAGTAAATCATATGCATGCATTTACAGCCACATCTGCAAGAGAACCAAAATTAATTTAAATTACATAAGCACTAATGTATTTTTATTCATTATATTACCAAAGTTATGCTGTCCCTCCACAAAAAATATACAATAGATATTCAAAAGTTACATATAAATACACAGTAAAACTTGTAAAAATTCACAGGAAAAAAAAAATACAAACTCTTGGAAAAAAGGAAAACTGCTTTAGAAAGATTTTGCAGGTATAATTGTTTGGTTATTCCTCCATCAGGACCATGAAATGTTTCCCTTTAAGACAGGTTTTGTTTTCACAGGTTTTACTATATATAGAAAAGGATGGGGATAAATGGGACATTTTCTGCTTTTATTGTCTTACTCAAAAGATATTCAGTTTAGCAATAGCCCCTTCCCTTTTAATTTATTTTTAATTTAAAAATAAATTTTAAAAAAATCACTTCTAATGATAAATAATAATAAATAAATAAAATTTTTAATTAAAAAAAATTAAAAATTCCTTTTTAATTCTTCAGATAACAATGAAAGCAAATTTATCAAAGTCTATAAAAATTAAACCAAACTGATAAAGTTAGAGAAAAAACAATTTTACCTCTTCTTTCTTGAGTACTTTTATTATTTACAGATACATCTTCTAAGCTCTGAGTATGAGGACTACCTATAAAGAAAAAAAGGACCCATTTTAGTTGACTATCAACAGATTAATTTACCACAGATATAGACTTATTTTCTTACTTTTATCTGTTTTTGTAGAGTTTTTGCTGATACTTTCACTATCAAGGCTTCTAGGACGGGTAGATTCAGCATTATTTTTCATTACAATACAAGGCTTATGAGAAACACCTACTGAATGGAAAAATATACATACACTTAATTTTTAATTTGCTGTAATAAAACCAAATACAAAATACTGCAAGTACATTATATGTTTGACAACAGAGGAAAAAAAAAAAAAAAATCAGAAAATACATATAAATACATTGATACTCTCTAATTAGTATAGGTATAAAATACAGAAAAAGCTGGTAACAAGTGAAAAGTTTGCTAAAATTTATTCATTGGTAATAACTGGGTACAATGTTATTAAGAACTGGCTGACTATCAAATCAATAAATCTTTTGAAAGGTAAAACAACAAGAGCCAAATTCGGCATTTGTGAACATTTTGTAAAATGCTCACAAATGCTGAATGTGGTTCTCAGTTAATTTAAATGAGAATGTAGATTGCACTTTCAGACAGTCTGTACTTCCTGTCATAATTGTTACATTCTTTAGTGTAATTATGACTCAATCAGTGACAAGAAAGAAGCAAGCTTTCAAGTTATAAGTTATCAAAATGGCTAAATGAACAACTGTACTAAAACAAATGCTTATGCTGTCTCAGAGAAGATTGTAAGAGAATGAAGACACCCTTTCTTCCTTTTATTACCATTAATACTAATATAAAATATATTAGTAAATAGTTTGTTATCTTTTTAGAGTATAACTATCAGAAATATCCAGTTTCGTCCATGTTAATCATGGAGGCCCTGTGGTTAAAATAAATAAAAATGTAATAACATGGTGATCAGAATAATGGAGCTCTGTGATTGGAATCAATATATCATTAAAAAGTCAATCAGAAAAAATAATGACTTTACTTTGACACAATCATAGTAAAATCTCCCATACTTATTGAGAATGCAATGGAGATATTTTTTGTGCATGTAACAGAAAAATATATAATTTCCCTTGCAATATGGAAAAAATGCAAATAATTCAGCCAAATAGTGCAACATTTAACGAAATTCTATTTCGTATTGTATTACTTTTAAATAGAAACTTACATTTTCATTCATAAAAACTAAATCTAGAATGATTACATGAAAAGGACGTCATTTTCTAGACATGTTTTCAGTCACAAAGTTTTGTTTAAAAAGAGAAAGAACTGACTAAAAATCATTTCCAGTTTAATATAAATTGTAGAAAACATTATCACTGCATCTAAAGTATTAAAACATTTAGCTATAAAGTATAGCTAAAAATATGGCTGCAATATATAAACAAAATAAAACATAGCAACCGTTTGTTTTTGTTGTGACACTGAAAGAGTCTCATAGAAAGTGACATCATATTTAGTTTGCTATTTGTTTATTTTTTTTTGCCTGAATATTTTCTTGAAATTAAAATGTCTGTATAATAGTAGATCTTTTAACTTGAAAAATTAAACTACATACAAAATAAATTTTAATAATTATTCATTTTTTTTTTTAAACATTGATACAACACAATGATAATTTAAGATTCAGTTTGTTGTCAATAATTTTTTTCTGTAGTCTATGAACACTCATTACTTCTTGATATAAGACAGAATTTTGTTGCACAAGAAAATTTAAATATTTATATCCCAGTTACATTTATTCCTGCATTTGAATAAGTTTCAGCATGATATTGTGATATTTTATTTTCATGTCATAAAAACACTTCTCTTCTCCGATTTATGGCAAATTCTTTCACAAGAAAATTCACTGACAATGTAGCATTCAACTTTTGGATCACTTGCACTTTTTGAAGAATCGAAACCGCTACACATATCAGGATTTTTTGTTATTCCAGACATAATTTATTAGAAAAATCGCATGTAGCATGCAAAAGTAGATATAAATACACTAGGAGAAATTTTACTAAAGGAAATATTAATATGTACTGTAAAATAAACAAAAACGATGTTGAGATAAAGTTAGTTAACATTACAGTTTCACCAGCATTTGAGCAAAGCATACATTTGCATCCATGGTTTGCATTATGCATAATCAAACAAACAAACATCAATGACTATTTAAAATAAAAATTTCAATTTTGAATAAAAATTTGACTGTCACTTTTACTTAGCTCATATAATTATTTTTGAATGCAGGTTACAAAATATATGAATTTTCTTAAATCCCAGTTTATTTCATTGGAAATTAATAATTCATGGAAAAAAAAATCATTTAACTTCATTTATGAGCTTAAATGTTAACAGTGATTTTCATTGTTAATATTTCAACAAGTAGTGTAGATAATAGATGTTTATAGATTTCACAGAGTTGACTGTACTAAGATATTTAAACTTACTTATAGTAAAGTTTTTAAATTTTATAAATGAAAAATGTGCATTATCTGCTCAAATAATGCTCAATTTAGATTAAAAAATATAGCAAGCAAGTCTAAATTTTCATTAGCTTATAAGAATATCATCCATAAACAGTTTCTTTTTGTGGGCACAGGAAAGAAAGAACACATTTGAAAATAAAGAAAAAGGAATTGTATAAACTATGGCTTGTGATTGAAAAAGAAGATAAAGAGTAGTCGCAGAAAATTTTAAAGTAACCATTATATTTTTGATCTTTTCTAAAATGTATGCATATCAAGTTTTATGGAAATTGGTTAAAATAAGTAGATTTATATAAGGAATATACACCCACAGACTGATTTATTTACCTATAGATTTTAAGATCACTTCTACTTACAATGCTTACAATCATCATTACATTCAGACATTTTTCTTTGGAAGGGATTTTTTAGATTAGCAGGAAAGGGTAATTTTGCACTTCTGAATATTATATATGGAAAGAAAAAAAAATCAAATCTTCTGGATTAGGAAGGGGGGAGGGGGCTTTTTAATACTTCAAATGTAAATATCCTTCTTGGGCTACTCCTTGAATTCATTCCTGCTTGTAAGTTCTATCTAGTTTCAAAATGCATCTTTAACATTTAAAAAAACATTTTTTTATAACAGGATTGTTAAAAATATTTAATGCAGTTTAATTCAGAGGTTTTAAATTTAAGGAACTGCTTCTGAAATCTACTTAAATAACACAGGAAATATATGAGTAATATACTAACTTGTAGTAGGCTTGATGGTAGACCGTTGAATTGGGATAGGTTCTGATGCTTTTCCTCGTCCAAGACATCTTTTCTCTTCTTTCATTTCATTTTCTTCAAGAATGGTGGGTGAATCCTAAAATAACAAAAAATAAAATAAGTGGTGTTAAAAAAAGCAAATTAAAATTCAGGCAATGAGCTATTCATATGAGAAACAGATATAAACAAGTGAAAAGCACACTTTATTTACTTGTGCATTTTTCACACTATTTCTATTCTCCTCTTTTCTTCAGTATCAAAAGCAAGGGGTATGAAAAATACACATGTTATTTTATTTAACCAGCTGACTGGCAACTATGAGGTAACATGTAGCATCATTCTGGTTCTGGACATCCACAATAGACTGGGAGCCAGCAGCATAGGCAATCACCTCATCAAGTTCACGGATGAAATTCTAGGATTAGTTAAATCTTCATTCACATATTAAAATGCAATCAGTCTGCCAAGTCATATTTTGGTGGGAAACACCTGAAAACCCAATTTTTGCAGCTGACTCGTTGGTTTATCATTGTGTTTTCCTGCACCAAAAGGTATGAAAACATGGAGGACTGGGAGCAGGAAAACACAATGGTAAACCTATGAGTCAACCGCTAAAATTGCGTTTTCTGGTGTTTTCCATCAAGATATGACTTGGCAGACTGGTTGCATTTTAATATGCGAATCAAGATTTAAGTAATCCTAGAATTTCATCCGTAAACTCGATAAGGTGATTGTCTGCACTGGTGGCTCCTGATCTACAAGTATACTCATATTTGCTTGCTTATGTTGCCAGTTACGAATATGAGCATCTGTGGTCAGAATGTGCATATGTCCCATGGCAGTCAACATTTGAATGTTAATTATTAATTTTTATCAGAAGAACACTTGTAACTAAAGAAATGATTGATTTTAAAGGAATATAATATGGTTTAATAAATAATTAGTACTATCTATGAAATATTAGGATAATGAACTACCTTATGTACTCATAATTGCAACATTACAGATGAAATAAAGCAACTATGAATTAATTTTAAATTGTAAAATATGGATTAATTTTCTTTCACTTCAGGTTTGGATTTGAATATTTCAATTTTGGGTTGAAGTACATTTAATAACCGGGTTGACTTTATACAGTATTTTCATATTTAGGTCTGGTACAACTCAACCCTTCAAATGTAAAATGTCATAACATCCCAGTTGAGAAGGTCCATGTTCAATTCAAGGAAAATTATAAAAGAGGAAGAATTTTTCAAAAATTCGTTTCTTAATTATTTGGTATAGTTTTCAGAACATTTTGATATATATATATATATATATATAACATTTATTAAGATATTTTAAACAAATTTGACAGTTGTAAGTTGCTGATTCCAATATCACAGCACATACCATAACATTTATATGAAGGTGATACACAAAGCAATGAACATTTGGTTAACAAACATTTCTTCAAAAAAAAAAAAAATATATCTGCATAAGTGAAGCTTACTTTACTTCTCCACATAGTCACCCATAAATTTAGGAATTTGTCTTATCTGTTCACAAGCTTTACAATTCACATGTTGCAGCCGGTCAAGTTGTTCTTTAAGTCAGTTGTTCACTGCAATCTTCAACTTATCATCACCTCCGAAATATCTTCTACATAGGAACTCTAAGTTTAGTGAAAGGGCAAAAGTTGCTGGGAGCAAGATCCAGACTATATGGTGAATGATCAAAAACCTTCCATCCAAATTGAACCTTCAGGTTTCAGCAGTTGTGTGAGAGTGGTCATTGTCATGAAGCAGTAGAATACTGTGAGAAAGCATTCCATGTTGTCGATTTTGTAGGATTTGCTATAGTTTTCTTGGTGTTTTACAGTACTAATGTGCATTGATTGTAGAACTTTTTGGCGTGAAATCTACTAAAAGAACGCCCTTACAATCCCCCTAAAAAAGATGCCATCACTTTTCGCGTTGACAGAATCTGTTTAAATTTTCATGGTTTTTTTTGGGGTGATGAGAGATGATGCCACTCTAGTGATTGGGCTTGCTCTCTGGGGTGAAATGGGACACTTAAGCCTTGTCAGCAGTAACGATCTGATCAAGAAACACATCTCCATCTGCATGATACTGCATCAAAAATGTCAGTGTTGCACCCATTCTCTGTGCTCACTCAGGTGCCACAAAACACATCATGCACAAACTGTTGTTGTATGTATTGTTGTAGACAAAATGTTCTGACACAATTTCATCAAAGCAAAGAATGGAAACTGGTTGAGCGTTATGCGTCTGTCTGCCATAATTTCTTTGGTACTTGATTCTTCAAGTCATCTGGGATGAGTGATGGGCGTTCAGCTTGAGCTTCATCATGCACATTTGTTTGTCCATTATTGAACATTTCATACCACTTTTGCACATTTCTTTCATTCATTACTGTATCTCCATACATATCCCTTAATTGACAGTAAATTTCTGCATGTTTCAAATGCTGAGAATTCAAGAATCTAACACCTTCACCTCTCAGTCGGTAAGATTTTTTATCAGATGGTTTATTTTAAACACTCGCAAAATGCACAATAACAAGTTGTTACGAGTCAGGTCGCACACAGTACTTAGAAAAGATCTTAGGCAAGCTAGTCAAACTTGATTAGAAGAAGGTGAATGACCTGAGCGAAGGGAATGTGCGACTGGTCGTTAGTAGATCACCCTGGTACACCTATACAAATACTTAATTTTGAAATGAAATACAGTGGGAGATCTTTATACAGCATAGCTATAATTCACAGTTGTCTATAAGACACATAACACTGATATAAATTACCATTGACAAATCGTTTATGAAATAATTTTAAGTAAGTTTACAAGACATTTAAGAATGTGTGAAATGATCTGTATTATGCAAAAATTTATAATCCACACAACTTTTGGTTTCAAGAGTATGCTGTATAAAGACCTACTGTATACAGGAAGTTTTTCCAATAAAGTTAATATGATGTGTAACATTAATTGAAATCAGCACAAATCTATGGGACATAGATTAAAACTGTATGAATGATGCAGTACAGACCCAATCAAATCACTGAATAGAACAGCTTACATAAAGTATGTCACATTAGCAGGTAACAGTTCTAGGATTAAAAGTCATCTCAACTTATATTTTAGAAAGCTACATTGACATATAAAATGTTAACAGCATTAGAAGGAGGAGGAAGGGGGGGGGGGGTATTAATAGCTTTTATAAGGAATTCAGATTAACTTGATAATAATTTTATGTTCAACACAAAGTGAAAAATCTATCGTTTTGCTGACAGATTTCAGTTTAGAGTCAAAGTTCAGCTCCAATACATATTGAAATACATGAATCAAGTAAACAAGAAAAAAAAAATTATTTTTTTGCAATTAAATCCATCGTCAAATGGCATATTTGAACAAATGTGCCTAGGTACAAGAATGTTTCTTAAAACCTTTAATGGCATTTACATTTATTTTATTAAAGGACATTGTACCATGATGGCAATACTTGAAAGTGTATGGAAGATTAATTAACCCCTTAATAGTTTAATTTTTTTGACACAATAAACTAAAAATAGTGAGAAAATACCACTTTTTCTGCAGTAAAATATCTGCCTTGTATCAAGGTCCTTCTACATAAGGTTGTTCCATTTGAAGGACAGCCAATCAGAGTAGAGCAGGACTGAAACGTCACGTGGCGGACAAGATCAGAGGTCGACCGGCCGTAAGAAAGTAAATAGATGAGTAAAAGAACGGAATATGAAGTAAATTATTTTTTAAAAAGCAGATCCTCGAAAGTAAATTGAACGAAATCACTTTCCTTAAAATAATTTGTTCAAACACTGATTGGAGTTAATTAAATATAAAATACATAATGGTTAAATAATATCACGATACAGTTGTTTACATTCAAATACTTCAGTAAATTCACGAAAAAAATTAAATTTTTAAAGCGTAAAAGTACAAATGAAAACTTTTAAATTATTGTAAAAAGAAATGAATGGATGAAGTATATTAATATGATGACACAGCACTAATAATAACAAGACTAGAATTATCAAACAGGATAAATTAAACAAAACTCACACATCAAAACTTTTAACAATAATCCATTGTCCGACTACTACTTTTCAAAAAATTTCGAATGTCACTATGCTTATTCAGGATCAAAATATCTGTAACAATATATATACACAGGGTTTAGTTTCTAGCAAAAAAAATGTACCGGAGCTCTAATATTCTGCAGTAATAACAGCAAAGTGTACACACACACGCATATTTATATTTCATACACTATTTGGAAATTTTAAAGTAATTTCGTCTTCCTCAAAAAGAAATTTTATATTTTTGACATATCTTTAGTCATTAATATATAATAAATTCTAACAAATGAACAGAGCAAAAACATTAAAATCAGGAGTGAGGAATTTCAGACAATCCTATTCGTCACGGACTTCTTTGTATTGGTTCGCAGTATTTATAAACTCTGGTCTATTCGGACTAATATTTAAATATTCACTAAAAATAAGGAAGTACTGGAGCTGCGCTCCTGTGATATTCGGAGCAAATTAAGCACCGTGCGGAGCTAGAAAGTTAATCAGAGAGAATATTTTAAAAACACGAACAAAAAGCAGCGAGTAAAAACGGCAGAAACAGTTGCGACTAATTCTGACATTCCTCATCGTCGTCCTGAAACCATTGAAAAAAAAAAACCCTACACAGGACACACTGTGTCACATACGTAAGTGTTTTGGTAGGAAAGAACACAAAAGATTTGAAATGGGAGGGAAAGAAATAAAAATTTAGCCTTTGATTTTGTAGAAACACTATTTCCGCTGAACTCTGGAGTAAGCGCCGGTGAATTCAGACCAATATTTAAATTTCCACTAAAAACAAAGAAGTAGCGAAGCTGAGAATCAAACAGAATATATCAGTGATAATATTCAATGCAAATTAAGCATTGCTTATAGGCTAATACTTCAACCCTACATTAATTTTCATCTGAAATTTCTGCTTCATTTTATTAATCAGAGTAACACGAACATAATATTTAATAAAATAAATATTATCGTTATTCTGTTTGCGAATTGCCAGGTTAGCTAGATAGAAGTGCATGTCGCTGCATCAGTAACCGATGTACAACAGAACTACGAAAAATTGAAAAAAATCACACAAAAATCGTTATCACAGCGCCCCCTTCCGGGGTTACATATCCATTTTCAACTGGGACCTCGTGTCAATAGTAAAAAATATACGTAAGAAGTTTAGTTCAAATTTATGCCTAACTTTGTATGCTTTCCAGTGAAACAATAATGAAAATGGCACAAAAATTGCTATTACAGCGCCCACTCCCGGCAGAATATCCCTAAATTTAACCTGGACCTGCTGGCCATAGTCAAAAATACATAACTTCGTATGTTTTCCGATGATATAATGAGACATACATGTATATGGTTAGACAGATATTTTGTAAAAACATGTTTTTCGGGATATCTGACCTTTAAAACATGTAAATCCGTCGAAAACTGGAAGTCGAACAAAAATTCGACTACAATACTTTCTTCTGTTATAGATAAAAGAAAGTAAAAAAAGATAAGGTTAAAGCAAATATTTTAATAGAGGATTTTTTTTAAGGTAAAAAAAGTCCCAAAAACAAAAGAAAATTTTTGAATTTTTTATGAAATTTTTGACCTTTTTTTTTTTTTTTAATTTTGCGGCGATTTTTCAATATGAATAAAAGGAATCCGGCTTTATTTTTTTAGCCCACTCTAGTATTAAATCTTGTCATTTTTTCAATAAAATTTATTCGGAGTTCGTGCAGAGATTTTTGCATTTTTCTCAAATTTTTTATGCGATTTTTAGAATTTTGAGATTTGTAAAAGGAACTCGGTTACCAACTTTTAGCCAAATATAATACATTTTCTCCTCTGCGAGTTTTGAACCTTTTTTCCCACTTCATGGCGATTTGTCTGCATTTGTGAAAGAAATCTGGTTTAAATTTTTTAGTCTAACATAGTAAATGATGTCCTCTTTTTTTTTTTTTCTTTCATTAAAGTTTATTCTGAATTTTTCGCGATTCTTTTATCCAATTTTTAGAGATTTTCGCATTCTGCAGAAATTTTTTGACGTTCGTAAAAGGAATTCGATTTTGAAATTGTAGCTTAATCTAGTAAATTTTGTCCTTTGCGATTTTAGTGTTTTTCTTTGCGATTTTCCAGAATAATAATCACCAGTTAACAAAATGCCCGGATTTTAAAGAATTCGGAATTTTGGCATCCGGATTTGAGACACTGTACTCCTTTAACTCTCTTTAACTTTTTAAGAGTTATAGGATCCTTAGTACTGTATTGTTAAATCTGTATACGTGTTCTCCGAGAGTTATTAGAACACGTTGATATAGTGCATTCACTAGGTTTTTTTCAAAAAGGCTGTTAAAATAATATAATTTAAATCATTCACAGAAAAAAAATTCCAACGCAGAACAGCATACAAAAACGAGTGAAGCAAGGCGAATTTGTCCGCCACGTGACATAATGCGCGAGCAGTTAAGAAATCTTTACAGTTGGCGCATCGCACGAATGGTAACCACCTGCCTTGTATAATCAACAAATATCTGCCAATTAATAAAGCAAAAGTTATAGTTAAAAATTAGTGGTGTTCAAAAGCTTTTAGTAACGACGCAAGCAAACTCTTTTTGCCCAAGTGGTGCCGGTTAAAAACTGTTATGGGGTTATCACATTTTTATACATATAAAAAAAGCAAAAGAAAATACTTTTTCTTAATTTGCTCACAACAAGCATGGGCAATCAACTGCCAACTGTGACAACTCTGCTAATTTCTTCTTAGTTGTTTGAATTATTGTAGCAAACAAATGTTTATGGATGAGACAGATTAAAGAAAAAATTATACAAGAAAACTATTTAAAAAGTCATAAAAAATCAATGAATTGAGCTACAGTTATCAAATTTCATTTGAAAGCACATTTCCCCCCTATTTGAAAATGTAATAATTGAAATTACACAATAGCATAAGTCACTGCTACCATCATTATGAGATCAGCATATTAAATCCTAAATACATTTTAGGATACTTTTCTAATATTAAGTGATTGCACATTTCTGATGATGATGTTATAAGTGTGCAGAAAGAAATTACATGACTTTGTTACCAACAAATGTCAGTCTAAAAACTTAATGTTGTTTTAATTTATTAGAGTTTTAAAAGTAAGTGGAGAAAACTTTTACAAACACTCGTATGAAGAATAAAAAAGTAGACATGATTTGAAATTTAAATAACTTTGCAATTAAAATTACATAAATATTAGAGATGACAAACAATCAGAATTTTTATACCAGTCTTTGGGTTCGAACTCAAAATAAAAATTTTATTTGAAAAAAGGAAGATAAAACTTGCCAGATGCTATTTGAAAAACAAGAATGCAGCTTAAGTTTATTAAAAGTGTTTTACAGTCCTTTAAAATCAGTTTGAAAGGGAATTGTCATTACTGGAATACAAAGAGAATATCTAATTCTGAAGCCTCGGCAAGAAATCACGGGTATCCCTTGTCTATTCTCTTTCTTATTCAAGTCCTTTTTGAGAATTATGTTGCCTATCTGCCATAGTTACACAATGATATTTTAAAAGAATAAGAAATGTGACTTTTATCAATTTCTAGCAGTGCTTGGGTATAAAAAATAAATTTGCTATTTTAAACTTATTTTTAGGGACACGAAAATCACGAAACACTGTCATGAGAGAATATTTAAGAGAAATTTATAATAAAACATTATGAGAAAGTTACATAAAACTAATTACCTAGACTTTTAATATTTACTGTAAATAATAAAACAAAATAAAGTAAAAATAAATAAATAAAATCAAGTATAATGATTATCTGAGATCAACTGAGAAATACATAAATTTAAAGCTGAAAATCAAGTTAAAAAGAACCTGTACATCATTTAAATAAATTTTATCAGACTTTTTCTCTAATAAACAGTTTTAAAATATTGATATTCTATCATCTTTTCAACTAATAGACATTCAAATTCCAATTCACATAATCATCATAAGAATTTAGTTAATATGTTTGTAGCATAGACCTATGTTATTTATGCCACATATAATCATTAATCTGATTTGCAGATCTTTTATCTAATTTCCTTTGAAATAGGAATATTTTGAGCTCCCACTACAACTTAATTTAAAATACTATTAAAAAACGTCCCATATTATTGTTTCTTTAGCTTTTAGAACTCTAAGTACTAAGTGTAAGATATTCCTACAGATTTCATATGTTAAAAAGTAACTTTTGACACAATCAGAGTTTTTTTGCAGAGGTCATCAGTTCCATAATTAAATTAAGCATGCGTTCACTCAAATGTCCATCCTTATAAGCATCATTTATTCTACAACAAATAAATGACAAAAGCATGCATTTCAGAGACTTTTTTAAACATGGTTACAATAAATCCTCTTCATTTAGTTGCAAAATCTTACAATAAGCAAAAATTTAAAATTTGATTTTCTTAAAACAATATTAAAAAAGTTAGGCAGTTGGCATATTATTGTTGTAAGATGCATGTTTATGTATAGTATGTACACAACTAACGCGTAGAATGTTTTACATGTTAATGCTGTAATTAATGCTCATCCCACATTTCTACCTTTTGTACAAATTTTTAATTCTTTATTGTTTTATTTGATTTTTCTTCTCTTCACCCATGATATTTTAGAGGAGATCACTTTTATATAATTTAACATTTCACAAAAAAAGTTAAATGTGAATTTTCTGTACTTTAGGGATATAAAGGCTTAAACTAATTTTACTCTCCAGATAATAAGCTACCAAACAACATTTATTAATTTTTGGTGCTGAGAAAAATAAGTTTTTATGTATTAATAATGTAATATTTTCTAGGTTATTATTTTTCCCAAATTTGGAAACATAATTTAAAGCCAATAGATGGTCGTCGTTTGGTCGGTCTGTCTGTCTGTCCGTCCGTCCGTCCGTCTGCATATAACAAAGCAAAAACTACCCAACCGAATGGTCTGAAATTTTAAATATACAATTGTTGCACAATTTTGTCGAGTCATTTCAAATTTTATGAAAATAGGATGAATAGTTTAATTACAGAGACAGTCAAAAGTTTTCTGTTACATTACGGCCAATAGAAAAAATTATTTCAAGTGCATTTTAATGATGTCACGGCCTTTCGAACAGAATGAAATTGATATGCACTTATGAAGTGCACTAAAATATACATTCAGCACAGTATATGGAGCAAAAAATATTTATAAAACTAGTTACAGTACAAATGCACCTCATTTGCCACGCTTGATGTGGAATTTCCAACTTGTTTTTTTGCAAAGAACTGCTCATGAGATATGTAACATAAAAAATACATTAAAGAACATAAAAAATGTGTTTTAAACAAAGTAAAAAAAATGAGCAAATGAAAAGCAAGAACATATGGTATTGTTATGCTTATCTGTTTACTTCAATTCCCGCAGGATCTTATGAAAATGAAATCCACATTTGGAATTTTACTTTGATTTATTTGACTAATCAATCTTTTTTTCTTGTTCATTACTACAAAAATATTAGTGATTTTGCATATATTTTCTAGGTTTTTAATCCCATTTCTATACCCAGTGCATAACACACACCTGCAAATTTTAATCAATTTTCTGTTCTTTAAAGTGTGCATTTTATGCCAGAATATACAATATTTGTTGATACAGTTTAAAAATTTATTCTTTTCTATACAAAGAAAAAACATTTTGGAAAATCATGAAAGAACTCATAAATTCACAAAAAATATTGCAAGGTGCATACAATTCTACAATTATGCAAATGCAATTCTACTACTACATTTTAAATCTGAAAATCAGACTTTTTTTGGCATCATTTTAACAAAATATGATTGAATATCACAGCTCCAATCATTTCATTAATGCTACTTAACAGCAGGGGCCACACCCTGAATTCAACACTGTTTAACAGCTTGGTTCTAACCATCAGATGCAACTATCATTTATCCTTCTGCACATAAAACAGCAAGTTATAACTAACTAATTACAGCATTTTTTTTTTTTTTCATTTCAGGGATGTTTAGCAAACTGCATGACGGACAAAATTAAATTCAGAATTTTTACTATTCTAAAATTCCATTAAGAAGGGAAAGTATAAATCCAGGTTGAAAGAGTGGAATTTTTTAATGACATATACTTCCTTATTATACTATTTTAACATTTTATTGGCATTTCCTTATACATAAAATTGTAAAAATGTACTGGTTTTCAGAGTATGATTTTTCCAAGTAGTAAAGAAGTCTTTAACTTACAGTAGTGGCCAAAATTGTAGAAACCTTTTTGAAAAGGTGTATTTTGGAGGTTTGATGGTTCATAACACCCTTTTCTGTTCCACAAAATAATAATAATTAATTTATTATGGTAAGCAGCTAAATGATTTTTCACAGTGCCAAAGCATATCATAAACTTTTCAATATTTTCTTTCTAATTGAACTTATTACAGTCCAATTTTATAATTTAATAGTTGGCTTATATCAAAATTTAATAAAAATATTACATATTAATAACTAACTGCATAATTTTGAATATAAACTGTAATTTGCATGAACACATAGGAAGAGAGAAAGAAGGGAGGGAAGCTTGTGATGCGACTTTAACAATACAAAGTAAATATAAAATATATGAGAACAAACTTCAATGAAGAACTTGAACATACGCAAATCTTTTATTTGTTATTTGGCACAATTATTCAAAAGGATCATTTTTAGCATATGACATTGATAGCTCTTTGTTTAGTTGTGACTTCTGTAAGATGAAACACCATATTGTAAAATCTTTGTACGACAAATAAAAATAAGATGAAAGAAGAATCCATTTCATAAGCCATAGCATGTAAGCTTTCTAGCACTGTTTATATATACAAATATATAAAAGTGATGACAAAGAAGAATGACACTGCTTCAGAAACCATCAATACAGGATATGGCAGACACACAGTTTGAGGTGAAAAACAGTATTTTGAAAAAGAAAAGAGGTTGGGAGAGTTTAATACAGAATATTGGAATTATATCAAAATTAAATTTGATCATTACCCTAAATATTACAGGTAGGTATCACTCAGAAGAAATGAATTTCAATGGTGAAAATAATACATCACTAGATTGTCTGATTTTTTACTGTTTTCTGAACGAGAGAAGAGGATAGCATAGGAATGCCAAAAAGAAAAGAGAGAACCATCCAGAAAAAAAAAAAAAAAAAAAAAAAAAAAAAAAGTTTAGGGGATAGTTTTGCACTAAAAATGAACCTAACTTTGACATTTTCTAAACAAACATATAATTTTGACATCATATTTGAATCTTTTTTGGAGAATTTTATCTTACGAGTGAATCACCAAACATGGTGCTCACCAATTTTGATGGCCCCACCAGTGGCCGAGAGGTTCTGCTCTCAAAGCTGGTAGACGGGAGGTGCTGGGTTCGATCAATCTCGCCCGTCGGCCTAATCGTTCGGAGTTTTCGTGGTTTTCTTCAAACCTTGGTTCTCCAAGCGTTAATACGGGTTATGTTCCCTTAGAAAGACCTCCACGGAAGGCACTTCCCCCCTCAGGGCCTATATCCCACGTGCTGATAATTGGCCGACATAAATACAACCAACCAACCAACCAATTTTGATGAATTTAAGGTATTAGATGTAAATTTCCAACTGGGCGAAAAATGTCCGGACCAGGATTCGAACCCGGGACCTCCCTGGCTGAAGCCGCCAGTGCTCTGCCATCTGAGCTATCCCGGACGATTCTGGTCGAACTTTTTCACCCAGCTAACCTTGATGATTTCAGCATCTGGTCTGAAACCTGGTTCAGCTCAACAGAATAAATCTCAGGTTATGGAACTCCAGAAATCGCTGGATACGAAATTACACTAGATTAATATTAACACAATTATTCTAATTGGTAAACAAATCATATTAGATGTAAATTTCCAACTGGGCGAAAAATGTCCGGACCAGGATTCGAACCCGGGACCTCCCTGGCTGAAGCCGCCAGTGCTCTGCCATCTGAGCTATCCCGGACGATTCTGGTCGAACTTTTTCACCCAGCTAACCTTGATGATTTCAGCATCTGGTCTGAAACCTGGTTCAGCTCAACAGAATAAATCTCAGGTTATGGAACTCCAGAAATCGCTGGATACGAAATTACACTAGATTAATATTAACACAATTATTCTAATTGGTAAACAAATCATATTAGATGTAAATTTCCAACTGGGCGAAAAATGTCCGGACCAGGATTCGAACCCGGGACCTCCCTGGCTGAAGCCACCAGTGCTCTGCCATCTGAGCTATCCCGGACGATTCTGGTCGAACTTTTTCACCCAGCTAACCTTGATGATTTCAGCATCTGGTCTGAAACCTGGTTCAGCTCAACAGAATAAATCTCAGGTTATGGAACTCCAGAAATCGCTGGATACGAAATTACACTAGATTAATATTAACACAATTATTCTAATTGGTAAACAAATCATATTAGATGTAAATTTCCAACTGGGCGAAAAATGTCCGGACCAGGATTCGAACCCGGGACCTCCCTGGCTGAAGCCGCCAGTGCTCTGCCATCTGAGCTATCCCGGACGATTCTGGTCGAACTTTTTCACCCAGCTAACCTTGATGATTTCAGCATCTGGTCTGAAACCTGGTTCAGCTCAACAGAATAAATCTCAGGTTATGGAACTCCAGAAATCGCTGGATACGAAATTACACTAGATTAATATTAACACAATTATTCTAATTGGTAAACAAATCATATTAGATGTAAATTTCCAACTGGGCGAAAAATGTCCGGACCAGGATTCGAACCCGGGACCTCCCTGGCTGAAGCCGCCAGTGCTCTGCCATCTGAGCTATCCCGGACGATTCTGGTCGAACTTTTTCACCCAGCTAACCTTGATGATTTCAGCATCTGGTCTGAAACCTGGTTCAGCTCAACAGAATAAATCTCAGGTTATGGAACTCCAGAAATCGCTGGATACGAAATTACACTAGATTAATATTAACACAATTATTCTAATTGGTAAACAAATCATATTAGATGTAAATTTCCAACTGGGCGAAAAATGTCCGGACCAGGATTCGAACCCGGGACCTCCCTGGCTGAAGCCGCCAGTGCTCTGCCATCTGAGCTATCCCGGACGATTCTGGTCGAACTTTTTCACCCAGCTAACCTTGATGATTTCAGCATCTGGTCTGAAACCTGGTTCAGCTCAACAGAATAAATCTCAGGTTATGGAACTCCAGAAATCGCTGGATACGAAATTACACTAGATTAATATTAACACAATTATTCTAATTGGTAAACAAATCATATTAGATGTAAATTTCCAACTGGGCGAAAAATGTCCGGACCAGGATTCGAACCCGGGACCTCCCTGGCTGAAGCCGCCAGTGCTCTGCCATCTGAGCTATCCCGGACGATTCTGGTCGAACTTTTTCACCCAGCTAACCTTGATGATTTCAGCATCTGGTCTGAAACCTGGTTCAGCTCAACAGAATAAATCTCAGGTTATGGAACTCCAGAAATCGCTGGATACGAAATTACACTAGATTAATATTAACACAATTATTCTAATTGGTAAACAAATCATATTAGATGTAAATTTCCAACTGGGCGAAAAATGTCCGGACCAGGATTCGAACCCGGGACCTCCCTGGCTGAAGCCGCCAGTGCTCTGCCATCTGAGCTATCCCGGACGATTCTGGTCGAACTTTTTCACCCAGGTAACCTTGATGATTTCAGCATCTGGTCTGAAACCTGGTTCAGCTCAACAGAATAAATCTCAGGTTATGGAACTCCAGAAATCGCTGGATACGAAATTACACTAGATTAATATGATTATATTAAGTATATTAAGTATTGATAGATTATATTAAGTTTACCAATTAGAATAATTGTGTTAATATTAATCTAGTGTAATTTCGTATCCAGCGATTTCTGGAGTTCCATAACCTGAGATTTATTCTGTTGAGCTGAACCAGGTTTCAGACCAGATGCTGAAATCATCAAGGTTAGCTGGGTGAAAAAGTTCGACCAGAATCGTCCGGGATAGCTCAGATGGCAGAGCACTGGCGGCTTCAGCCAGGGAGGTCCCGGGTTCGAATCCTGGTCCGGACATTTTTCGCCCAGTTGGAAATTTACATCTAATATGATTTGTTTACCAATTAGAATAATTGTGTTAATATTAATCTAGTGTAATTTCGTATCCAGCGATTTCTGGAGTTCCATAACCTGAGATTTATTCTGTTGAGCTGAACCAGGTTTCAGACCAGATGCTGAAATCATCAAGGTTAGCTGGGTGAAAAAGTTCGACCAGAATCGTCCGGGATAGCTCAGATGGCAGAGCACTGGCGGCTTCAGCCAGGGAGGTCCCGGGTTCGAATCCTGGTCCGGACATTTTTCGCCCAGTTGGAAATTTACATCTAATATGATTTGTTTACCAATTAGAATAATTGTGTTAATATTAATCTAGTGTAATTTCGTATCCAGCGATTTCTGGAGTTCCATAACCTGAGATTTATTCTGTTGAGCTGAACCAGGTTTCAGACCAGATGCTGAAATCATCAAGGTTAGCTGGGTGAAAAAGTTCGACCAGAATCGTCCGGGATAGCTCAGATGGCAGAGCACTGGCGGCTTCAGCCAGGGAGGTCCCGGGTTCGAATCCTGGTCCGGACATTTTTCGCCCAGTTGGAAATTTACATCTAATATGATTTGTTTACCAATTAGAATAATTGTGTTAATATTAATCTAGTGTAATTTCGTATCCAGCGATTTCTGGAGTTCCATAACCTGAGATTTATTCTGTTGAGCTGAACCAGGTTTCAGACCAGATGCTGAAATCATCAAGGTTAGCTGGGTGAAAAAGTTCGACCAGAATCGTCCGGGATAGCTCAGATGGCAGAGCACTGGCGGCTTCAGCCAGGGAGGTCCCGGGTTCGAATCCTGGTCCGGACATTTTTCGCCCAGTTGGAAATTTACATCTAATATGATTTGTTTACCAATTAGAATAATTGTGTTAATATTAATCTAGTGTAATTTCGTATCCAGCGATTTCTGGAGTTCCATAACCTGAGATTTATTCTGTTGAGCTGAACCAGGTTTCAGACCAGATGCTGAAATCATCAAGGTTAGCTGGGTGAAAAAGTTCGACCAGAATCGTCCGGGATAGCTCAGATGGCAGAGCACTGGCGGCTTCAGCCAGGGAGGTCCCGGGTTCGAATCCTGGTCCGGACATTTTTCGCCCAGTTGGAAATTTACATCTAATATGATTTGTTTACCAATTAGAATAATTGTGTTAATATTAATCTAGTGTAATTTCGTATCCAGCGATTTCTGGAGTTCCATAACCTGAGATTTATTCTGTTGAGCTGAACCAGGTTTCAGACCAGATGCTGAAATCATCAAGGTTAGCTGGGTGAAAAAGTTCGACCAGAATCGTCCGGGATAGCTCAGATGGCAGAGCACTGGCGGCTTCAGCCAGGGAGGTCCCGGGTTCGAATCCTGGTCCGGACATTTTTCGCCCAGTTGGAAATTTACATCTAATATGATTTGTTTACCAATTAGAATAATTGTGTTAATATTAATCTAGTGTAATCTCGTATCCAGCGATTTCTGGAGTTCCATAACCTGAGATTTATTCTGTTGAGCTGAACCAGGTTTCAGACCAGATGCTGAAATCATCAAGGTTAGCTGGGTGAAAAAGTTCGACCAGAATCGTCCGGGATAGCTCAGATGGCAGAGCACTGGCGGCTTCAGCCAGGGAGGTCCCGGGTTCGAATCCTGGTCCGGACATTTTTCGCCCAGTTGGAAATTTACATCTAATATGATTTGTTTACCAATTAGAATAATTGTGTTAATATTAATCTAGTGTAATTTCGTATCCAGCGATTTCTGGAGTTCCATAACCTGAGATTTATTCTGTTGAGCTGAACCAGGTTTCAGACCAGATGCTGAAATCATCAAGGTTAGCTGGGTGAAAAAGTTCGACCAGAATCGTCCGGGATAGCTCAGATGGCAGAGCACTGGCGGCTTCAGCCAGGGAGGTCCCGGGTTCGAATCCTGGTCCGGACATTTTTCGCCCAGTTGGAAATTTACATCTAATATGATTTGTTTACCAATTAGAATAATTGTGTTAATATTAATCTAGTGTAATTTCGTATCCAGCGATTTCTGGAGTTCCATAACCTGAGATTTATTCTGTTGAGCTGAACCAGGTTTCAGACCAGATGCTGAAATCATCAAGGTTAGCTGGGTGAAAAAGTTCGACCAGAATCGTCCGGGATAGCTCAGATGGCAGAGCACTGGCGGCTTCAGCCAGGGAGGTCCCGGGTTCGAATCCTGGTCCGGACATTTTTCGCCCAGTTGGAAATTTACATCTAATATGATTTGTTTACCAATTAGAATAATTGTGTTAATATTAATCTAGTGTAATTTAAGGTATGTTGTAGAGTTCTTATCCCAAATTATTCTGGTGAAAGGATTTCTTCAAATGAGCATTAGATTTTGAGAAATTGGGGGTCAAAGTTCAACTTGCATTTTAAATTCCATTACCTTGCTATTCTCAACATGGACTTTGTGGTGTGAAGACAAAGTGATTTTTACCTGTCAGCCAGAGAACCCAAGTTCGATGTTACCTGTACTGTAAAGTTGGGCTTAATGAATTGGAGAGTGGAATTCAATCCAAAGTTTGAATTGAACAAAATTAATTCCGATTCATAAGCTCAAAATTACACTACAGCCGATGACGTAAGTGGTTGACAGTGCTAAATGTGGTTTTTAAGAATTATTTTAAATTATATAAGATCAAATAAAATTATATTTACTAGTTATCGTAGCTGAAAAAAAATAAAGAAAAGAAAACACTCACCCAAGTACTTGAACACAGAAAGATAATTCACAAATGACGTTTATTTAAACATATATAAAATTTGCTGATTTGAATGCATTCTTACATTATGAATTATGTAAAGATTATCAAAGTGAATGTAAAATTTACTATAATTTTAGACAATTAGAGACATATTGTCATCTAAGAAAAAGCAGAAGTTTTCGTAATATTTCTTTTTGTTTTAAGGCCTCCAGAATGAATAAAGTTCAGGAACGTAAAGTCAAACTAGGGATTAAAGTTCAGGAATGTAAAGTTAAACTAGGGATTAAAGTTCTGGAATGTAAAGTCAAACTAGGGATTAAAGTTCAGGAATGTAAAGTCCAACTAGGATCGTAGAAGGACTCTTGTATTTGGAGAACTGGGAACATGCTGTAGACAAACTTCTTTCAGGAATGTAGATTCTATTTCTTTTTATTAAATGCGAATCCGAACCGAATGAAAAGTTACGGATTTGGAAAATTGGAAATAGGATGTTTGAAAACTTCCTTCAGGAATGCAGATTTTGACGATTTCAGTTCGTTACATAGGCAATTTACTATTTATCGCATCGACAAAAAAAACAGATAATCAATTCATGTTTTTATAGCAAAGAAGAATCGAAGAATAATAAAATGTCGATGAGCAGATCAATCCAAGGCTTCCAATTAATGTTCTATGAAATTTACTTAGAAATGCCTCTTGAAGGAAAAAATTATATTTCTTTTAGATGATATATGGCCGCCAAGGCCTAACTGAACGTCGATCTCTTCTCACTGGCTCGCCGAACTCTTCTCTGCTGCAACAGCCGGCTAAAAAAAAGCACGGCGTCGCAGCCCCCACAAGTTACTTGCTCCAACGGCTTCCTGGTGAAGAATGATGACTTTTCCAGAACCCAGTTTCAAACATGAAAAGCCATTACAGAGCGCGCCAGCCAATTAAAAACGCCTATCCTCCCCGCGCCTGACGTCACACACAACGTGCGTGTTCCAAAAGGAATGTTAAACGATTTAGCAGACGTCCGGTTTTGAACTAAGCGTCTGTTTGGCAAAGGGGAATACCCTTCTTGTTGGAACTTTCAAAATGTCGGAAAGAATGATCTCATGGCGTCGCGCGCCGAAACTAAAAATGAGAAAAGATAGAAAATACATTTTTGCGTATTTCTGCCAAAGTATTTATCACAAGTCACTGAAAATTTTGCAATCGGCTAGAAATAAATATTTCTATCCAC
The DNA here is from genome assembly GCA_963932465.1 of Maratus speciosus. Classification (NCBI taxonomy): domain Eukaryota; kingdom Metazoa; phylum Arthropoda; class Arachnida; order Araneae; family Salticidae; genus Maratus; species Maratus speciosus. The sequence continues at coordinate 571,760,836 of OZ010788.1, read as the reverse complement.
ATAATATAATTTAAAAGGGAAATATTGATAAATAAAAGATTTCTATTTTTTATATTTTAGACTTAGAAAATTCCGATGTGTTTACACATTCGCGATGTATGTTGAAAGAAATTTGAAAGTTAAATTACTGAAATATAATAAAATACTAATTGCACTTAAATAATCTTAATAAGAGATAATGTTTACATTGAAAAATAAGGAAATATTGAATTATTTATCATTAAAATTTACATTATGAGTTTAAAACTTGTGATTAGAAATTAGGTGTTTGAAAATGTTAATTTAAGTTGTAAAATTGAAATAAATTATATTATTTAAATTAATTTGAATGGGAAATGATGCATTATATTTTTTATGATGCAACATTTTATCTCCCGGTAGCAGAAAAAAAAAGGATAAAAAAAAATTTTTAGCTGACAGGTTCGAAAAGATGAACCATCTGCAGATAATTCTATGCAAATTTAAAGGTAAACTACACAATATTAAACAACAATAAACACAATACAACAAAACAAATATATATAAACACAATACCAAACAAGAATACACAGTACAAGTAGAAATAGAATTGTAACACAATATCAAACAATAACAAATATGGTACAGGTAGAAACAAACCACTAAAATTTATATATAAACAAAACACTGCATGGGTGAGGTTCCAATTGGCCTATAAAAATGTAATCTTTTCATGTGCAAACCCCTAACAGTAGACATATTGCAACTATGATAAAAATAAACTATATGTGTAATCATATTTAAAAAAACAAACAAAATGCTGCATAAAGTTTTCAAGTATTGCAAAATCAAACCAATAAAATTAAAACAGGATAATACTGCAATTGTGATGTAGCTGAGACAACTGTATATCATTATTTGTAGTATTTATTTTGTTTACATTGTAAAATACCATCAATTTCTTGAACAAAAAACAAATGTACATTGTTCAGAATGATAGTTGTGCCCATTAAATTAAAAAAATTTAAGACATTAAGCTGTGAATTTTAAAATAGATCATATGTGATCTTGGACACTGAAATTTACAATATAAAATGTTATTCCCTTTAAATTATGAATAGTTGCACCTTGAAGGATTTATCGGAAGGGTACTAATTTTGTGATTATTTTTTGCCCCAAGCTATGCCGAATTTACCTTCTGTGTGTGCTCGCTATAAATTTGTTGGGAACTGAAAGAAAAAGAGAAATAACTTAGAGCAGTTGCTCCATCGTATTCTCATAAAATATCTCCACTAGTATTCAAAGAGCTGCAGCTAGGAGATTTGAGCATTGATAATTTTTCATATAATTTCTGGAACATATATAAATTTTCATTTGTATTTTTTATTTGTAATTTATTAAAGTTGTCTCAAAAATGTATTAAATTTTTTATATATATTTTCTCATAATTTTTAATAATGGTTATATAGGATCCTATAATTAAATTTAAAATAAAACATCACATGGATAAGCAGTAAAAGTTTATATGTTGAGATCACCCCTCAATTTCAATATGATATGGATATATATTGTTCAAAAATTAACAAAGATGAACATACAAAAAAAAAATCTGTGGCAACATAATATTGCATTCCCATCATTTAAATTAAGGTAGAAAAAAAAATTAGATGAAGGATAGTACCTATTATAAAATATAGAATTGTAAAATAATGAAATCAATAAATCAGTATGCTTAATCAATTGTATGAGTGAACAGTAATGGACAGTACGTAAGCGCTTACATTCCGTGACCACTAGTATTTCGCCAGCAAAATATTGAAAACTCATAGAATTGATACAGATGTTACCACTGTATTGTTTAAAAAAAAAATTGTAATTCAGAGAGATATATATACATATGAAGACACTAAAATGGAAATTAGAAAAAATGGGATTTACATTTGTAGGAAGATTGTAGTGCCCTAAAAAAATTAAAATGTCCATAACAAAAGAAAATTAAGTGAGTAGAAAACAAAAAAAAAAAAAACTAGCATCCTGTTGAGATGAGTTTAGATACATTCACCGTCATAATTCTGATTGTTGGATCAGTCATATGTTGAATTTGATAGTTATCGTTATTGCATATCTGGATAATTTTAAAAGGACCTGAATTTTTTGCATGGAAAGTATTAGTATGATTGAAATTCTTTAAATAAACTTTGTCACCAATTTTCAACTTTGGAGGAGAACGACCTTTAAGAAATTTTGCATTCATTTTAAAATATTTTTGTTCATTAAGTTTAACTAATTCTCTGGTTGTTTTGATATGTTCTTGTTGTTGTTTAAAGTATTGGGAAGGTTCTTCAGCATCTTTAGGTGGTAAGAAAGTATCAATAGGTAAGTTTAAATCTCTGCCAAAAAATAAGTTTGCAGGACTAAAATTAGTTACAGAATGTTTAGAATTATTGTAGTGAAGCACAAAAAATTTCAATCTATCAGACCATTCAATTATTTGATCAGATAGTGAAGCAACTGATTCTTTCAGGGATCGATGGATACGTTCAATAACACCGTTCGACCTCGGGAAGTAAATGGACGAATTTCTACGTTTGATATTGAGAGATTTAAGAAAGGTTAGAAAGACATCAGAGGTAAAGTTTTTGGCGTTATCAGATAATATAATTTTTGGTATACCAAACCTCGAAAAGTAGTCGTTTAAAGCTTTAATTATAGATGGAGAAGTAGCATCTCCAAGCGGAATAGCTTCCAGAAAGCGTGAATAGTGGTCAACGATGGTGAGAATAAAAAATTTACCGTCATGTGACCTGGGGAGTTTACCCACAATATCTATTGCAAGCATCTCTCCGGGAGCTAATTCACACTTGGAAATGAAGGAAGGTTTTGTGTTGGTTTGTTTACTTTTGTAGGGAAGACATTTTTCACAGTTATTTACAAAATTTTGAACATCCTGAACCATTCCGTGCCAGAAATAATTCCTGGAAATTGTCTCAACCGTTTTAATCATTCCAAAATGAGCTTGGTGAGCAAGGGCAATGCAACTATTGATTAATGTTTTAGGAATAACGATTTTCTTTACTCTATTGACATTACCAGATTTCTTTTTAGCAAACATTAAAAGATCGTTATTAGGATTGATTGAGTAATTAGTGTTAGAACATGTTTTGGCAATTATTTTTTCCCGGATTTCTTTAAGTTTTTCATCATTTTGCTGCTCTTTTAGTATATTTTCGGTAGTTAGTGAGTCGTTAGTAGGTATAAAAATGTTTAATGCATTTACATATAAATTAGGGTTATTAGGAAGGTCCACGACACGAGAAAGAAAATCGGCTGGATTAACAAGCCCAGGAATGTGCTCAACCTTAAAATTAAAACTCTGCAAATATAAAAGCCATCTAGTTATAATTTCAGCCTGTTTTTCTAGGTTTAAATGGTAAGTTAAAGCTTTAGCATCTGTTAGAACTTTGAATTGTCTACCGTACAAGAATTCAGAAAAATGTTTAACAGAGGAATAGATAGCATAAAATTCACGTTTGATTGAAGGGTATTTAGATTCTGCCTGATTTAATTGCTTGGAATAAAATTCAATGGGGTAGAATTTGTCATTGTGTTTTTGCATAAGAATTCCGCAAATTGCAACCATAGATGCATCAGTAACCAAATAAACATCCTTACTATCATCAAAATTTTTAACTGTTGGATTAGTAAGCAAAATTTCCTGAATCTTGAGAAAAGCATTTTGACAGTCATTGCTCCAGAAGAATTTTACCTTTTTTCTCGTTAAATTTACAATAGGTTGTACTATTTTTGCAAAATCGAAAATTAAATGACGGAAATAATTTATCATACCGAGATAACTTTGAACTTGTTTCAGGTTTGTAGGAATGGGAAATCTATTGATTTTGTTTACATTATCAGTAGAAGGAGAGTGACCATTTTTGTGTAATTTAAAACCTAGGTATGTTATTTGTTCTTTACATATTTGAAGCTTTTTAGGGTCTAAAGTGAGGTTAAATTCTCTCAATTTGTCAAAAACTTTCTGCAACCATATTAACATTTCCTCCAACGAATCAGCAGCAACAATTATGTCATCTAGAAAATATTGAACATTTTTACCTCTTAATGAGCTAAGGCAGTTATTTATTAAAGTATGAAAATAAGAAGTTGAGTTCACACATCCAAATGGCAGGCGTTTAGGTTGATAATTCCCATACTCCATTGCAAATGCCAGTTTGGCCCTATCCTTCTGTTGAAGAAGAATTTGAAAAAATGCGGCTTTTAAATCCAAAACAGTATAGAATTTTTTGCCCGATATATTTTGCATAATGTCGTTGATTTTTGGTAAACAAATTTTATAAGGTTCAGTTATTGCATTAAGTAATCGATAGTCGATAACCATACGAAATTTAAGTTTGTTAGGGTCATCAGTAGGTAACGTCTTCTTTTTAACAAAAATGACTGGAAAACAGTAGTTTGAGGTTGAATTTTCTATAATGCCAGCCTTCAGAAGATCAGCGATTTCATTTCTAGCAAACTCCTTGGCAATTCTAGGAATGGGATATGGTTTTGTTTGTAAAGCAAAATCATGCAGTAAGTTAAACTGAGGAACAACTTTATCTGTACATCCCAGTGTACTGTATGAAGAAGAAAAAACAGCTGAATTATTCATAAGAAGTTTGAGAACTCTCTTCCTATCTGATTCAGGTAAGTGATCAACTTGAAAATTATTAGCTTTTAGTTCATTTTTACGAAGTTCTAAAATATCATCACAAATTAGCGAATTTACCTGGTAAGTTTTACTGTTGTCATGCGTAGAAATTTGATCTTTAGAAATTTGTTTTAAGTAACCTAATTTAGTATTTTTGTTGAGGACAATATTTTGACTATTGTTGTTGAATACATACAGAAGAATAGAATTGTTAACATTTGCTTCATGAAGACTAAGATCTAAGTTTAGTGGCAATTTGGTAGTTAATGGAACAAATAAATAGTTAAATGAATTGTTAATTTTATGTAATGCTTTAAGTCTTATAATCCTGCCATGATTTGGCCGAATAATGACACGGTTAGCTGGTGTGACAAAGTTTTTGGAATCTTCATGATTAATATCGTTAGAGAGAGAATTAATATTTTCATATGATTCAGCATTGGAATTTGAAATATCATGAATAGTATTATTGTCATTGGAACTTAGATTTTCATTGTTAAAATTAGAAGTTTGAGTAGAATCAGGATTTTTATTTTCGAAAGGAAATGTGAGGTTTCCCATGATAAGTTGAGAGTTGGCAGAGTCTAACAAAACTTTATTTCGGTTTAAAAAATCATAACCGAGAATAATTTGGTAGTTAGAGTGCCAATTATCATGGGTAACGAAAAACACATTGCTGAACCATTTATTACGAATTTTAAAGTTTAATTGTACAGCAGAAAAATAAGGAACACTGGAATTATTGATGGTTTTGATGTTTACAGATCTAGATAAAAAGTTAAGTTTATTGTTTTGTTTAAGTAAGTTAATAGTTTTAGGTTGTATAAGAGAAAGATTTGCACCAGAATCCAGAAGACCAATAAAGTTATGTTTTCCAAATGTTAATTTAATTAAAGGAAGTGGAGAATCATCAGAAAAACATGACATAAGTGATTTGGGAATGTTAACAGCAGTATCAGAATAATTCATACCCTCGTGCAAAAATTTATCATCTAGGGCTCTGTGAGATTGAGGGGAAAAATTGTGCAAAATATCATCAGAACCCTCTAGAAGTTTAAATTATTTCTTCTGCCTCTGCCACGATATGGTCGATAATTATTTCTACCTCTGCCCCTATTGAATCTCTGCACATTGTTATCGCTACCTCTTCTAAAATCTCCAGCAAAGTTTCTGCCCTGATTCTCAAAATATCTATCATTACTTGGAGAATTACTGTTAGGACTTAAAAAATTACTTGCTTGATTAGCAGCACTGTTACCCTGACCAGAAAAATTTTGCTGCGGCGAAAAAAATCCCCTATTATGCAAAGACGGAAAAAACCAGCAATCGCGCGTATTATGCTGTTTGTTACAGATATGGCAAACAGTCTGCTCTTCTTTTAATCCTTTTAACTGCTCCGCCATACTCTGCAATAATTTATTTGAATTTTCTTGTTGTTTCAACAAAATTGTAATCAACGAGTCCTGACTGCTGTTGTTTGAAACCTGCGTCGCGTTGATGGTGTTGACTGAGAAAGCGCATTGCTGTTCCAAAGCTTTTTCGCAATCCATAGCACTAGAAACCAGATCATCGAAATTTTCCTTTCCAAGTTTAAGTACCTCTGTTTTAATATCCGGTCTAAGAGCTTCGAGCAATTTATTAAACATCAATTTTTGCTTTAGAATAACCATTTGAGGAATATCCTCAGCGTTCGGAACCAATCGATTGACTAATTTTTTTACTACCTCAGCCAACTCCTTCACTGTCTGTTTAGGTTTTTGTCTTATATTTGAGAACTGATAAGAGGTTTCCTGGAAATTCTCTTCTCTGCTAAATTTTGCTCTAAATAAGCGCACAAAATTTTCAAAATTATCAATATTGTTAATTTCTGGATCGCTTGCAACATATTCCTGCGCCTTGTCTCTACAATACAGGCGGAAGAGTAGAATACGATTCTCGTCGTTCCAATTCTGTATGTTACAGACATCACTAATGTTTTTAATGAAAAAATGTACATTTTCCCCTTCTTTTCCATGGAAAGTGCGAATCGCTGCCATAAGCGCGTTTAATTGCAAATCATTTGCCATATCGTAATAATTTGTATACACGTGAAAAATCAAAAGGTATACTAAAACACTGATGTATGACAAATAAATTATCTTAAAGCAAAGCAAATAAAAAGATAATAATGGAAAAATTTGTTAACATGATGAAGGAAAGAAAAAAAATTATAAAAAAAATGGAAGATTACTTTTTTAAAAAATTTTCTAAAAATGCATATTAATGTGCAATACAGTTAAACTAAATAAATATATGCAAAAATGTACAAATCCCCCAAAATAGAAAAAAAGGAACACAATAACTACAAATGTCAAAACATGCAACAATAAATCATTATAAATTCAAAGCGTAATATATAAAGTTTTCGTTTTTTCAATTTATGAAAAAATATTAGCAAATAAATCTTTGAAAAATCAAATTTCTTTTCTTTACATATATTTATAGAATCAAATCTTAAAAGGAAAATAAATAAAAATATAAATCATGTATATTTTAAAAATATATTGCACCAATATGGGGTCCGCACATGAAATAGAGAGAAAAAAATATATATATAAGTTTAGTGAGTATTATTTTTAAAATAAATGATTAAATAATTAATAAGTTAATTAATAAATATGCTTTATCTATTATCATGAAAAAGTAATGAAACCCGATCTCCGATCTTTAAAGTTATGGCATCAATTAATGCCTATGAATGAAAAGAAAAAATTAATATTAAAAAGGCTTAAAACAATAACTCCAAGAATGAAATCACTAAGTTAACGGCACCATAAATGTACTGTAAAGTTGGGCTTAATGAATTGGAGAGTGGAATTCAATCCAAAGTTTGAATTGAACAAAATTAATTCCGATTCATAAGCTCAAAATTACACTACAGCCGATGACGTAAGTGGTTGACATTGCTAAATGTGGTTTTTAAGAATTATTTTAAATTATATAAGATCAAATAAAATTATATTTACTAGTTATCGTAGCTGAAAAAAAATAAAGAAAAGAAAACACTCACCCAAGTACTTGAACACAGAAAGATAATTCACAAATGACGTTTATTTAAACATATATAAAATTTGCTGATTTGAATGCATTCTTACATTATGAATTATGTAAAGATTATCAAAGTGAATGTAAAATTTACTATAATTTTAGACAATTAGAGACATATTGTCATCTAAGAAAAAGCAGAAGTTTTCGTAATATTTCTTTTTGTTTTAAGGCCTCCAGAATGAATAAAGTTCAGGAACGTAAAGTCAAACTAGGGATTAAAGTTCAGGAATGTAAAGTTAAACTAGGGATTAAAGTTCTGGAATGTAAAGTCAAACTAGGGATTAAAGTTCAGGAATGTAAAGTCCAACTAGGATCGTAGAAGGACTCTTGTATTTGGAGAACTGGGAACATGCTGTAGACAAACTTCTTTCAGGAATGTAGATTCTATTTCTTTTTATTAAATGCGAATCCGAACCGAATGAAAAGTTACGGATTTGGAAAATTGGAAATAGGATGTTTGAAAACTTCCTTCAGGAATGCAGATTTTGACGATTTCAGTTCGTTACATAGGCAATTTACTATTTATCGCATCGACAAAAAAAACAGATAATCAATTCATGTTTTTATAGCAAAGAAGAATCGAAGAATAATAAAATGTCGATGAGCAGATCAATCCAAGGCTTCCAATTAATGTTCTATGAAATTTACTTAGAAATGCCTCTTGAAGGAAAAAATTATATTTCTTTTAGATGATATATGGCCGCCAAGGCCTAACTGAACGTCGATCTCTTCTCACTGGCTCGCCGAACTCTTCTCTGCTGCAACAGCCGGCTAAAAAAAAGCACGGCGTCGCAGCCCCCACAAGTTACTTGCTCCAACGGCTCCCTGGTGAAGAATGATGACTTTTCCAGAACCCAGTTTCAAACATGAAAAGCCATTACAGAGCGCGCCAGCCAATTAAAAACGCCTATCCTCCCCGCGCCTGACGTCACACACAACGTGCGTGTTCCAAAAGGAATGTTAAACGATTTAGCAGACGTCCGGTTTTGAACTAAGCGTCTGTTTGGCAAAGGGGAATACCCTTCTTGTTGGAACTTTCAAAATGTCGGAAAGAATGATCTCATGGCGTCGCGCGCCGAAACTAAAAATGAGAAAAGATAGAAAATACATTTTTGCGTATTTCTGCCAAAGTATTTATCACAAGTCACTGAAAATTTTGCAATCGGCTAGAAATAAATATTTCTATCCACATAATATAATTTAAAAGGGAAATATTGATAAATAAAAGATTTCTATTTTTTATATTTTAGACTTAGAAAATTCCGATGTGTTTACACATTCGCGATGTATGTTGAAAGAAATTTGAAAGTTAAATTACTGAAATATAATAAAATACTAATTGCACTTAAATAATCTTAATAAGAGATAATGTTTACATTGAAAAATAAGGAAATATTGAATTATTTATCATTAAAATTTACATTATGAGTTTAAAACTTGTGATTAGAAATTAGGTGTTTGAAAATGTTAATTTAAGTTGTAAAATTGAAATAAATTATATTATTTAAATTAATTTGAATGGGAAATGATGCATTATATTTTTTATGATGCAACATTACCTTTTGACAAGTTATAACTTTTAAGCATGGTTATGAATTTCTGCAACTTTGGAATATTTTATATTTTTCTAAAAAATATATAATTATGTTTATGATTTTTTTTCATGAAAATTTATATTTTACCTAATTTTTAAACAAGTATCTCTACTGACAAAAATCCAAACTATTTTATGTATAGATTTTTTAAAAATATAATTATTACTTACTTCTTTATACTTTAAGCAAAGTTCTGAAATAATATATCATATACATATATTTTACTTTAGGGAATTGTAAGTGAAAATTTATTATTTCATGTATATTACAAATAATAATTCTGATGTCAAATGCCCCAAAGTATTTACCTTTAAATGAATATAAATGGACAAATTATATTTCAAAATATTTTTTTCATTCTAACAAATAACGATAATAAAACAAAATTTGTCAACAGGAAATGTAAAAATCATCTGCAGATTCCACGTATAACTTATGAAATATATATATTTTTTAAAGAAATCATCAGCAGACTTTCGTGATAATATCAGAATACGTAAAAATTTATTTTTATTAATATCTTTTAACTTCGTTTGAAGACAAGTACTAAGTAAAAATTTATGCTCTATATAGGAAAATTTTCCACATGAATTTTGAATATTTTTACGATATATGTCATCCAACTAATTGCATATTTACTAAACTGTCAACGACAGTAATAATAAACATTTTTATATTTCATCATTATACTGTGCATTATTTCATATATTTAAAATATAAAAAGGTAAATAACAATAATTTTATGAAAACAAATTTTCCAGGCAAATTAGACACAAATTAGTTTGGATTTCCATCAACAGAAATGTTAGTTTAAAAATTACCGAAAAAATAGAAGTTTTCATGAAAAATCAAAAACATAAATCTATTTTTTTTTTTTTTTAGGAAAACATCAAATTTTCAAAGCTATAGCAATTCATAACTTTGCTTAAAAGTTGTAAAGTATATATATAAAATAAATAAATAAATAAATAAAATGAAATAAAATAAAAAATAAAAAGTTATGCGGCAGCATCGAACTTGGGTTCCTCTGGCTGGTGGGAGAGTAAAGTACGTTCACACTAGATGTAAATTTTCCACTGGGTGAAAAATGTCTGGACCAGGATTCGAACCAGGGATAGCCTGGCTGAAGCCGCCAGTGCTCTGCCATCTGAGCTATCCCGGAAGAATCAGGTGGAACTTTATCACCCACCTAACCTTAATGATTATAGCATCTGGTCTGAAACCTGGTTCAGCTCAACAGAATAAATCTCAAGTAATGGAACTCCAGAAAACACTGGATGGCAGAGCACTGACGGCTTCAGTTAGGAGATCCCTGGTTCGAATCCTGGTCCGGACATTTTTCGCCCAGTTGGAAATTTACATCTAATATGATTTATTTACCAATTAGAATAATTGTGTTAAAATTAATCTAATGCACGCTCACACTATTAAGTCCACGTTGAAAATAGCAAACTAATCGGTATTTGAAATCTATGCTGAACTTTGACCTCCAATTTCTCAAAAACTAAGGCCCATTTGAAGCAATCCTTTCACTAGAATAATTAGGTATAAAAACTCTACAATATACTTTAAATTCATCAAAATCAGTAAGCACCATGTTTGGTGGTCCACTTGCTTACCAAATGGGAATTGATTTGGTAAGTAGTTTAAATTATTCTTCAATGTATTTTTTGAAAGATGTTTTTAGTGACAAAGTCATATTCCTTTCATTACAATCTTTTCTATTAATGTCAAAAAGTCATAGTTCCCTTTTGGGTGATTGCCAAAAATCTGTAGCTATTTTTAGAAGTGTAGAATCATGATGAAAACAAAAGGCATATGGTTTTTGCTTTTATTGCTCTTACTTCACTTAAAATAGCATAATTCCAATTAGTACATCATCAAATAGGAAGGAAACTACTAACGAATGAAACTGTTTGAAAACTGTATTGATTTAGTGACTTTTTAAATAATTTTCGAGCATGATATATTTTTTAATCTATCTGAGCAAAAAACCTATTGTTGCTACAATAAGGGATAATAACTAGCGACAGAATTGTCATAATTGGCAATTGATTGCCCAGAGTAATTTAAAAAGTGATTTCTTTCATTCTTTTTTTCCATATTAATCTTCCATAATTGGGTTCACTTCCAAGCATTGCTTGCTATCATAGCTACAATGTCTTTTAGAGTGAATGTGAATACAACTAAAGATCTTAAAAACACTCTTGCGACGATTCCAATTTCCTCAAATATGCCATTTGACTATGGATTCAATTAAAGAAGATTTTCCAGAATATCAGATTAACTATAAAATGTGGCACTTTGGCACTAAACTGAAATCGGTCAACAAAAAGACATACTTTTTTTTATGTACGTACATTATACAGAAGTAAAAAAAAACCACATTATGCATTTTAATTGTCAGATTGTCGCAAAAAAAAAAAAAAATGAAAATTGCTATTTGGCAGTAAATTATGCCTTCTTTCAATTTATGTTACACAAATAAACTTAGGGAATTCATAGTAAAATTGTACCGAACATTGAAATTTTCAATACGAACGCCTAATTGTGACATTATATTTAGATTTTTCAGTAAATTTCACCTTTGGAGTCCAAACAGAAAGTCATTTGGTTAAGTTGTTTAGGAATTATGAAGGTTTGTTTGGAATACTTAATGTTAAATTCAGTTGTAATAGTTACAAAACAGACTGCAATGTGGTAGTTTTTTAAACATAATTTAAGTAGTACTTGGCAGGATGAGCAGTAATTTTGGATTAAAATATTTAAAACTTCTAGAAGTTGATTTCTGTTTAAAAAAATTGTGGGTTACAATTACTGTTCTTTTCAAAAATTAATTTTGAAAAAATATTTAAAAAAATTCACTTTAAACTAAATTATCTTTTTCTCTGCTTTAAAAAAAAAAAAAAAAAAAAAGAAGAGAGAGTAAAATTTATTCTTCCCAGTGACTTAAAATAATAAACACTAAAAGAAAAAGGATTTTTCATCCAGAGGGCTTGACAATATTTAGTTTTTTTTTTTTTTTTTTTTTACGTTTAGTTGTTTAAAACGTATTTTAAATGATCGTTTCAGGGCAGTAGAATAGTGTAAGGGGGGGGGGGGAGGCAGAGAGATAATATTGTTTAGCCAATAAATTGTTTTATATGAGGTGGGTGGGTGGGGACGAGTTTTGACAAAAAATTAACCTTATTTCCTGTTTATATTCTCCTTAAAAAGGGGCCCCTAGGTTGCAGTTTACAGCAGACCTATTTTAAAATTTTAACAATCCCCAGATTTCATGGCATGTATTATTTAACTAGATGATGAGTGAAATAATCTTGTTTTTATGTATTTATTTTGGAAGAATTTGAAAAATATTTTTTTTGAATCATGACAATGTTTTACAGTGTTTTTCACAGCTCTACTGTTTTCTTATATATCTGTTTACACTATGTTACTGGTGGTATGTATCAGATGATGTACAGCTACAGAAGAAAACCAGTTAATAAGTAGAAATCAAGCATAGGCATTTTAACCCATAGATCTTCTCCAAACTGTGAGGTTTGTTATAATGATAAGGGGGTCTTAAAAGCATCATCTATTCAAATTTGAAAAAAATATTTATCTCTCTTTAATGTAATGAAAAAAATGGCTTCAATAAAGGTATTTTAATTCTCACAATTTTCTTTTTACTTAAAAATGGTAGCACCTTGACTGCTACCATTTTAAAGAATTTTTATTAAAAACATTAAAAAATAATATAAAAATGCAAATATTTAAAAATACCCAGTGCTGGCTATCTACAAATGAGCAGATTTCAGCTTAAAAAAAATTATTAAATTTGGTTCAGTAGAAAGCACAGGGCAAATAAAAACTGGCTTGTGTTTTAAATATACATAGATGCTGCAAGTCAAAAAAGAAAGTCACTTTTCTATGCTTAAGGGAACACAAAGCAAAGAATTACAGATGCAAAATTCAGTATCAATCTTATCACACTCCTTTTCTTTGGGATTATTCAAAGTCTTTTATGGATAGCTCTTCTTGTACATTAAAAAAGTCTAAAAATGTCATTTAGCCTGTACACTATAAATGATTGATATAATAAAGCCTCAAAATTTACAATTGTCTTTGTTATTGTTTTTATAGTTGCTAATGCTTATTACAAGTGATTTTTTTAAAAGTAAAATTTGATTTAAATAATTGTAGTTTCAAGTAATTTTCATACACTTATAATTTTTTTATTTTATAATTTGATTACTTAAAACAGTTATAAAATTTTCACAAACTTTAGGAGCACTTGGTGTGAATTTATAAAAGATAGTGAAAATTATTTTATTACAAATATTATTTTCTAAATATCTATTTAAGATTATATATATATATATATATATATATATATATATATATATATATATATTATCACGGTATTTCAAAATGAATTAACTGAATCCATAGTTTTAATTTCTGTGTTAACTTAACTGTTTTATTCCCCTTAATCTGATCATTCTTGGATACCATGTGCAGGAGGATATTTTGAAAATCAACTGGGTTTTTATTCGGTATGTGGTGTAATATTTCTATTTTTTGTGCTATAAATTAAATATTTAAAGGGTTGTATTGTTTTTTCCATTTCACGCCATTTGATAATGTTCTGTTTTCATCTTGAAACTATTCTTTTAATCATATTGGTTGTTTGGGTACAGGAGAAAAAAAATTTTCAGCTTTTAGCTTTTTTCTCACAGAAAACAACCGATTTGCTTATATCATTGTATCAATTCTGTACTCTTGAAAACGTAATTCGATATATAAGTTTTTCAATTTTTTTTTTCGGTATCCACATTCTTCTTTTTTTCTTCCATATTAATTCTTGTAATTGTGTATAAGGCACTTTATTTTATACATACAGTTCTATATTATAGATTTGTGGTATCCATTTTTACTGTCATTTCACAATATTGCGGTTTTTGATGATGGTTTGTAATGTTTAATTAATGGTTATATATATATATATAAATTTGGCTATGATTTTTTTAATGAAAAAAGTTAAAAATCTGTTAGCTATACAGAAATATTAACATATGAGAACATAAGGCTGATTAAATGCAGCAATGGTTAACTCAAAAAATACTATAACTCGAAAGATATTTACATAGTTGAAATGTACTTCTTATTAATTTAAACTGTGTTACTTACATATCTGTAAGTTTAAAACTTGCTAGCAGAAGGGACTTTCAATTGACTTTTTACAAAAAAGAAAAAAAAAGTAAAGTTATTACATTTTAAGATATATTTAAAAATTTCAACACATTAGCAACCGCTCAAGCTTTGATTTCTGTAGCAGTAGATAAACATATACCAATAAGCAGTATATCAGATTATATTCAAAGGTGAATATCTTTATTAAAAGAATAAAGATATGCCGATTTCAAGAAAGGTAATTTATACGACAAATGTTTCATACAGATAAGACAATGAATAAATTTTTAAACACAGAGTTCTTGTAATAATTACAAGTCATAATATTCTAGGGTTCCTGATAGGGTGCGAGATTGTGAAAATTTCTCACATTTAAAAAAAAATCTTGTATGAGAAAAAAAATTCATTGCGAAATATTTGTGCTACATAAATATTTTATTTATGTGAGATATTTTTATCACTTGTATCCAGTCAAATTACTACCATGATGAGTTTCAAGAATTTCATCCATTCTGCAATTTCTTTTCATTGTTGAATATAATAACTTATTTTATTCCAATGGTCTGTCCTGGATAGAAATTAATAACTATGGATATTCTTGGAGATGACTTTAGCGGTAGCCATGCCAGCAATAACCGATAATGGTAAACACATAAAAAGGTTACTTAAACTTACTTCATACATAATTGTTAGCAGAATGTTCTATTAAAAACAGTTAAAAAGTCTAAGTCTTCCTGAAATGGAAGAAGCTTTTGAAAAAATACATTGAGACTCACCCAGAACTGCAATTGTTGAAAGATTTTTCAACACCCAAAACAGAATGAAAAATAAACATCACACCAGACTCAGAAAAATATCAGTAATAACCAGTGTAAAAACACTTAGTGGCAGTAATTTGCATATGTGTATGAATACCTGTATCTCTCAAAATTATGTAAAAAAATAAAATATTTTTGACCAAATCTTTTTAAATCTCCCTTTGAGCCATAAGGTTAGATTTTCTACCCCATATTTTTTTTTTTCCTTATGGGAACCCTGATATTTCTTAATTTAAAGAAGCTAAAATATAATTTTATTTAAAATTTAAAGGCCAAATGATCAGTATTGAATATAAATAATTTCAATTGTCAAAGAAATTGTTTTTGATATTACATTATAATCAACATTCTTTAAAAAACAATTAATTAAAAAGAACAAAAAATATTCTTTATTTTTAGTGGTTAAAAAGGAAGTAATATGGGGGAAAACAAAAGCTGAAATTTGAAGACTTTCTCTTCATTTTCTTAATCAGAGTAGAAAGCTTTTATTTGAAACAATTCTTTACAGAAATTAACAAGTGAATAAATGAAGAAAAAATGATTTATTGCATCAATTAAAAAATAAAAATAGAAAAAGAATAATCTTTTATACAATTTATTATCCCTCTATAGATTATTTCAATATAATAAATGATAAATAGATTTTTAATGCACCACAATAAATTCACACAACAGTAAAATTAATAAAATAAAGTAACAATAAAATGAAGTGCAAACAAAACTGTTTCAGATTATATAAAATAAAAAGAACAGAAATATGAGTAATAACTATTTTATTACTATATCTATCAAAAATAATTTTAATCCCCCATCCCTACCCCTGGAATTCACAATGTTAATTTGTTATTAAATGCAATCTTTCAATAAAATGAACAAATACGACATAAAAAAGAAAGCTACTTCAAAAAACAATAATAGGAAAAGAAATGCATTTTAGATATTTAAAAAATATAACAAATCAAACAAACGGTAAAATAACTTGAGATTCAACTTCACAACATGAATAGATTGTTTGTTTAAGTTTTTACTTTTAGAAAATCAGATAAATTGTTGTCAACAGAATATCAAAGAAAGATCATGCACCACCATAATAGCAGAAGTAAAAAACTATCTTAGTATTTTACATAATTTTGTGGTAGACAATTAAAATAATACTAAACACCCTCATAGTGGTTTTAAATTCACATTTAAATAAAAACACACAAAAATTATTCATACTTATTTTAGCTCTCTTCCTTTTTAGTGCCATACATTAATGTTTTTTTAATGCTATAGAGCAACATTTTTAAATATAGGATATGGAAACTAGTTCAATTCAATGTAGCCTGTAGAAATATACGTCACTTGATATTTACAGAATATGAAATTACTTTTACAATAATAGTCAATTTTCCAATAATGACATTCAAAACATTTAAATCATTAAATTTTGCCTTACTCTTACTTCATAATCCTCATATGCAACAAGCATTTTCTTAATATGCAACGGTACAATCATGAATGTGCGCTCTTTATATGAAATTAAGAAAATATCTTATTTTCACATATGTACAATTCTGTTATTATACTTTAGTTATAAAATAATCATTTATTAACAGAGCAGTAAAACATTAATATCTCAAACTTCTCCAGGTCTCATAAATTATTTTAGAAGGGCAATTGACAGTACGAAAATTAAGAAATAGAATTTACTATTATAAAATCCCAGATGATAATTGTTAATTACTAAAACTTTGAGTACTAATAAAAGGTACATGCTTATGTAGCATTAGCATGAATTTAATTGGATAATCACAGATTTTATTCCTTAAATCTAAAATTTAAAGTTGTAAAAATACCGCTGTTCAGTTAGTACATCATTAATTAAAATTAGTAAGGCAGGAGGTAAACAATATTTATACAGGCAAATAGGTGGTTAACCAAAAACAAGACTTATGACATACAGGATCACTTCCAACGTCCTGATAGTTGCTCTCTTCTTCTAAAGTTAAATCATCATCCTCTTCATCAATGCGAGCATGTTTCTCACAATCATAGGTGCAACTTGGATTGTGTTTCTCACCTGACATTGTTATTACAGGGCAATTCAATCGCTCTTTCTGGAAATTTAAAGATAATATCTCTTCATAAGGAACATGGATTTAAAGTTCATTGTTAAATAATTTATTAAATTCTGAAAAAATATATCTAGACCATGTATAGAAACAGTTACTAACATCTACATAAATAGAAAGATCACAAATAAATATGTAAATAATAACAATAATAAACTATTCAAATTTAGGACATAAAAACAGAAATTACAAAATATGAGTAGCAATTTTTTCAACTAGGCGAAAATGTGTCTATTCCACAACTCTAACCTTTGGCTTTACTTTGGTAAACCTTTTGACTTTAATTGCCAATGCTCTTCCAATTAAGCTATATTGACAACATCCCAGACAACACAATATTCACTCAGACAACTATTTGCTAAAGAAATCTGGTCGATTTGAAATAGCTCGATAGAATAAACCACAGGTAAAGGAACTCTAATAAACTATGGATGTGTAATTACACTTTAATCCTTTTAACACAATCAACTGATTGATAAATAACGAATATTTATTTACCAATTAGTTGATTGTGTTAAAATAATTAAAATCAAATGTAATTATGAAATATGGTCCATCTGAAAAAAGTCCTTCCGGCCAGTGCCGGGAGGAAGAGGTAGCTTTCATAATCCTTATTAAAAAAAAGGCAACTTATATCATGCAAACACACGAAGCTCAATTTAGTGGAAACCGAATATAGGAGATTCAATACTAATTTTTATCAATATAATGAATGAGAATTTCGCGAAATTAGTCAGCTTTAAACAAGCTGCTTTTCTTTAAAGTAACTTATATTTGGCTGCCAAATTTGGCAATTTCTTAAAGTGCCTGTCATTTTAAGACAACATGGTGGATGAGGCTAAGCAGTGAACTTGGTCGAGACCTTAGTAATTGCTCTGCACATGCTCACTCACATCGGAATCGGTTAATATATAGGAGTGCTGTCGCATGCAAAAAATCAGATTTTTCAAAATGTCACCCACAATAGAAATTGAAACTGCTATATCTGAGCCATTTTTTAAGGTAAAGACAAACAAAAAATGCTCCTGAATCCTTATATCAAGATCAAATACTTAAGAAAGAAACCTTTTTCAATTTCTAATTTTTTTGCACCTCACTTTAAATATATATATATTTTTTAATTTAATGGCCGCCATTTTGAAACAAGATGGCTGATGAATCTGGCCAGCGAACTTGGTCGAGGTGTTGATGTATACTATCCACATGCCTTCTTACATCGAAATAGGCGAATACGTGTGTTATCGCGTGACAAATACAAGATCGTTTCAAAATGTTAGCCATGCTAGAAATTCAAAGTGCTATAAATCAACCATTTTTTAAGATATCAACAAAAGAACAAATTTTCAGAAACAAAAACTGCTCCGGAATCTTTGTATCAAGGCCAAACACATAAAAAAAATCTTTTTCATTTTCCAATTTTTTAATACCTCATTTTGAATTTAAAATTTAATTTTTTTAAATGGCAACCCTTTTGAAACAAGATGGCGAATGAAGCTGGCCAAAGAACTCGGTCGAGACATTGGTATGTACTATGTACAGACCAAGTTACATCCAAATAGGTTCATAAATACGCCTGTTATCGCGTGACAAAAATCAGGTCATTTTAAAATGTCAGGCACAAGAGAAATTCAAAATGCTATTACTCAGCCATTTTTTTTTAGATATAGACGAAAGAAAAATTGTTCCGGAATCTTTGTATTAAGGTCAAACACATACAAAAAAAAAATCTTTTTCATTTTCCAATTTTTTGGTATCTCATTTAAATTTTTTTAAATGGCCGCTATATTGAAACAAGATGGCGGATGAAGCTGGCCAACGAACTCGGTCGAGATATTTGTATGTACTATGTACACACCAAGTTACATCCAAATAGGTTCATAAATACGCCTGTTATCGCGTGACAAAAATCAGGTCATTTTAAAATGTCAGGCACAAGAGAAATTCAAAATGCTATTACTCAGCCATTTTTTTTTAGATATAGACGAAAGAAAAATTGTTCCGGAATCTTTGTATTAAGGTCAAACACATACAAAAAAAAAATCTTTTTCATTTTCCAATTTTTTGGTATCTCATTTAAATTTTTTTAAATGGCCGCTATATTGAAACAAGATGGCGGATGAAGCTGGCCAACGAACTCGGTCGAGATATTTGTATGTACTATGTACACACCAAGGTACATCCAAGTCGGTTCATAAATACGCCTGTTATTACGTGAGAAAAATCAGGACGTTTCAAAATGTCAGCCACGCTAGAAATTGAAAATGCTATAACTCAGCCATTTCTTAAGATATAGACGAAACAAAAACTGCTCCCGAATCTTTTTATCAAGGTCAAACACATAAGAAGAAAATATTTTTTCAATTTTCAATTTTTGGTACCACAATTCAAATTAAAATTTTTCTTAAAAATTTAAATGGCCGCCATTTTGAAACAAAATGGCGGATGAAGCTGGCCAACAAACTCGGTCGAGAAATCCGTATGTACTATGTACACACCGAATTACATCCAAATCGATTCATAAATACGCCTTTTATCGCGTGACAAAATTCAGGACGTTTCAAAATGTCAGCCACGCTAGAAATTCAAAATGCTATAACTCAGCCATTTTTTAAGATATAGACGAAACAAAAACTGCTCCGGAATCTTTGTATAAAGGTCAAATACATAAGAAAAAAATATTTTTCCATTTTTAATTTTTTGGTACCACATTTCAAGTTTTAAATTTTTTTAAACATTTTAAATGGCCGCCATTTTGAAACAAAACGGCGGATGAAGCTGGCCAACGAACTCGGTCGAGACATTGGTATGTACTATGTACACACCGAATTACATCGAAATCGGTTCATAATTACGGGAGTTACAGTGTGACATAGGTCTGATATATATATATATATATATATATATATCAATTTTGAACGGAGGGTGGTTTCGGGGTCTGGGGGTCATGATCGATGAAAATATACCAAAATTTTTTGAAATCGCTTTCCTCCGAACGGCTGCAATAGGTAGCTTTTTTGTAAAGAAAGCTACCTAAAAACTAATCCAGAAATTCATTCTATAATGAAGGGAAATCTCTCCAAAATAATTATTAATGCAAAATATGTTTAACTTTGTAATTTTTAATTCATAAATGAATTTTATAATAAAATGCAAAATATGCAAACGATTTTCCTAATAAACAAAAAGCAGCAGTAATTTTTTATATGTCAAGCAATAACTTAGTTTCAATGAAAACTTTAATGGAATTTTTAAAAGCAAATTTATTAATAATGAAGAGAAGGATTTTTTTTGTTGTTCAACTGGATAAATCATATTCAACGTTGGAGTAGCACAGCTGAGGTTTATTCAAACAGAGCAAAAAATATCCAAGATATTCAGATTCCAGTCCTGATCTGGACATCTTTCGCTCTGTTAGAATAAACCTCAGCTGTGCTACACCAGCCTTGAATAGATTTATAATTTCTTTTAAATTACAATATATATTCGTGTATAAGTCAAAGAATATTAGACAAAATTTGGGAGTTGAAAATGGGGGGTCAACTTATACACGAGGTAGTAAAAAGCAAAAACGCAGATAATCGGTGAATGGGCAAGTAATCACGTGAGAGATAAATGCAGACAATGGTCATTTCTCTGTGATTGACAAAAAAAGCTCAACAATAATGTCCCTGTAGTTGTTCTGCACCCACTTTCTCTTGGTACAGAATTCCCTTCAATACAAGGGCATTCCTTTCAACATTTTAACATCCTTTTTAAAAAGAGCTCAACTTGAGAATGCTTCTAGATATCTCTTCTAAAAGTCCTACAATACAAAGAAGTAGTATATTTTAGCAGTCTAAGAAGTTGTTCACCCTTGTAAATAAGGCTTGAATAGATTTTTGAAAGAATTTTTTCTTTTTAAATATCATTGAATTGATGTGAATAGGTTTAAAAATAGTTTAAGCTTCTTCTGTTTTACACAAGTATACAATTTTAAAACGTTGAATTAAAAGAAAAAAAAAAAAAAACATTAGAAAAGCAAAAAAGCTTACTAATTTAATGAAAATTTATTATTATTATTTTTTTTTATCCTCGATTACAAATCATTCTTCAAAATGCTACCAGAAATGTGGTTCAACTTATACAGGAAAATTAAATTTTTTTTTCAAAATTTTGCTTAAGAATTGGGGGGTTGACTTATACATGAGTATATATGGTATAAAGTATATCTTTATAAACTAGATTGTTCTTAAGATAACAGTATGTTGGTGGTTTAAAAATCACTACTATTCTAGAAACCAAGATATGCAGTATTTTCAGCAAACAAATATGAGTTTTATTATATATTTCACATATTCAAGAATAAATTAACCTGATAACCCTCAGTTATCTGAATGAAGAAAAGAAAAAAAAGAGCAAAAGTTAATTATTCCCAGGAATTTTTTCTACAAAATGTTTTTAGATGTTCACTTAGTTTAACTTTAAAAAAAAAAAAAAAAAATCAAAAAATCTTTAAGTGATTTTAATTTTTAAAATATGAAAATGTATTAAAATTTATCAACCCCTCCCCCACAAAAAAACAGTCGAGCGACAATTATCCAAATGTCGATTAACCGGATTCTCCAATTAACTGGATCGATCAAGAACCATACTTTTTTCCTGCCTTTTTAAAAAATTTTGAAATGAAACTTTAGGCGCAGTAGGGTAAATTTGGCTGGAAGTCACGAAAGTTACCCATTAAATAACCATTTACTAATCCTGAAATAATAAAATCACCAACAAATGCAACAAGAGCAATGCATAAAAATCAACTGTTTCTAGAACCTAAGAAGTTTCATTTCTAATGCGTGAGAGTCCCCACATATATCACCTCCCCCCCATGAACACCCCTCTTTATCTTCAAATTCTCTGAAGAGGGTCGCAAAATTGCTTCTTTTGTCCATCGGTGTCTTCGGAAAGAGGGATAACCCTGCCCTCTCTCTGGTTGCATTGCTCGTATAGTATATGAATATATACATGCAATAATTTCTGTGTACTTCTATGTATAACTTTATACAAAATTTGTAGAAAAAAAACCCTTCTAAATGCACCATTTGCAATATGCTAAAATGTGCACTAGTACAATTGCCAGTCCTAAGCCTGGAAAAAGTGTGAAGGGATGTTACCTAAAAATTATTGCCATAGCCTTTTTTTAAAAAGTTGTCCAATTATCCGGATTTTTCATTAACCGGATTGGCCTCAGTCCCGATCGGTCTAGATAATCGGCACTCTATTGTAATAATAATAATAATAAAAATCATCTTAGATTCCTAACACGTGCAGATGGATGCGTTTTCCAAGAAAAAAAAGGACTGATTATTCACATGCCTTAATTTAATTACCGTAATTTTGCACGTACATGCCGCACCCACCGTAAGCGCCGCACCTCTGAAAATACATTAAATTAAAAAAAATTTCGACAGAAGCGCCGCACCTACCGTAAGCGCCGCACTGTCGAAAAATTGTTTAAAAAAACGAAATAGCTGCGTAAGCGGCAAGGCAAAAATGTATTAGCAAAATCTGATTAAAATTAACTAAAAATATTGATAAAATCTTAGAAGAAATGAGATTCATGTAATGTTTGCAATTCCTAAATATCGATGCATTTTAATTTATCTCGTAATTTTTGTCCTAGATTCCAATGCTACGTTTTTTTCACCCGCTTCCTTTTTTCAACATGCAAACCGCCGATTCTGCGTTTGTTTTGATTTGCTAGTTGCTTGGTTGAGTTGTTTGATTGTAGCGCTATTTATCTGCGACATTCGGCAATAAATTCATTGCGATCGCACCTGCGATTAATGCGATTTACTGCATACCAAAATTTATTTTAAGTCAATTAAACTTTAAAAACACCTTTTTAAGACATACTTTGCATTTTTATAGGTCTTTTAAAGTTTTTGTAAGATTTTATAAAACTTAATTTTTTTAAATTCAAAAGTAAGTTATCGTCTGGGTGATGCAAATCGCATAATGCTTCCTGTATTCATAAGTTTAGTTGGTTGAATTTGACAACAGTCAATGATTGTTTACTTCTGTGTAAATATGCGACGCTGTGTAGCAAGAAATAAGATATTCAAAATATGATTAAATTCGTCTTTTGACGTTTATAAATCTTATATTGAATGTTTATAAATGCTTTTCCAAAAATAGTTAAAAGCTTGGCGTAAGATAAAAAGATGATTTTAAAATGTGGAATCAACGTATACGCCGCATCAGCGTAAGCGCCGCTCCCAGCAGTTTTAAAACTTTTTTTTACGTATGTGCCGCGGCGCTTACACGCGAAATTATGGTATGAAATTTTATGTTTAAGATAATCTTAATTTAGGTGATTGTAGAAGAAAATGGGGAAAAAAATCAAATGTAAAACAACAGAAATGCTAGACCCTTTTATGCCACACAGATAAGTTGTAACAGGGTACTAACGTATAAAGTACATTATTCTTAATTATTAATTTATGTTTACATTGCCCAGAAGTAATCTAAGAAGATTAAGAGCATTGTTTGTTAAGAGTTCATATAAAACAGGCATTTTAAAAAAATTGGTGAAATAAAACTTCTAGAATTAATATAGCCCTAAAATCAAATAAAACTTCCTACGTTCAATCTAGTATATATTTTTTAATCTACTATATTCCCAATTTCAATGGTAATGAGTTTCTATTAAAACTATTTCACAGTTTAGTTAAAAACATTTAGAACTTTATAAATGTTACAAAATTATTTAAAAAATTAAAGGTGTCTGAAAAATTTGCACGCTATTATAATTGCAATCAGGGTTGCAGAATGGGGATAGAGCAGGTAGAAATTCTCAGTGTCTGGCTCTTTTTAAAGGGTTGTCATGGGTCCTGTTTTTTAGATAAAACAGTAAGAAACAAACAAAACACACAGTTTTTTTTTATGTACAATTCTTTAAAATAACTAATCAATAATAAAAAAAAAAAATCAAAGTTAAAATTTGAGTTATATAGTTTGTGTATATTAATTTTTTATACAACCCTAAGAAAAATATTAAAAAAACGCCCACCTACTTTTAAATTATCAGCTTTGATGCAACTATGGAATGGATAAAATAGTGAAATTCCATGGGAGGGCCTCAGCTTTAGAGGGCCCCACAACAGCTAAAATTGGGAATATGACGTAACTGAAAATTATGTTTCCACAGTTTGTTAATTTAGCGATATTTAAATTTTACACAAATATGCATTACCTTTTAAAAAAATAATTATTCAACATGTTTATTTACCAGCATATTTAAGATCCTGAATTTGAATTACTAATGGAGCCTGCAAACTCTCTCTGCATCCCTGATTAAAAAGCATATATGCAAGAAATAACTATAAAAAGTAATACTAACTGGTCCACTCCTTGACTGCGGCCTAAAGCCAGGCCCTGGTGGTAAATTTTTCTGCACACAACACACCACCCCAGGACTGAAATGAAGCTCGACGTGAAATCTTTCTTCTGAACAAATATCCTATAAACAAATACAAATACATATTACTACATATAAAGGTGTACAGTGGTGGTCAGAATTATAAGAACAATTGAAAATTGAGCAGAAAAATATTATTTCTGAACTAAATAAAGTGAAATTTATGCATAAATTGCTTTTTTATACTAGAAATCATTGTAGAATGCAAAACATTGGAAAATGCAAAATATGAATGTTTGGCCGTAGTTAACAAAATATGTCATTGTAAAAATTGGACAAAATTATAAGAACAATGCCTTTTTTTTGCCTAAAATACACTAATAATTAATAATTTACCCATTCTTCTCAATCACTTTTATCAATCTTGACGTCATGGAGTTTGATAGTTCCTTAAGAACGTTCTTGGAAATTTTTGATCAGGCTTTTTCGATGGAGGACATGAGCTCTTGCTTGTTTTCATATTGTATATCATTTTTTGTATACTTCGTGCTCCAGAATACCCCACAGATTTTCCATTGGATTCAGATCAGGGCTTCTGGCCGACCAATGAAGTAGTTTCACGAAATTATCATCAAACCACGATTTTGAAGTTTGGTAAACATGTACTGAGGCATTGTCCTGCTGGAAAAAATAGTCTCCACTCGTTATTAACGGTGCTTCCGGTAAAAGATTATCACCCAATACATCAATATAACTCTCAGAATTCATTCTACCCTGCACAAAAACTATTGGAGTAGTTCCACCAGTTGCGAAACCTCCCCAGACCATTATTGAGCCACCTTCAAATGCATGTTTTGAGAAAATTTCCTTTTCTCTACGGAGATCATACCAGAAGTCGCGAAAACCATCTGGTCCATCCAAATTAACCTTTTTCTCATCTGAAAAGACAACATTACTCTACTTTTTTCCCATAGTAATGCATTTTTTGGCAAACTCCTTCCTCAGTCTCTTATGAACTTTTGTAAGAGACGGTCCTGACATATGTTTACCATAGCGAACCTTTTTTTCTTTTTGTAAAGCATGTCGAACAGTTCGAGTACTGCATTCTAAGTTCAATTCACGTTTTATTTCTGTTGACGTTTGTTTTTTGAAGCAAGCTTGCCTTATTATAGTTCTTTTCTCCTGTACAGAAACAGAAGATGGCCTAATTGTATGTCTTTGCCGCTCGTATTTACCGGAATTTTTAAGATAATTGTAAATAACCGTTCTTGATCTATTCAGCTTTGTCGCAATTTGACATACAGAAAGTCCTGAACTTTTAAATGCATCCACTTTCCCTTTCTCAAACACCGAAAGCTTTGTACCTAGCGGCATGACTGAAAAACAGAATATGACGATCCCAAACGCTTACTATGCATTTATATCGTCACTGAGTTCCGTGTGCAGAGCAAAAAATATGCAAATTTTACTTTTTAGAACACACAAATACAGTTGTTCTTATAATTTTGTCCATATCAGATTGCTGTACAAATCCATAATACATTTTATGAATATGAATTTTCCACATATTTCCATAAAAACTTATAAAAATATTCTTCATTTTTCTTTTAGTTTCCATCCATTAAATTTGCACAAGTTTCCGGCCAAATGTAGCCAAGATTTGGCGATTTTTTCCTTGTCCTTATAATTTTGACCAGCACTGTATTACAGTCCAAGGATGTCCAACTTCTTGACTTGTTTGGACCACATTTGCAGGAAAATATGGGTCCTGACCATTAGGACTGGGCGATGCATCGATACATCGCGTGATATCGATTTAAATCATAAATCGTCAAACCGATTTCCCAATCTTTCGTTTAGTGATGAATCGCGCCCATACGATGCATCACGCCAGTACGATGACGAACGAGGCCGATTAGCAAGACTGGTTTCACCTCCGATCTTCGAACGCTTGCGCGATGCATCTCTAATACGGAGATCGCATGGATGCAAAGCCGCCTAAAGACTTGAGAAGGCTTTGATGGATGATGAGCGAGATCGGTGGTAAGACCGGTTTTTCCCCCACGATCTTCAAACACTCGCTTGCAGCAGCACTAATCTGGAGATCGCATCGATGATGAGCAAGACCGGTTTCTTCTACGATCTCCGAAGTAGATCGTAGACAACGCACACACGACTTGTCGCTTAAACGGAGATCGGGATCGAATCTTTCATTTTAGGTATCGAGATTATCCAAAATCGATACCAATCACAAATCATCACATTCTCGATTACAAGTCTTTTTTTTTTTCTTTTTTAATGATCGGCGAGCAACACCACGATCACGATGTACGTACGTATGAGAAAAATCGGCGATGTGATATGTCAAGTATACATTTTCGCACTGAATTAGTTATTCCAAAACCTATTGTAGTCAATTAATATAATAATTAAATAACAATTGACGCTATTAGTTTTAGTAAGAAATTCTTCCTAATTTTCTAAATCTTTAGTAAGGAACTTTTATTTTAGTTTATTTTTTAATGGCATTGCAACTTATTTGGGGAAACATTGTAATTATTGTACTATTCTTAAGTATTTATTTAAAAACACTTCATATTGCTTTCAATCAATTGAGACCGAATTTGCTTTTATTAATCTAGCTAAAAATGTATTTTATTATCATCAAAATTAGGAATGAGCCTTCTATCAAATATTTAAAATTGCTTTTTTAAAATATAATTTTTTTTTCCTATAGGATCCTACATATTTTTGGTTACTTTGAAATAAATACTTCAAGATTTGTAAATAATCTGGTTCAGAATATTACTTTTTTAATTCTTTATATTATTTTTGAGAAATTAAGTTTTAATGTCCTTGTAATCTACAGCCCTCCAATAATTATCTGCGGTAAATCGGCGTGTTTGTTTTATAATAAAAATTTGAAATTTCATTTAAGTGTGACAGGTATTCATTACTTTTTGACGTTTTTCAAAGGGCTCCGCGCCCAACCCCTCCTCCCCGTATCTTCTTTCTACCTGTTTATTCTAAGGGGGGGGTCCCTCTTTTTACCCAGCAAAAGCATGTAACTTTAGAAAACAGATGTTTTGTTGCTCTGTATGACTCGCATACAAAGTCCTAATATGTCATACTCGTACGAAAAATAGATAAAGCAATGCATTCTGCATTGCGTTTTTTGTTTGAAAATCGTTCCAGAACGACACGTGTTTTCTAAATTGATCTGTTTTTTTGTTTTTTTTTTAGTTTATGCCTTTAATACAACCTAAATGGCCATTAAAGGAAGATGTTAATAAAAAATGAATGATTATCCTGAAAAAAAAATGATGTGTTTAAAATAAAAATAGAAAACTTCTTTTAAATAAATACTTTTTTCTTTAATTCTATGTAGCCGCAAAAGAAAACATTATCAATGGATGGAAAGCTTATCTGATTATCTTTTAGCATCCGACTTCTCCGAGCTAAATAAACAAACCGCAGATCGCACTTTTTTTTCTTTCCAGTTCTAAGAGTGGACATTTTTGTGGGTACTATAATTTTTTTATTACTTATTATATTTTAATAAAAATTTACTACGTAGCCCAATTCATTATTGCTTGCTAAACTATCAACTTGCTAAAAATTTGAAAGAAATCGGCCAATTAGCAACAAAGATAGCAAATTTTTTTTTAATAGTAAGGAAAACAAGCGCTCTTTTTCTTTTAATCATTATTTCTATTTGCTGCTCTTTTTCTTTTTTGGCACGAAATTTTCTGACACTTTCACGGAAGGCTTTTTATACTTAAAGGGAATTAAATTTTCAGACCTTGACTATTGAAAAATTTATAATCGCAAAGCGTGTTCCTTTTTTCGATAAATATTTTAGATCTTGAATTTAAAACAGCTACAGAACGCGAAAAAACTAGAAATCGCGTAAAAAAATTGCGAGATTAAAATATACGCAAAAAATCGCATAACATTTAAATCATATTGGAACAAAAAGGTAAAATAAAAACTTGAAACCGGATTCCTTTTACAAATATAAAAAAAAAAAAATGCACGAAATGGAAAAAAATCGATACACGATCAATTAATACGAATAAACTATTGAAAATAGGGCAAAATTTATTATATTAAGCTAAAAGATTACAACCTTTTATGAACGTCAAAAAATCCCAGCGAATCCCGAAAAAACCCCTAAAAATCGCATAAAAAACCTAATTTATTAAATAGAGGTAAATGATTGAAACTGGATTACTTTTACTAATGTAGAAAAATTGCATGTGAAACGCGAAAAAAAAAAACCCGCTCAAATTATCGGGAAAAAAGAAAAAAATAGTTAAACATTAAAAAATCGCTTACTGCAAAATTTACTATAGATTAAAATCGGATTTCTGTGTTACAAATTTCGAAAAATTCTGTGAAATGCGGGGAAAACCCTGCAAAAACCGCGAAATTTCTAAAATCTTGTACGAATTCAGATTAAATTTTATTGAAAAGAGGTCAAAAAGTTCATTAAATTGAACTAAAAGTTCGAAACTGGTTTCTTTGATGTGGAAAAACTGCCGTAAAATATGAAAAAATGAATTAAAAATTCGATTTTTTAAAAAAAAGAACGAATTTAATAACGAGATTAAAATATCCAAAAATCGACTTTGAAATGCTTAACTTCCTACATACAAGCTAAAACAAGGGTGATTCTGAGTAAAAAGAAAAATTTCTGAAATTCACAGGAAATTTTCTGAAAGGCTACAACAAGGGGGGGGGGGGGGTGTCCACTCCCGCCACTATGTGTTTTTTTCCGCGCTCCTTAGACTACATTTGCGCTTTTTTCACGCTCTTTTGACGAAATTTGCCGCTTTTCGAGATCTTTCGACGAAATTTGCCGTTTTACCGAGATCTTTCGACGAAATTTGCCGTTTTTTTCGCGATCTTATGACGCAATTTGCCGGTTTTTCGCAATCTTGTGACCAAATTTGCCATTTTTTTGCGATCTTATGACGAAATTTGTCGTTTTTTCGCGATCTTATGGCGAAATTTGCCGTTTTTTCGCGATCTTATGACGCAATTTGCCGTTTTTTCGCAATCTTATGACGAGATTTGCCGTTTTTTCGCGATCTTATGACGAAATTTGTCGTTTTTCGCGATCTTATGACGAAATTAGCCGTTTTTTGCGATCTTATGACGAAATTAATCGTTTTTTCGCGATCTTATGACGAAATTAGTCTTTTTTTCGCGATCTTATTACAAAATTTGTCGTTTTTCGCGATCTTATGACGAAATTTGCCATTTTTTCGCGATTTTATGACGAAATTTGTCATTTTTTCGCGATCCTATCACGAAATTACTCGTTTTTTTGCGATCTTATGATGAAATTACTCGTTTTTTCGCGATCTTTTGACGAAATTACTAGTTTTTTCGCACTCCTTTGACGAAGTTTGTGTTATTTTCGCGATCATCTGACGAAATTCACGAATTTTCTCGGAAAGATTGACGAAAATGATTTTTCCTACGACCATTTGTCGAAATTTGAGATATATTTTATTTCCGAATTTTCGGATTTATGACTGATTATTTTTTAATTTTCGAAATGTCTGCCTCAATTTTTCGGAAAATTCAGAACAGAATCCCCCTTGGTCTGAAAACATATGACTTCCTCCCTTTGCAATCCTTTGCAATCCATTTTTTCGTGATTTTTTTTGACAAAATTGCGTTTTTAAGTGATCTTTTGAAAAAATTCGTGCTTTTTCGCGATCTTTTGACGGAATTCGCGTTTTTTCCGCGATCCTTTGAGAAATTTGCGTTTTTTTCGAGATCCTTTGACGAAATTCGTAAAATATAAATATTATCTTTAATTATAAATCTGGTACTTTGGGGAAGAACTGCTTTAAAAAACAAAGCAAAGAAGTCACTTTGCATATTATTTAACACTTTCCGGCCCGGAGTTTATAAACTGATAAAATAATGAGCTGACACCAGGATTTATAAAGGAATTTATTAGAAAATATAAACTTGCTTATTTTCACGTACATTATAAAGAGAAAATTTTAATTAAATATTCTTGGTGCCGTTTGTCAGTTTTGGAAGGTGTCCTTTTTTAAGGACACTGCCCTCGAAAGGATTAAGCTGAGTAATGAGCACATACAAGGAGAAATATCCCTATTTCTCCTATTTTCTAATTTTTTAAATATTTTCTTAACTTTCATGATGTAAAAAATATTTCTTAATTGATTTTAAAAAATTAAACATTTAAAGAAAATCCTAATTAAAGATAAAAATATTTTTATTTTAATAAAACAATGTCTTATGACAATATTATTACCCCCCCCCCCCCATTCCACTCATGCCAAAAAATCTGCTGAAAATACAAAATAGTAATTCATGAGTGTATGGAATTAATATGTAAGCCTAAGATATGTAAAATCAATTTGTTAGTTGAAGTATTTATTATATAAATTTTAATTAAAAATTTTTCTACATAAACCTCTACTTATAAAAAAAAGTTTTTTCAAAGCATAAAACGAGCTTGAGTATGTAAAACTGCTAAATTTTATATCAAAATTGCAACAATGTTTGCAATACCTAGAGTCTGATATCGCGATGCATTGTGATATCGCGATTTAACCTCAATGATACATCGTGATGTAGAAATCCTAATATCGCCCAGTCCTACTGACCATTCTAAAAAACATTTGTCACAGGCTGGCACATGCACTGTAATAATGTTAACACCCACTGAACAAAATCCAGAGAGGTTCAAGATTTTGGAAGACTTAAATATATATATATATATATATAGAGAGAGAGAGAGAGAGAGAATATGAACATGAAATAAACTAAACTGTGATTCTTTCCCTCAGAACATCACATACAAGACAAATTTTAAACATAACACACACAAAACAAGCAATATAAAAATGTAAGAAATATTAAAAATCCAAAAATAAGCTTCTATCAGCTTTTTTTAAATGAACAATTAAAACAGTTTATCCCCCCCCCCTTTTTTTTCAACAACCTTTTTTCTTGTCTAAGATATTTTTTAACACATTAAAAACCAAAAATTGTCTTCCACGGGGTCCAGGGAGTCAAAACCTCTTCACCACAAAAAAAAAAAAAAAAAAAAAAAAAGTACAACTTTTAGTATTTAATTGTTTTAAATCACTTGATGAATAGTTAAATGAATGAAATATGTTAATGTTAAATAGTTAATAGTTAAATGAATGATAGTAAAATGAGATGAATATTTTTCCAAAATCATTAAAAAAGAAAATTAAAATCCATTAAAAATTCTGGGAGGGGTAATTACCCTCTCTTGCCCACCTTTGTGAGTGCTCATGAATATTAAAGATAGTTGTTAATTAAAACTGACATGTTATGATTGACTTAAGAGCTGCTCTTAACTTCTATTACAATAGAAATACTTTTAAAATTATTGAGCAGATAAACCTGAATTTTAGATTAATCACATAATATTGTGTACTGATTGAACTTAGGTAAGCAAAACAGTTCAATACATTACTGAAAGGAAGTTTAAGAGTTCTCAATTTAGCACTTTCTTATACACTAATTCTGAGCTACTGAACAACTGTAACTAGCCTTTATCGAAAATATTAAAACCACAAACGTTCCCCATTAGACCTAAATTGATTTGACAGAATGATAGCTTTATATCTCTAACATCACTTACATGTATGTCTTTCCAACTTGTAACACAGAATTACATTTCAAGTAGGCACACTCATTTGGACACAGTCAACAGTGTTGTAGTCATGAAAACATGCAGAGAGTATATGCTATAGGCAGAGGGCACTAGAGTTCTAAACGTTCATGGTTAGGGTATACATTATAGCTTTATTTGAGAAACAGAGGGTATACGGAGCTTCTTAAAAACATTCAGAAGGTATACGGCATATACCTGCATATATCCTCCACTACATCCCTGACAGTCAAGTTGTCATACCATTTCATCTAATCAATATAATACAAGAAAAGCATTTAACACACTCTTTTAACTAAAAATTTATACTACTTGCATAATCTTGTATCAATATTTTCAACAAATATGTTATGAAATCCCTATCTCTACCACTATAAAAAAACTATATAAAATTTACAATATTTTAACGAATTTTTTTAATCTGCCAGGCCACATTCATTACTGTGCTGGTTCACATGTTGCTAGCAGGTTGGACAGCCCTGTTACTTAAATTTATAATCTATGTTTTATATACTTTTTTGTAAGCTCAAATAAATTTTAAATACCTTTGTAGGATCTTCATATAACATAATTACAACCTGTGTCATATAATTTAATTCTGAGACAGCACTAACATATTCCATTGCACGCCTCCACTGCTCATCTTGGGTATCTTCTGGAAGACAACTACATAGAAAACAGCCCTCTGGCCACTGAAAATAAAAAAAGAATAATATACTTACTGATATTAATAAACTAGTTAATAAAATAGCAGTAACACATAATGTTATGATTATTATATCTAATAAATTGTTTTTGAAAATTAAAAAATTGGGTTGCTGCAATGAAACTACTAGTTTTAGACCTAAGCAGAAAAACAATCTGTAAAGCAGAGGAATGAGCATATTTAATGATACTAGCAGGTATATGAACAGGGCTGCAGAAAGGGAATATAGTAATTACCAGGAATACTGAATAAATTACCAGAACCTGGTTCTTTTAAGAGGCCCATTTAGACTTCTGTTTTTTAAATGAAGCAGCAAAAAAGTAGAATCAACATGCTTTTTTTTTTAATACTATGCTTACTTTATTCTTTCTTCACTTTGTTGTTATTATTTTTTAAACATACTAAGTAACTTCTTTTAACTAACTCATTTAATTGGCATCTTATATACTAAAAATTGTAAGCATTTCAATCGGTTTTATTTCGGATTGATAAAGGATTGAAAAGAGAAACTCTTCATGATTACACAAGCCCATGCAGCAAACATCATAAAGCATATTCTGATTTTTTTTTTTTTTTTTGACATATCTTCTGCATTTTCCCCCATTTTTTACTTCTTGAACATTTTTATTATTTGACTTTAAGATAAAAAAAATTTTAAATTTACTTTTATACTAAAATATAGATTATGCTATAGGACTTTTTTGACAAACACTAATTTTTTCTATATTTTGTTTATATAGTGATGTTTAAATTTTAATCAAATATGCATCATTTTTAAAAAAAGTAAATATTCAACAAATTTATTTTCTAATACCACATTCAAATCATACCGGGGCCTGGAGTCTGTATCCAATTACAAATAGCATGATAGCTTATAAATGATCACAACAACTATTCAATATCTATACTAGCATGAAGAAGAATATTAATTCTTACTTTTCTAATAGAGAATTTGCATACAACAATGTAGATTTTGGCACATTTTTAAATTTTACTTCCAAAATAAGATTAAAAGAAATAAACTAGAAGAAAAAATGAATATATCAAAGTCAGAAAGGAAACATTTACAGAAGTAAGATTGTCAATTATAAGAACTAATTTTGTCCTTTGACTGAGATTACCTTGACTGAGAAATAAAATATAATAAAAATAGTAAAGTTAATTTTTAATTGATTTTTGTTGTTAAAAATGTTCGATTATTTTTTATACAAAATGAATAAAAAATGATATTTTTTTCTTCTTCTTCTTTGTGTAACATGATTGTTACTATGATTTTTATTTTGATATTTCAACATTTTAAGAGGAAATTTTAAAGATAGTTTACTGTATAAACATGTTTCATGTAACAAAGAAAAGAAATAATCTTCTTTTATTATCAATGGAACACTGAAAACATTTAAAGCAATATTAACCTGTGTATTGATTTGTGTGTCTTTTTAAATAATATTTTTTTTTTCAATCCATTCCCATAGTTTAAAATTGTTCTGCCATTAAAACTTAAAATTATTAGAAGATGAAGGCTTTAATAAGAATTATATGGCATCAAACACACAACATTCCTCCTTTCAGAAAACTCTTAAAATGATCTCTGAAACTTTGGTAAACATACTTGGTGACTTGGGACTTAGAGATTCAATACATCTACCTGCCACAAATCAATAAGAAATGAAAACATTATGGTCTGACTCCATAAAATGAAAGAATACTAAATGATAGGCCAAAAGATTACAATGCATACATTTCACTATGAATATTTATATGAAAGACTGTTAATATAATTATTCTTTCCTCAACTTCTTGCATTACTTATAAACCGGCAGAAAAAATTGTACCTTTTATAAACATTTAATGACATGACCTGACATGACATTGCGGTGCTTAATGAGTGTTAACGCGGCATGAAACGCCACCGCACGTAACCTCTAACTAAATATGAAAATGGAACATAAAGATGAATTTTTAAACAATACACGGCCTAAAAGTGTAATTTGGAAGCTCTGGTGGAGTCATGAAGGCCATTCCAGAGTTAATTTAATGTAAAACAACCAATTTTAAAGTACTAAACAAGGGAAGGAAGAAGAATAAAAATAAATCATAATTCATACTTACATCAAGCAAACCACCATAACGTAGCACTGTTAACAAAGAGTGGATATGACTTTCACTAGTAAAGTAAAGGCGAGTCCTAACATGTCTCTCGGGGGACGAAACACCATGAGAATACCTTAAAAAAGAAAAGAAAAAAAAGCTCTATCAATGATCACGAGAATCACAAAATTTATTTGTTTAACTAAATGTATGGAGATAGTTCTAGATTACTAATTTGAACAAATGATAGGCAAATTAATCATTAACTCAAAGAAACAATGGGAAATTAAACAAGTTCAAAATGACAATAGAAAATTGACAAAATAATTTGAAAGGCTCTCCCTATATCAAACATAGAATAAAAAAAATAATTTAAGAAGATTATTAGAAAAAAAAAATTAATTGATACAATGCCAAAAGTGCAGAAGTTAAGTTTATTTTAGCAGGCATGAAAGTGGGAAATGGGAAAAAAAAGTAGAATTTTTTTTCCATCTACATAATAAGGCCAAACTCGTATAATTTAGACACATTTTAGCAGTTATTCATACAATAAATGAATTATAACTGTACATATGATTGTTATTTACTTTTTGTAACTTAGACAGTATTAAAAGAAAAAAAATAACAATAAATGTATAAATTCATTAAATCAAAAAGAAAATTGGAAACAGTTTGCTAAAAGTGTGAATCCATCCAAATGTATCTGATGAACTTATTTGAAGCACAGAGATTAAATTTTCAAAATAAATGTATTATTTTGAATGATTTGACTGTTTAAGACTTTATTAAAAAAAAAAAAAAAATCCCTATGCTACATATATGCGCGCCAAATTGATCTTTACTCCAGAAATACATTCCCAAAAATGCATCACTGAAATTACCCAGAAGTGACTAATTCATATACCTAATAATAAAATATTCTATTCCAAAAAAGAACCTTATGTAAACTTCCTTTCCCTAGTTAAAGAACTTAATTTACATGATTCTCAGATGCTTATAATAAAAGCTCGCCTTTGATTTGATAGTACAACAATTCAGAAACAAATTCCAAGGATTTGAGTATTCAAAATTTGTAATTATTAAATTTTCTAGACCCCCCCCCCCCCCCCCCATATGCTTCTAATATTTTCTTTGCATTTTTGCATCAATCCAGAGAATGTCAAAATTCGCTTTTAAAAAGGTAGAATTTTTAGGAGGAACTCTTTCATGCCTGTTAGTTAGCATATACAATCAGCGGTAACTTTTGTTTCAATAAATATATATTTAAAAAAATAGGTAATAGTGTCAATAAAAAATAGGCATAGGAATATTAAGTCTTCATAAGTAAAATAAAAAAATATAACCAGAAAAGCAAATTAAGGTTTTATTCATATTGTTATTTTAAATGCATGCATGTACAAGCTTACATAGGATTAAGTCTATTAACATTTTCTGTCTCGTCTGCTGATGGATCAATATTTCGATGTAGATCAGCACGAATTTTCTTCAACAAGGGAGTACAAATTCCAAGACCTATGGTTAGTTTTTCTTGTTGATTGATACCATATTCCTATAAAATACACATATTATGAATAAAAAGCCTTTCAAAAATTAAAATTTATAATTCAGAACTATAAATATTTCAGACATTCTTTCAGTATGTCTCACATTTTATCTTTGAAACTTGGGATAGCTTTAGAAATTTACTATGAATTTTTATTTTTATCTAATCAATCAAAACTAAAATTAATTACCATGAGAATAATAATATAAAGGATAAGGAATGATTTTTTTCTTTTAATTATTTTATATTAAAAATTTTTATTCATCACAAATAATTTTTTCCCTTTTCTTTCCTGGTAATGTATTCATAAATGTACATACTTAATTAAAAGTTAAGTATGCAGTATAATATAAGTAGAGCATCCACGATTTTATTTCAGAAGGCAGTGGGGGAGGGGAAACTGATTTGGAATTTAGTTCTGGTAATGGTCTGCTATTTAAAGAGATTGAAATAAATTGTAAAAGAAAAAGATTTTTCACCATTGCTAGTTTTTTTTAGATTGGCCATTTTTAAAGGTCAGAAGAAAACACTTAAGCCTTTATTGAATAAAAAAGTAGCTCTGTGATAAAACAATTATTTATAATATATTAATGGAAGCATTTTGTTTGAGATTCAAAAAAAGTATCCCAACATTATTCCTACTGCTTGAAACAATAGTTTACTATATTCTCTTTTGGAATTGCCATTAACTTCTTAATTATATTGTTTGTATGCATGTTTGTTATATTCCGCGATTTGTATGAAGTTTTATGAACATTGAAAAATCTACTACTGAAAAGCTTAAAAGGACTGAATATTTTCTGGATTCACATACATAATACTGCCCTTTATTTGAGTAAGAAACTTGTCAAAAACAATTATCTCATGAAACAGACCTATTATTATCATAATACAATAACTAATTTTAATTAAGGGTCAACCGAAACAGGTTTTTAAGACCGAAAATGAATTTTGGTAACCTTCTATTTTTGGGCTGAAAACAAAAATGCCAAATTTTTTTATTAATAATTAATGCATACATAAATATACATAATTATTAATTAATTATACATAATTATTAATAAATTATTATGTGTGGCCAAAGTTGGCTCTCTGTGTCACAGACCAAAATTTTTTATTTACATATAAAATAAAATGTAATTAATTCATCAACAACACAGTATGATTTTCTAATTAAAAATTGTTTTAGGTACACATACCTCGATTTATCTTTTATAATGATTTTTGTATTTGATCATATGTTATACTTGATCTTTCTCAAAGAATATTCAAAACACTTCTGTGGTTTCAAACTAAAAATTTTCTATTACTGTTAAGTCTGCAGTTTTCAATGAGCATGTGAAAAGCATCTTCAAAGTTTAGTCCTATATGCATTACTTGCTTTACAATTTGCACTCACGTCAAGTCAGTCATGACTAATAATTATAAACAGTGAAGTTCATAGCAATAAATATAGAGTGCCTCATTTGAGCCAATACAGCTCAAATCCATAAGTAATGTTAAAAATTTCCGAAAAAAGAAACGAGATATTTGGAATACAGATAGTTTCAATCGAATTTTGGTCTGGCCCAATTTTTGCCAGCATTTTTGCCAAAAATGAATTTTTGTTTTTTCCTTTGAAAAATTTTATACGATTTTTAGAGTTTCTTTTTGTTTTGCAGCGTTTATTTTATTTTATTTATTTATTTATTTTTTTTTTTACATTTGTAAAAGAAGTCTGGTTCCAATTTTTTAGCCCAGTGCAGTAAATTTTGACGAAATTCGGAATTTTTTTCCTGCGATCATTTCAGGATATTCACAATTTTTCCGCAATTGTAATTCACATTTTTCTATCACGATTCTTTGTTGAAATCCACACTTTTTACCATGAACTTTTGACGAAATTCGCATTTTACCATGATCCATTGTCGAATTTTGCATTTTTTTCTGCGATCCTTTTGACGAAATTGGTGTTTTCTCTCTGCGATCTTTCGGTGAAAATTTGCATTTTCTTACTGATCTTTCGATGGAATTTGCATTTTCTTACTGATCTTTTGATGAAGTTGGCATTTCACTTCTGCGATATTTTGACAAAATTCACACTATTGAAAACACAAAATATCAAATCTTCCGGGGGGACATCCCCCCCCCTCCCCCCGAAATCAACACTGTGTTTTTACCACGATCCTTTGACGAAATTTATTTTCACCTGCGACCAATTGACAAAATTGATTTTTTTTTTCCGATTTTTGTAGCATCGTAGTTTATAGGTACAAATCATAGCAACTACAATTTTTTCGTAGCAGTTGGCAGGTCTGTCAATGTATCCTTTTGATTAGCATAACAAAGTCTTCATAACATTATTTCTGAATTTTATCTGAGATATAATCAATAGAAAAAACAAAACACATACTTGAAGAAATTGACAGAAATACATAAATAATAATAATAACATAAAAACTGTCCTTAAAAAATGAACAAAAGTGGTTTTGACAACACTATTATCAAACATTTATTTAATCAACAAGAAATTTATGGCTCAATGACAGTTCACAATATAGTCTGAACAGCGATATTGTTAGATGGCCTTACATGACAATATATTTTTCTAGCTGAACCAGGATTAAAAACTAGGAGGAAATAATCAGCATAGTTGCCAACCTCCCAATTTTTTTCAATACCAATATTTTTATGCAGAAAGACTTGTTTCATACAATCGTACAATTTCTGCAATTAAATAAAACAAAAACTTTTACAAGAATTTACTGGTATGCAAAAAAATACGGGAGGTTGGCAACTATGAATCAGGTATCAATGGCACTAATAATTTTTCTTAGTTACCAAAATGTTCTGTTTAGGTTTAATTTAAAAAAATAATTTGCTCATATTGCATGCATATAAATATGACTAACACTTAAAAAAAAAAAGAAATCTGCTTTGTTTAATTTATTTTACATTTTTTCACTTTAAATCAACTGCAGGGATTAGATTGTAATAAGTCAAGCCTGATTCATACGACTTAGCAAATAACAAATCAACAGCTGAAGGAAGTAGCAGGCTTGTTTATCTTTTAATTAAATTTTAATAATTAACCACACCCCTCAGTCACTTATTCAGTTATACTTAAAGGAAGAACTATTATAATATGATATATTTAACTTAAATAAAGTAAAGCAAAAGAGTGGATTGACAAATTACAATATTAGGAAAAGGGATAAATACATGATTGGAAAAATCTACAAAGTTAGGCATAAAAAATGATGAAGCGGATCTAATATCATAGTCTCCAAGTTGAAATTTATGTATGCAAAATATAATTAATGACTGCGAATTTTGAACTCTGAGTTGAACTGAATATTCATTAACTGTGGCAAATATCTTTTTTTTAACAGCAACAATTTGTTAAACAATTCTATATCCTTCGACATCACGCCATACCCTTTTTTTAAATGCCATAGTTAACTTTATATATTTCTTTTCTAAAAATTAAAAGTGCTGTCAAAAAGTTTCATTTTTAATTACAGGCTGCTGATTTAGCATTTCCAATGACAGTCAGAATCCCAGGTAAGTGTTTGTAACTATGGAAAATTGTTGGAGTAGCGGTGTAAAGTTTAATGAACTTAATATTTTAGATGTAGCAGTATTGATAAAAACAGAAGCACTACAATGAGCTTTTTGCAAATTTTTAAATACAGTAAATTCTGTGAAAACAGAATCACTGGACACTTTTTGGGAAAAATCCATTTTAGACAGATTTCAGTCTTAGTAGGTATACTTGTACGATATTCTTTCCACCAGGGCCATAGAATTTTTTCATTTAAGACAGGTCTCATTTTCACAGGTTTGATTATAATATACAATACATTAAAAATTATGAATTAAACAAAAAAGTAACTATTCAAGTCCCAACTATCAAAAACATGATAATCAACAGCATTACCTATTTTATTGCTTATTAAGATTTGACTGCCCACCAGCAATGGTTGTGATGAAGCCTTCTAGCTTCAAAGTTTAAAATTCTGCTGCAGAATACAACCACTGAGTAGATTACTAGGTTCTGCAAGGCTTTTGGTTACATACTGATTAAACAACAAGTCTTGTATCTTAAAGGGTTATAATGAAAAAAAAAATCCCAGTAATTGGAGTATTTTAATGGTTTAGGAAGTATTTATGGATACTAAAAATATTTAGCAGAAAAACAGAAATTTTCCATAAATGATGAATAAAACTTACTTGAGGTATGACAATATCAGCTAATGCTTTGGCATATATATATAGTTCTTCTGCGTGAGGAAACTGGAGATTATGATGATTATGTTGCAAGTCATACTTTATACAGTCGTAAATGTCAGGGACTTTACTTATGTCAAATTTTCCTGTTTTTAATTTGAAATCTTTCTCAAGCTTTGACCATCGTCTTTGCATTAAATCCCAAGTTTCACCATGGTATAAAGGAGCTTCTGTAGTCAAATAAAAGCAATATTAAATACCTCAAATAATACAAAATTCTATTACACAAAGACTATTTTATGAAACATAAAAATTCAGAAGAATAAGCTAGCCAGAGGAAGGGGGAGGGATACATATATACATATAAACTAAGACTGAAAAAAAAAAATTAAATTTTAACAATAAAGAAGTTGAATGGATCATTTTATGTTAAAAAATTAAATGACAGCAAAAAGCAATTTACAAATACAGTAGACTCCCTCAAATTCGCACAGCTTGGGACCAGAGGTTGTGCGGATTTTAGAATTTTGTGGATTTCTGGTCATTGATTTGTTTACATTTTTGAAACATTAATTTGATTGGTAGTTAAGCAAGGGAAATTATAATGAGTGCTTACAATAAAGTGAAACATTAAAATAAGTAAAGTATTAAAATAATTTATTAGTTTAAACGTAAGTAATTATTAAAATAATTATGTAAAATAAAAATTTAGAACAATATTAAATTATTACCGATGAAATCGATTCAATTCGATTCCAAAAGTCCTATGCTGCCATCTAGTGGTAAAGCGATCGTAAGATCGATACGTCATCATATAGATATGCTAATTTATATTAAAATCAAAAGTAATGTAAATTTATTTAGTAATAAATCCGCTGTAATAGCCAAAAGAGAATGATTAACAAAAAATTTAGTAAAAAAAACATTGCGGTAGTCGCTGATTTCAGAGCCATCTTGAATTTTGTTCCTGCAGCTTAACTGTAAATTTCATTGTTTACATCTGAAAAAAGACACGGATTTTAGGCATTCGCGGATTTTAGGGTCGCGGATTTAAGGGAGTCTGCTGTATAATAATTCAAATCATGTGACTGTCGTAAACAGATATGGGACTAACCATTTCGAATTCCATATGCCAGCCAGCCATTTTTTTTTTTATAAAAATTATTTTTTCGAATATTTTTGCTGCATAAAAGTTACATGATTTTTTTCTCTAATGTACCATCTAATACACCAGCATGGATTATGGCAAAAGAGGGGTGGGGAGGTGGGCATTTTCTGCAGAAGCAATTTCTTACTGATATTTCTTTATGTAATTTCTACATAAATACATTTTTAAATATCTATTTTGGTAGATTTGTTTCATTATTTTAAATATTAGTACAACTATAAATACAGATAGCATATTCAGTAAAAACATAAAAACTCAAGGACTTTTCATACTACTTCACTCAACTGTGAATTGAAATAGTCTTAAGTTAGGCTGAAGAGTTATTAACTATACATATAAAAATGATATCTTGCATTTATAAAAGAAAACATTACATTAATTTACAACTTTAAAATTTCACATGTATCTTTTAAAATTCAACTTTAAATTTTTAGATTTTGATGTAGTTTTCATGGTAACAAGCCAGTTTTACTCACAGAATTTCCAATCCAGAACAGCTCAACTCATATTTATTAACAAAACCAACTTTTGTACTATTTTCTCAAAGTTTTTTTGCAAAAGAACTTTGAGAAAATAGGGCAGTCCTGAAGGTAATATTTCACTTTTTGTTATTTATTTAGTAGAGAAAGTTTGGTGTCCTTTCACAGAAAATTTGTAGAGGCAGGGAGGAATCATGAATAAATTTTATTTTATTTATATCATCACAAAATCTTTATTTAGATGCTTTTGTAATATTTTGATTAGTTATTATATTAGTATAATTTATATATATATATATATTTATTTGTATATAAAATTTATTATGAGGCCTCCAAAGTATATACTCAGCTCTGCCCCCCCCCCCCTCCCCCTCGATCCAAGTGTCTAGATGGACGTAGCTTGGATAATTTATCAATATTTATAATTCAGTTAGTGAGATAGTTGCAAGTGTTGTTATTTACATATGAATCATTAGCATATCTGTTCAAGATAAACTTATCAATAGTTGACATTATAACTTTTTTTTTTTTTTTTAAATGTGGTTTTACTATTTGTTTGAAATTTTAAACTGAGCTACTGAGTGTCTAGTAAATAATGTTACTTTTTCTGTGGACAATGGACATATATTAGTGGTGCATGGATATTTTATTTAAAGAGTGTCAAATTATTAATAATAATATATTACATCCATGTATTAATATTACTGGCAGAAAATGAAGGAAATAAAATACCTTGAAGATGAGGATCTTCTCTCTTTTTCTTGATTAGAATATTCAACTGCTGTATTAAATCATACACATGTTCACAAGCTTTCACAGGGTTTTTAATGAATTGTAATGCATTGTGGATAGACCTTGCTTTAGTTGGGTTTAGCTGCAAAAAGAATCATATAAAAATAGCAGAGAAAATGAGAGGATAAATAACACACATTTAGGCTTTAGAAAAACTCGCATTATTTGAGCCCCAGTGAATTACAAGAGAAATTCAAATCTAATGAAAAAAAAAAAACTTTCCTGCTAAACTATAAGAAAAAAAGATTATATATAAAAAAAAAAAAATTGTAAATAAATAAGGATATATAAATAATTATATAAATAAGGATTCTTTATTAAATAAACAAAGAATTCAAAACAGAAAAATAAAATCAACTTACATGCTCCTGTTAGAAAAAAAGAGAGGAGGGAAAAAATTAGATGCTCAGTCAAACTTACAATATCAATTAATTCTACACTATCTATCTACATCATCTAATCAGAA
Organism: Maratus speciosus; assembly: GCA_963932465.1. Lineage (NCBI taxonomy): Eukaryota > Metazoa > Arthropoda > Arachnida > Araneae > Salticidae > Maratus > Maratus speciosus. The sequence continues at coordinate 571,716,850 of OZ010788.1, read as the reverse complement.
AGACAGAAATATTGCTAAAAGCATATTGGAAATTATAACTGCTGACTAACTGATTTTAAACATTCAAATTCTATTTCTATTCATCTACATCAGGGGCGGTGAACCTATGCCAAGCGTGCCATATGTGGCACACAATAGAAAATTTTTGGCACGTTACTGTTTGAGATTTTACATCAAGGTACAACGAAATTACATGAAATACACGAATTTAAATTGACTGAGCTTGTCTAAATTTCATTAATTGGAAATTGAAATGCAACTTATTTATTTCCATTCCAGTTTAATGTGGGCTCAAAATTTGTTAAATTAAGAGAAAATTGGCGGCTGTCGAAAATAATAGATTATCAAGCATTAAGAGCAAACATGGCGATGATTAAACTTTTGTAACTTGGAATTTAATTCCAGACATGTTTAAAGAAGCTAAAAGTTTGATATTTTTTACCTCTACCTATGCCTGCGAGTCAGCCAGTCATTAATTTCGGAAATTAAGATGAAATGATCTAATAAAAATTTCTTGTCAGATAATTCCAGTTCAGTTTCCATTTTCTTAAAAATAACTAAGCATAAACATGATATTAATTACTTGGTATTCAAAATGGAAATCATATTAATTATTAATTTCTAAAATATAATTCGACATGCACTTCAAACATTTTTGAATCCTAATAACAAAATTTCAAGTAATTTTCATTTAGTAGATATTTTTTGAGGGGGGGGAGGGAGCAGTTATTGGCACTTCATGGCCACATAAAATATGTTTTTGAAAACTCTGGCACGCGATTGTGAAAAGGTTCGCCAACCCTGATCTACATACTAGATTTAAACTCAAAGAAAAATCAATGGACAACCTTCAAAGGCATGTTAAATGAATGGAAATGCCCATTTACGGGTTTCTAGTGTTCTAAAAATTAACATATAAATATGAGACACTCCAATATTAATATGAAATGTAAAAAATATATTTTCTTTTGTGTATGCAGCACAATTTTTATTTTTCAAAATTTATTTAAAAACCAGTATGTGCAACATACATGAGCCCGTGAGATCTGAATGGCCTCACGCCTCTGAATATATAAACAGTCGTCACTGAATAAAATTGTTGGTCAACAATTTTGCATTTCAATTTATAAAACCATAAAGCAATATATCACAAATACCATGTAAGTTAATAATATTAGTAGTTAGATTTTAATATATTAAAATCTGTTTGAAATGTTTTTCACTAATATTTTATCAGAATACTTTTTCTCAAATGAAGTACTAATCAGAGTGTGTATATTAACATATGGGTGCGGCATATACAAAAAAAGAAAAGAAAATATAGTAGGTATTTATTTATTTTTTTAAAAGTAAATTCATGGAAATGCAAAACTATTCATTACATTGAAATTGTAAAATGCTAACCTTTTCAAAATCTTCTTCAGTAAATTCTCGATCAATCTGTAAAGTTTCATGAAGCCTTTGCTTGACCCTGAAAAAAAAAAAAAAGAATTAAATTTCAAATATATTTTTTAATTATATCAATGTATTTCATCTCATTTAATATACAATATTTTAACTTTACACGAGGCTACTTCTTTAATAGTAGAGATGAATATCATAACCAAAATGAGTATTATGTATTTTTCAAAGTAGGAATTTCTTTGAATATTAAAATAATTCTACAGCAGCAAATAATTAATAATAATAATACTAAATAAATAATAATAAAATTCATCAGATCTGACACATGATTAAAGGAAAAAGAAACAAAAACTTGTCTTTATTCTTTTTCATTTCATAAAAGCAAAAAAATGATAAAATAAATAAAAAAATGAAATCCAATCAGGATTGCTTTAGGCTTGCCTACATTTGATGATGCTAACATGACAAAAAATATTAAACTGATATGTATTTCAAAGATTGCTATTAATCTAAGTAACTTCAGAGGCTATGCTTAGGAAATCAAGATCTTAATATTTATGTTACTTATACAGAAAATTTGTACTAAAGATTGTATCACAAAAGTTAGTGAAATTGAAGAAATTTGAAGGAATTGGATATTTATATGAAGTGTGGCTATTAAATAATGAGACTAATGCTCTAAAATATTTTATTTTAAATGTATACATATTTAGTTATTATCTCCTTCAATATACACCCCTCCTTTATCCCTATAATGCTCCATGCGAATTTTCTATTGTTTGAAACAGTGCTGGAAGTTGTCTTCTGTGATCACTTTCATGACATGTGCTGCTATTTCTTTCATAGCTTTAACATTCTGAAATCGGGTTCCTTTTAATGCAGATTTGGCTTTGGTAAACAGATAAAAGTTACATGGTGCCAGGTCAGGTGATTAAGGCAGATGGTCTAACACTGGGATGTTGTACTTGGCTAGAATCGTCTTGAGAGAAAATGCAGTGTGAGCTGGTGCATTGTCCTGATGAAGCACCCATGACTTGTTCTTACACAATTCTAGTCTTTTTTTCTTTTTATTTTCACAGAGTTCAGCAAGGACCTCAAGGTAGTAATGTTGATATATATAGGGCTATAGGGTAAAAGGCTTTATTTGTTATTTTTATGTTGATTAATAGTTTGACCTTCAGGAACCCAATGAAGGTACATAATCCCATGAATATCGAATATTTTTTCTTAAACCATTCAAAACCCATGCATGTGATAAAAGTTCATTACCATATACTTCTCTTAACAAATTATGAGTTTCAGTAGTGTGTTTTTCAAGTTTAAAAAGAAATTTCACATTAATTCATTGCTTTTTTAAAACACTCAACATTTTCCGGAGAAACACTAAAACAGGGTCCATAACAAATGAAGATCACAGCCAGATTAATTGGAACACAGCCCATTTAGAGGTGGTAATCGATACAGGAGGCTTTGTGCTACACAACTGTTTGTCATACGAATTTGGCACATGCACAGTTCTTCTGCAGGAACATTAGTCTCATTATTAAATAGCCACACCTCGTATATAAATAACATTAGATAATAATAATGTTAAACTGTTGATTAAGCCAATAAAAAAACAACACTTATACAAGATATTTGTTTAATAAACATCCACAAACCTTCATTCAGTATAATAAAACAAAAGAAATCTGATTCAATAATAAGAACAGAAAGCTCTTCACTACAGAGCCTTTTTTAGTACAAAGGCATTACCAAAACTTTCTTTTTAAAATCCCTCAGTTAGCTTTATACGCAATTTTTAGATTTCTGTACTTAAAAAGTAAAAACAAAACCATTATAAAATCACTCATGTGTCTGGCTGTTACAGTCTCAAAAACTATAGAACGTGTGAAGTTCAAACTTGCCAGAGTTATAAAGGCTACTGACCTACATATTATAAGCCATTCACAAATATTTTTAGGAAAAATTTAGAGGGCTAATTAACTTAACTGATTTTTTTTTTTTTTTTTTTTTGGTATATCATGTGTGGCTTTGTTTAAAAGGTCTCATAACACTGAACTCAAAAATATATTTGTTTTAATGTTAGGTATTACATTTTCAGAGATATCGTTGAAAATGTACTGCAAAAGTATGTCCTGTCCCCTTCTTTACGAATCTAGTATAACTAAAATTATGAAAGCATTAGCGATAGTGGGAGTTTATTTAAACTGTGTAGGAAAACTAGAGCGATTATCCTTGGTCACATAAAGAAAAATCCATTTTTCCAGTGCACACAAACTTAATTTTCTGAGTGCTCAGTGGGAATGTTGAGTACCTATCATTGCAGAATCATCCAAAGATTGTTAATAACGATTTTTGGAAAAAAATCAAGTAATTAGCCGAGACATCAATTAAAAACCTATCTAGAAAATAGCTGCATGGACTAAGGCAGTACTACAACTTTGTGACCTCCTTTCGAAGTGCACTTGGCCAAGTTTAAACTTTGTACAAGGTCTTTTTTTTGCACAGAACCCTTTGTGCATAAGTAAAACTTGTGCTTGGCCAGTTACTCTTTAAAGAAATTTATCCTAGAACATTAAAAATTATTGTCTTATCCAAATGTAACATTTTGACTAATACACATAAGTGCAAAGATAATTTATTTCTAATTTGAGTACAACTTACATATTTTGGTAATTGCTAGAATCACAGTCGTTATCTAATAAACCATTAGTATTTGCGCTTTTAACCATCTGTACAAGAATAGGAGTTAATTCACCTTCTAATGCTAATAAACCCTGAAAGAAATAAGTTTTATTAGCAATAAACAAAACCAACAGCCAACACTATTAAATATTTGAAAGCAAGTAAGCAATTTTAATGATTTTTTTTTAAATGAATAAATTAAGGATAAACAGAGAAAAAACATACTTTAGCAAATGCTGCAGCAGTCATTTGAACTCTTCCTTCATCAGAAGCATATATTTTCAAATCATGGCGAAAAGTGCTATGCAAACGCAAAAGACCTAAACCTTGTGTACCTGCATATTCACCTGTTAGCATAAATATGAAATTGAAATTTTGAAATAATAACTTAAGATAATTAAGTTGAAAAGCTGCTGTAACATGAATTTATATAAAAAAACAATTTTAAGGACAACTCAAGAATAAAACATAAATAGTAAATAATAATCTAAAGTTTTTAACCACTGAACCTCATTTGTTTTTAAGTACATATACTAACTGTAATATTTAAACAGCTTCGTAAGATAGGCAAATCTGAAACTTACGTAAGGTTCTTCAGATATTCAAGCATTATTGTTTTTAATTTAGGGAATTTGGAATAAGATATTCCATTACTAGCTTGTGGTTTTGCATGGGTTAAATAAAGCCAAAGAAAAAAAAATTGCAATTTAAAGGATGAAATGTTGGAACTAATATTTTTTACATTATCCAACAATCTTTCGAGATTTCAGTTTTTGTAATTTTTTTAATGTGACTTTTATCAAGCTTTTATTATTATTTTTTAAATATATCTAGAGTCAGTGTCTATTTTTTACAAGATAATCCTGTGTTCACTAGGCTAAAGAGTTTTTACATTTTTAAATAAATCTCACAACAGAATTAAAAGCCTGTTCATTCTGATATTACCTACATACACAATGTTGTTCATTTTATAAGTCACCAAAATAAATACAGTGGTTCAAGCATTGCTCACCGAACTACTATTCATAACAGCTCAGGAAGTCTTGACCTGAGATGCAGAACATGCATTAAAAAATTGCTTGGACTTTTGAAATCATTCCAAATTGGTGTCCTTTTATGCAGTGGCGCCAATTTATAGGGGCCCGTGGGGCACGAGCCCACCCAATAATTTGATCTCTTTGTCCACATAATTTCCATTGATTTATTTGGTTATTTATTTATTTATTTATTTATTCGCTGAAGTAAAATATGATTTTATTGAAGTTCTCAAAATAATTTTATTTGAAAAACAGTAAGGAGGACGTCGATTAGACTTACAGGAGCACTGAAAGCCCCTTCATCGGATGTAAAAATAAAATTCTCTGAAAACAAATTTCCTGCATATTTTAACATCATTTTTAATGTCTAGATGAATTGATGAAAGTGATTAAAATGACATTTAGTTTTTCTTGATATTTAGTTTTTGATATTTTCAAAAGTTACCAATTTTTATGTTATTTATAAACAATAAATATTAATGTATTTATAAGGGAAGAACTTGTAAGAACATAATTTAATCAATTATTTATTAAATTATAATTTGATGTTTTACTTAAAAAAACCCTAATTTGACGTCGAATTATCATCTTTAGTCATTACTCCTCCCCCACCCCTCTCTCTAGACACACGCACTGGGGGAAAATCCTATGTGTATTTTACTCAAACTTTTTTGAACCCACCCAATATGTTTCAAAAGTTGGCGCTACTGCTTTTATGTATAATGAAACACTACCTCTGTGCATTTAGATCACTAACATGGTAAGAAGGTCTTATTATACACAAAAAAGAACAACCTAAAAGAAAAACAATTTTGAGAGAGTTTCAAAGGTGTAAAGGAATTGTGAAGTATGCTGCATCTCAGGTCAAAACTTCCCAAACTGTTACAAATACAGTATAACCTCGGAAAACCGGCATAATCCAGACAAAGAGTGAGCCAGATTTTTGAAAATTCCAGATTTCTGAAGGAATATCAAAAGTACATCCAGTAATCTTAATGGTGCTTTTATTCATAATTTAATTCATAACCAAATGATAGTTATGTGATAAAAAAAACTAAATATTAAAAAGTAAACTTAAATGAATTAAAATTTTCTGTGCTACAAAATAAATTTTAATAAATGGTGAAAATTTTCCCTTCGTGGGTGCTTTTCTCTTTAACCCTTCGGGATGACACTTTTTGTATAAAATTGCAGTATTTTTAGATTCTGTTTTTTAATGTCATAAACTGTCAGGGACCCATTTCTATATTCCACACGTTTCCACAAAGCCTTTCTAACTAATTCCACTTTTTCTGTGATAGACAATGCTTTATTTTAGAAGCAATATTCCCCAATTTTGAAAAAAACTTTGTAGTCACTCAAATAAATAAAAACTTCAGAAAAGAAAAATACACGTGTTCACCCCGCTATTTTTCTTTCTTCTGTAAGTTAAACGTGTAAAAAAAAAAGAGGGAAAAGATGACTTTGATGCCGGATTTCTGAAGTCATACTGTAGTTGCAAGTATTATCAAAACTAGAAGTTGTATTGATGCTTGAAATATTCAGTGAATTTAGAATATTAATAAAAAAGTTTTCTAGAATTAGTTCAATTTCTTTTGAATCAGACCATATGTCTCAAATATCTTTATATACAAAACCAAAACATAGTTATTGACTCACTTACTGTCAAGGACCCATTTCTATATTCCACACACAATGTTTCCACAAAGCCTTTCTAACTAATTCCACTTTTTCTGCGATAGATAAATTTAAATGCCTTATTTTAGAAGCAATATTCCCTGATTTTGAAAAAGACTTCGTAGTCGCTCAAGTAAATAAAACCTTCCAAAACTTCAGACCACCTTCCAACACATGTTCATCCTTCTATTTTTCTGTTTTCCGTAAGTTAGAAGTGCAAAAAAAGGAGGGAAAAGATTACTTTGATGCCATATTTCTGAATACCAGATTTTTGAAGTCATATTGTAGTCGCAAGTATTATCAAAACTAGAAGTTGTATTGATGCTTGAAATATTCAGGGAATTTAGAATATTAATAAAAATGTTTTCTAGAATTAGTTCAATTTCTTTTGAATCAGACCACATGTCTCAAAAATCTTTATATACAAAACCAAAACATAGTTATTGACAATATACAGTCTTACTTTATATATGTCAGACATAGTTAATAAATTTTTATTTTATTCTTTGTAAAGATTTGAATTGTTTATTGAAGTACACTATTTACAGATGTAAAGTTAAAGATAAAAGCGATATATGCAATAAATGAATTTTCACTTTTTACTAAGGCAAAGATTTGAGTAAAAATCTCTCAATTACAATAAGTATTATATTTACTGAATAATTAATTTTTAATTATAGAACAATATTTAAATTGAGAAAAATTAAGAAAGAAAGTTGAATTGAAGGAATGATTTCATATTACAGTAAAAGCTCAACTAACCAGCATGCTCAGGAAATGCCGATTGCCAGATACTTGAAAAGTCCCAATTGTTGAGTGCAACTAAATCTGTCATGAAAGAAGAATGGGGGTGGAGGGGGTGCAGTGAAAGAGGAAAATGATTTTCGGCCTATTTACCTGTCATCTGGAAGTCGATCAAATAATTCTTTTATTATCATTAAATTTTCATTTTATAAAGTTTCTCTTACAAAATTAAAAATAAAAGTAAACAATATTTTGTGTTACTATATAATTTGTAAATTTATTTATTAACCTTTTATAACACAACATTATTTATAATTAGACATCTCTCCTTTTCGGAAAAAGTACATGGAAGCTTGGAAAATTAGCTTCTGTATGAATTATTTGTGTTGTCTCAATTATTCGGCAGTAATAATAAATCCTTTCTGGATAGCTAAGAATGTTATCAGATTCAAAATGATAATATTTGACTTTTCCAATCACAATAAAAACAAATTACACAGTCATCAGCTTTTTTTTTTTTTTTTTTTTTTTTTTTTTTTTTTTTTGAGTGGCTTAGATAGTAGCTTTTTTTTTTGGAGGTGGGGGGGGGGGGGGGGGGGGGGCTTTAATTTTCTGAAAACTTATTGTATCTTAATAGAAATTTGATAAGTGGCCTAATTTATTATTACTTGAATTCGTGAAAATTTGAACGCAATCGGACAATTAGCAATGAAAAAAGCAATTATTTTTTAATAATAAGTAAGGAAAAAGAAAAGTGCACCATTTTGTTCTTTTTATTAATCTAGAATAATAATATTATTAGGTCTGTTTTCCGTTTAGGTTGTTAAAATATTTTTTCCTGCTAATTCAACAACGCAAAACTTTGATACAGTCTCAGTCATCGACAGCCAGCTAGGGAGAAAAAGTTTGAATTGATAAAAATTCAACAATAAAACAAAAACAAAAGAAAGAAACTCACCCTGGAACATCTTTTTTTTAAATTAATTTCCAGTTAAGTGTAGATGATCCAAACACATTCAATTACAAAATATTCTTGAGTATATATAATAGGGCATAAATATCGTTGTTAAATAATTTTTAAAAAATAATAATTTCTTATTCTTGAATAAATAATGTGTAGACCCAAATGGACAGAGCAGATGGAAGTTCTAGTAACTCTAGGGTGAGGGGGGAGGGGGAGGGCAGAATAACAGTGCATCTGAATATTAAAAAAAAAAAAAAACTTCGATATCTGAAATGACATTATCCCTATCCAAATTCTTATAAAAAACAATGTAATTTTCCTCCATGCTCCTGCTTCCTCACTTGGCTGTTCTGTTTTCAGAAAAGATGTAGTTTTCTACCGTTTATTTCTCCCAATCCAGTTTCACCAAAAGCAGAAGGATCAAGCATCTCTTCTCTGATCTTCCTTTTCCCCTCCCCCTTTCTCTATTTCACGTGGAAAAAGAGACGGCATGGCGGACTATCAGAGACTATGAAGCAACATGCAGCTATTCTAAGTTATCGAGCTACAGACAGTTTTTTATGCTATATTTTTACTTTATAACATTCGCTGTCATGAACATACACATAGATTTTTTTTATTCCAAATCAGTCTTTGAGATAATTTAAGAATGCTAAGAGTAAACTTAATAATATTATAGTAAAAAATTTTCAACTGTTTATGGGGGGGGGGGGGGGGGGAAATAAGAAGCTCTCTGAATTTTTCTGATTAGTTGAGTTTTCCGGTTACTGGAATGCCGGATAATAGAACTTTTACTGTAGCTAGAAATTTGAATATACATTTTATGAAAAATCATACTTTAAGCGGAACAAAAATAATATTTTACATTACTAGTAATCAATTTATATTTTTTTAGAAATCATACACACTGAAAAAGATGCTTACAGTCCTATTAAAAAAAATCCTGAAATTAGACAAAAGAGAAAAAAGGTCAACAATTAAAATTTTTATAATTAACTCTGATTTTATTCAATGAAATACACTAAAAGTTCAAGTATATAATAAAAACTATTGAACAACTAATTGAATTACTAAAAATAATTTTTAAATTTGCATTATTCAATAGTTTTCTCTTAACAGTAATTGAAAAAAAAAAAAAAAAAAAATCTTATAACCAGGAAAAGCATTCAGGAAAAAAAAAAAAAAAACTACTGAAGTCAGCAGAAATTCCTACAAATAGGCACTTCTGCATCAAGCGGAAGTTTACTATCTTTGCTTCACCCCCTACCTTAAAAAACAGACGTTTTAAAGAATTGGTTTATCAACTGAGGGGTTTATATTTGTAATAAGAAAAATTTGCAACATTTTTTCATGTGACAAAGAGTAAGTACAAGTGCATGTCGTACACCTCAATTTGAGCAATCATTTTTCTTACTACTGGGTCACCTGAAATCCATTTTTGAGTTACATTCTTAGAGATTATGATTTTCTCTGGTGCTTATATAACACTTAATTTTAAAAAGTTTAAATTGACAAAATGGTGGTCATTTGAAAAAAAAAAAAGTTTTTTTTTTAGGGTTTATACTTCAGTTATGTACACTACAAAAAATAGTTAATTATTTATAGCAATGCACATTGTTTGTATAAGCTCAATCTAAAAGTAGCTTTTTTCATTTAAAAAAAGATAATGGTGATTGGCTGAGTAGTTCCAAAAAAAGTGAATGCCCAGTTTGAAAATACTTGGACATACTCTCTGCCATAATAAAGCAAAGTTTAAAATATTTCCAACCGAAAAAAATCATGACTGTCTAAATTTCAATAAATATAGTTCAAAACTTACGAGTAACTAATCCTAGACCAAGAAAAAATTCTCTAAAAACATGTTTTTTGAGACAAAGATAGAAAACCTCCCCTCAATGCCTATTTTAATATATTCTTTCCCAAACATGCAAATTATTGTGTTAAAAGGAAGATTGAGATCAACTGCAGCTTCTAAACATACAGATAACAAATAGTCTATCCAAAAGTGCAAGCTACTGTGTATTTTAGTGCAGTGTATTCTGTCTCAAAGCTTCTGGAATGAACTCTTTTTATTGTCTTGATGTAATTAAAACAACTGATTAAACATTAACCACTTAAATATTAAGCACATCAGATAAATGACAAATATTATTTCCACTAGAATTCAATGCTGAATAAATAAAATACATTTAAAGTCCAAAATATGCCATTTTGATTTCAGATATTAGAATAAAATTGTTTTAATGAAAGATGAAGAAAAACAAATTCATAATAGTATGATTGGTGACTGAACATTATTATAATTTTTGCTTTAGTTTTAATTAATTCCAAGGTCTAGAAGTTTTCATGTTAAAGTTAAATAAGTGCATCTTCACTAACTTAATAAAAGTTTTTAAAGCGGTGTGTTTCTTGAAATTATTGTTTTGTTAATGTATTTTTATTTCTGCCATTTTGGCAATTCTGGTAGTGTGTCATGAAATGACATAATAATAGCAGAGTCTAAAATTTTAGGATTAATATAATTACAAACAGAAGAGCAATATAGATTTATGACGATAAACTGTCAAAAAATACTGAAGAATAATTTAATATTTCAAAATAAATAACATATCTACCTATTTAAACAATGTTTTTTTTTTTTTTTTTTTAATAGACATACAATACCTTACAACAACATACTATTTAATTTGAGAAATCTTACGAAACATACTAGTTAAGTAGATATTTTATCCAATGAATTCTTCTTGGTAGAAATGCAAAAGATATCTAGAATGCATTAAAACTCACACGCAACAGACAACTGGGATCATTGATTAAATATTGTTCTGGTTGCTTTTATTCCCTTGTTAAAAAACAATAAGACACAACCTAATTTTCTATTTTTAGATGAATTAATATACAAAACTTTATGGCTAAACATTGTACAATTTATCACACAATAAATGAACAAAACATATGCTCTACACTGTAAAACATCAATAACCAATTTAAAAATTTATATTGAAAAGCACATAAATCCTTACAATTTATACATGATATAAAGCAACAATGCATTTATATTAATTAACCATGAGCATACAGATTACACAACAGATTACATACTAGATATAGAAGTAAAACTAAAACACATAAAAGGAAATGACAAAAGTAGATAAAATAAACAATGAAACATCCTAGCAATATTTGCTTGGCAATCAGACAAACAATACACAACAAATATAAGGCAAAAACATGCACTGAGAAGAAAAAATAAATTTTGATAATACTAAAAACTTAATACATTACTCGAAAATTGCACTGATGCTATTTCAAGGTAACAGAAATAAAGGCCAAATTTATATTTTAATTACCTTATGAGATACATTGTAAGAAATTGTCTTATTAAGTAAAATTTTTGTTATTTTTTCCTTCTTAAATATTAGAATGTTAAAACAGGACAAGAGAAAATTTAAGAATAAAAGCTCTTTACAATAAAAACAAAGACCAATAGTTAACAACAAACAGCATTCCATGAGCAAAAATTATTTTAAAATATTTAAAACAAATGCAATAAAAATCTCAAGCAAACATGTAAACACTGAAAATTTGAATTAAAGAGAAAGGAAATTCTTATATTTAATTTCTTTCATTGTTTTATTTATTGGGGAGTAAGAAAGTAAAACTTTCAGAAATTAATATCATAAAACTTTTTTTTTTTCAGTAATATTAAAAAAGTAAACTATCTTAATACACACACTATCATCTACTGCTTCAAAATCTGATAAATAATACATAAACTTAATTACAATGTAATATACAAAAAATATATAAACATCTGTCATCAAGTTTATTAATGTTATTATGAGTATTGTTATTGAATTTCTATTTTATAAACATTCAAAATCCTACTTTTAGATAAAAAAAATAAAATAAAAATAATGTTATAGTAATAGGCGATTTAATTTCATGCAAGACAAAAGATTTTTTTTATTCTATTCAGATTCTCAAAAGTGTAAAGCTTACATATGTTTCACTTAAATATTCCAAACATCAGAGCAAAAGATTTAAAAAAAGAAAAAAAAAAAAAGGTACTTTTCGGTTAGCCGGGTGCCAGTGTTATATATACACATATATATACATACATATATGTATATGTACATACCGGGTGTCCCAAAAAGGACTGACTGATTTTAAAATTCAATAACTTGCAAACGGTGACAGATATTTAAAAAATTCTTGCAGGAGGGTTATGCATAAGGTCAAAAGTTTTATTACAGTGATTTTCAATTTTAGTTCGAATTACAAACAATAGATCGCGCTGTAAGCAATAGTCGCTAAATTCAGGCTCGATTTTTGGTACTTCGTGGCCCGGATAATACATTTCCATCTCCTTTTTCTGCATGGAACAAGATAAAGGACCAAAAATCGAGCCTGTATTTAGCGACTATTGCTCACAGCGCCATCTATTGTTTGTAAATCGAACTAAAATTGAAAATCACTGTAATAAAACTTTTGACCTTATGCATAACCCTCCTGCAAGAATTTTTTTAATATCAGTCACCGTTTGCTAGTTATTGAATTTTAAAATCAGTCAGTCCTTTTTGGGACACCCGGTATATTGTATATATACACACACATATATATGTATATATACATACATGTATAACACTGGTGCCCGGCTAACCGAAAAGTACCAAAAAAACTTTTGAAATGACACTGCTTTTTTTTTTCGAGATGTATATGAAAACAAACAAACAAAAGTTTTAGATACATGCATTTACAAAAAGGAAATTTAAAAATAGATCTTTATAGAAATTGTTATGTTATTCGAAATTGTTTTATTCAATGAAATAATACAACCTGCATGCAGTTAAGAGATTATTATGTTTACATAGATGAAAACCACTTTTCCAGAAAATGTTATTCATTCCAGATGCAAAGAGATCTTACTACCAGGTGTTAAAGCTCAAAAGGTTGGAAGGAAGAAGGAAAAATAACGTAACTGCCTGTGGCCAAGCAAGTACAGCCTACCTTGTCCACCAGGGTACATACATCGAAACACACGGCCAAGTTCTTCAGCTTGAACTCTTCCAGCTGGTGTAAGCTCGCCACCCCATTTTAGGATAAGAACAAGAGAAGGCTCTCTAGGTGTATCTATAATGGAAATGGGAAAAGGAAAAATAAATAAATAAAAGTTAGATAGAGTACATTAAAAAATTAGGCTCTATATAACTTGCAAAAAAAAAAAAAAAAAGTTTTTGCCTGATTTTCAAATTGAATGTAAGAAATTCTTAAATAATATACAAATTTTAGAATCTGCATTTTTTTCTTTTTTTCTTCATTTTTAATCTAAAAATTACGATTTTATATACAGATTGGTTCTTCTTATCGCTGACCAATAACTAATTCCTGAACTGTTAGTTTTAGAAGTATAGTTCCAATTGCAAAAACGTTTCAAATGTTGCTCTTAGTCATATGAAAATCAATTTACATCAAAATCATCATTTTTTTTAAAAAAAAAGTCATGAAATTTAAATTTTTGTATGGTTCCTTAACCCTATGAACTATATTTTGAAAATGTTCCCCATACTCTAACAAGTAAAACAGTAAAAATTCTATTCTTGTATGACAAAGACTTACCAAGTTATGATACTTTGAATTACAGTGAAACCTCCCTGTGAGATCACCTCTATTAAGTGATCACCTCCCTGAACGACCATTTTTTCATGGAACAAGATTTATTCACATAGGCTCAATACTAATTTTACCTCCATTCAGAGACCATCCCAGTTGAACTCCCTCCATGAACAACCCATTTCTTTGATGAAAATGAAACAAATTCCCTTTTTTTCTGTGGTCACTTGAAGGTTTTATCAGAAAAATAATTCCGGATTATTCATCAAACTTCTAAACTTAGTTTTTTTTTTTTTTTTTTTTTTTTTTTTTTTTTTTTATATACTGGTAACTTTTAAGTGTTTAAACCCCTTTGTGCCTTTTTAGGCAATGAATTTAACTCTGATGACAAATTAAGAATGTCGGTCAGTAAATTCCTCTGTCCTAATTCTGTCAGAAACTCTCAAAGAAAGGGATAAATTAATGAAATCGTCATTAATTGTTCCCGTCAAAAAAAAAAAAAAAAAAAAATGCTTTTATTTACTGAACTTAGAAAGGACTTGGAAATAAAAGTTATAAAAGATAAAACTGTAAAATCAAAGCAAATGTCAATGTATTCATTTTTTAAACTCTGCAGTGATTAACTTATGTAATTAACTTTTGTTTTGATACTTAAATTTTCATATTTTTTCCTAATGTGAAAAATAAATTTTAGTAACATTAATTGTTACCTTTTTTTCAACAATTAAAAATCTAGGTTTAAACATGACCTCCATTAAACGACCACCTCTCGGACCGACCAATTTTTATTGGAACCGAACGTGGTCGCTTTAGGGAGGTATATGACTATATATGGAGGTATATTTACTGTATATGAATTTTTGGCTATTTCTTAAAACCAAAAAACACATTTTTAGTGCGAGAAAACTTCCCATCAAACCATGCTTTTGGGAAGAATATAAAGAGAGAAAGAGAGGTGTAACATGAGGACCTTTTGCTTATCCTTTCTTTCTGTTTTAAAGATCAATGGATTGAAATGAGCAGTTCTCAAGACTTTGGCATAATTATCAAACCACTAAAAGATTTTGTGCTTGAGTAATACATACTCACTATTTAATTGATTCATTATTCAACATCGTTTCGACATAAAGAGAAAGTGCTCAAATTTCCCTAAGCCCCTATATAAGACTATAGTATGAATTTTAGAGAGCTTTTGTTTAGCAAGGAACTTTTTTACAGCTTTTGTAAAAATACAAATACACTATCAACTTTACACAAAAATATGATATAATTCATTTAAAGTAGTTTTGGTTTCTTCTCTGTATGATACCAAGCTCTCTAGTATGGTTTCACAAGTCTGATAGGGCTAAATTTTCATCACAAGTATTACATCATCTAACTAACTGTACTTATACTAAATAGCTGCATCAATGTCTTTCAACTGAATACAGTGAAATACATTTAACATGAAAAATCAGTTAACACGAAATGATGTAGCGGTCCAGACAGTATACTATGCAAATTAATATATATATATTTTTCTTTTAACATGAAATAAAAATTGTTTAACACGAAAAAAATCACTTTCTATCTAGTTAGTTTGAGTTGAAATTGGTGAATTTTGTGTTAGAACCACTCAATTTTTGGGTAAAAATCAGTGAATTTCGTGTTTTTTTGTAAATTAGTTTATGTTTTATGAGCATAATGGCTGAGAAATCAGTCTGAAAACAAACTACTATTTCGCTTCAAATGAAGATGAAGCTGCTTAATGCAGTTGATGAAAAGGAGGACGGAAACAGAAATCTGCAAAGAGTTTGGCATTGCCAATTCTACTTTATCAATGATAATAAAAAACAGGGATCCCATTACATTAATGTTTGAGTGCAGTATGTTTAAGCCAGAGAGAAAATGTATGAGAACCGCTCTGCATAAAGATTTAAAGACAGCTTTGCTTATTTGATTCAAACAAGCTAGATCTCAGAATGCTGAAAAAGACACTTAAAAAAAAAAAAAAGATGTCTGATTTTTCCCCCCAAAAAGCAACATTCTTTTCACCTGCTTTTTACCCTAATGGATGCAACCTACTAGTTGTTTAACAGGAAATCGAAATAAAATTTGACAACGTCAAAAATATTTGTGTTTTTTTTTTTTTTTTTTTTTTTTTTTTTTTTTTACGAATCTTTTAACGCAAAATTTGTTTAACATGGAAAATTTTTTCGACCCCCTCAATTTCTTGTTAAAGGTATTTCACTGTATAAATCCATACAGCTATTTGAAATTATGATAGAAAATTAAATTTGATTGTGATGTACACACGAAACCTCTTCTAAGATGCAGACATCTGTGTCTTTACTTCTCTAGAAGTTTTATGAGAAAAAAAATCACTCATTGAATTCATGCCAAAGTGACAATCATCTGTATGTCCATTCCCAAATTAAATTTTCTAGGAAGAGAGATGTACACACTGAGCGAAAAAATGCCCACGCTGGGATTTGAACCCAGATCCCTGGCTTACAAGGCCAATGCTTTACCTTTTAAGCTAACTGGGCCAACAACCAGCCAGCATATTTCGCTCAGATAACCTCATTGGTAGTAACATCTGGTCTGTCATGTAGACAGCTCAACAGAATAAACTGCAGGTAAAGGAACTCCATATAAATGATGGATACGTAGATGAACTATTCTTTTAACACAATCAAACTGATTGGTAAAGTTATTAAATGAATTGAATATTTCCAACTGAGTGAAAAAATGCCCAGGTTGGGAATCGAACCCAGATCCCTGACTTACAAGGCCAATAAGGTTATCCGAGCGAAATATGCTGTCTGGTTGTCGGCCCAGTTAGCTTAAACGGTAAAGCATTGGCCTTGTAAGCCAGGGATCTGGGTTCGATTCCCAGTCTGGGCATTTTTTCGCTCAGTTGGAAATATTCAATTCGTTTGGTAACTTTACCAATCAGTTTGATTGTGTTAAAATAATAGTTAATATACAGGAGGTTTAAAAAAGAATGACCTGACTACAAATGACCATAACTTCATTGTAAAAAATGATGAAAAGAAAACTTTTAAACACAATACAGAAGGAAGTTCAAAGTTTTGTCTGAATACTTCATAACTGCTCTCTAAGTAGCTCCTATTAATCACACAGAAAAGATTCAAGTGATGGTTTATTTTTACCTAAGATATTGTGAATGCATTGTGTAGTATGACTCCTTGTGGTTGCTTTTTATAGTGATGTGCCTCATTTACGTACAAAAGTGAATGAACTGAAGATACATATAAAAAGTGAATGAACTGAAGATACATATAAAAAGTGAATGAACTGAAGATACATATAAAAAGTGAATGAACTGAAGATACATATAAAAAGTGAATGAACTGAAGATACATACAGAGAATAGACTGGCATCACTGTCTATGCAAACATGCTTCTATCTGGCATGAAACAGACTACTTCATGGATGTTTTCCACGTGTCTAAAAGAAGCCACATAGAACAATTAACTACATAAACAAAACTTCGAGCTTTCTTCAGTCTTGAGTTTAAGTATTTCATCCAATCATTGTTTAAATTGATTGTAATTTGTAATTAGGTCATTCTTTTTTAAACACTCTGTACTTATAAATTCACTGTTTAATCCATTAGAATATTTTATACAGCTAACATGGTTGTTACCTTGTCATTCATCATAACGAAGAGAAACAGCTATTAATATATTAAAATTCTTATGCATGTATATATGCAAGGATCCAGAAAAAAATTCTGTTCCAGACCAGTTTCGGTCTTAGCAAGTAGCTTTTGATTGTGTCTTAACCATAAAATTATTCTATTTATGACAAGATTCCATTTTCAAAAGTTTTACTGTATTAATTTTATTAGATTTTTTTTCAATATACATCTAATAGTAAATTTTCAATCACAAGATTTTGTAGTAGAATGTTGTGTTTTAAATGAAATATTGCTCAAACTATATAAGAATAACTACAGCACAAATATTACGGTTACAAGATATAAAAGATATATTTGCAGAAATGAAAATCCAAAGATAACAATAATTTTTAAAAAAGACACCCCCCAACCCTAACATTTTTAACGTAAAATATCAGGGAATAGAATTATGCAAGTAAATATAATACTTTCCACTGCTGTGAATAGAATGGAAAAGAAAATATGATTTAAAGATATGATTATTAACAGTTGAAAAAATACAACAACTTATGGATACAACAACCCCCGCCTCAACTTTTTAAAAATGTAAAATATCAGATGATAGAGTTGTGCAAGTAAATGTGATACTTCCCATTGCTGTAAATAAAATGGAAAAGAGAATATGATGTAATGAAATGACTGTTAACAGTTACTAAAAATACAACAACTTATGGTAAACATCCCCCCTCCCCTCTCCCTATCAAGATACACAACATACAAAACAATAAGTTTTCAAAAAGAATAAAAAGCATAAATAATTTTTCTTACTAAAATCAGAAACAAAATAATCAAAGTTTCAAAAAGTAACAACATTGTCTAGATGTTATAAAAAGGCATTTTTTTAATCTTACAATTTTTTGTTAAGTAATGATCTATTACAGTTATAATCAAGCTATGCTATCAATTGCATTACTTTTATCTTGATAATGCTAGCGCACAGCAGGGAAATGTAATAGCAAATAAGTGCAATACAAGCAAAAAATAAACAGACATGATTTTAAACTACCTAATATTAAAAGACTATCAAATGATCTTTGGAATAACCTAATCTGTATATTGAAGAAGTTGATTTTTTCTTTTTTTTTTTCTTATGTAACAGAATTAAAATGTTTCTGTACAACATATTACGCATGCAATTTTGTTGAGAAGTAAAATTAAAAAATAAATATACTAGTCTAGCATGCAGGGGGTAAAATTCAAACTTTTAAGTGGGGGAGACACTCCACTTCAACGTTTGTAAATGGTGAGGGGATGTTGGTAGGAAAAGAAAATAGCAATACTATTTGATTTTTTTTTTTCTGTTTGCACATGCCACACAAAATTTCATCTTTTTTCTTTTACTTAACATGTTACAGGTTCCTGCAATTCAAGCTTTTCGCAATTTTTCAGTACCATTTTTAAAAATCTGCATCAAATTATTTAAATTCTGCTGATTTAATAGTGTAATCCTATATGCCAGATGCCAAACTTGACTTTTTTTGTGATCTATAGACTAAGTTTATAATTATTATTATTATTTTTTTTTCATGACAGAATAACTTCATTTGGGACTTTCACAATTATTTAGATAATTAGACATGCTGAATCTTGCAGGCAGGTCTCCTGTCCTGACATTTTCCAAGGAAGTTATTTCAGAAAATTTGGTTGGAATCCTGACATCAGGCCTGAATTTTAGCTCCTGACATGATCATACACACATTATGAAAATATTCTGTGGATCTAAATGTTGGACAATACATCTCAAACAAATTTTACAGATTAAAAACATTAGTTAGACATTACATTAGACAGAAAAATTTATGCAACTGTATTTTTTTATATATATGTATTACTGTACTAAATACATTAAATGACATTTGACTACAAACAACTTGTAACATGGTCATAAAAAAATTGAAAGAAATGGATGTATTTAGTAGCACACACACAGCATAAATCAAACTGTAGTGATATAATACAGTTTGACTATTGTCAAATAAACACAGCATGAACATTTTATTTATTTTTCTTTTTTATGAGTTATGAAACTGAGTATAATCTTTATCTTTCTCGTAACAATAAGTGAATAAGTTTGAAAGGAAACAAGAAAGAAAGAACCATGAAAGAGTCATCAACTAATCATGCATAAGTTTAGTTAAATCACAAGAATAATTATTAATGAAATATGAATTAATATTTCAGGCAAGAAAAATTAGTTTCATAAAACAAATGCCAAAATAATATTTGTTAGTAAAATTTATATTAGTTTTTTTTTAATGCAACTCCTAATTTGTAAAAAGAAGCGGGTGCCATACTAGTTAATAATGTTAAGTCTTCAATAGAGGAAAACTAAAACAGAATTAGATATAGTGGAGAGAACAAAGCAGAAAAATGTTTAAAGATCTAAACAGAAAAAAAAGTAATTTTGAAAACAATGTTATGCTTTGTTAAAGTTTTAACAGTACCTGAGTAAAGAAAAGAAGAATAATCTTGAATATAGTTATCTCCCACACAATGGATCATAGTATCTTCAACATTTTTGCTATTAGCTGAAACATATTCTAGAAATATCAATATGAATCAATAAATTATAATACTTTGTTTTTTCTTAAGCTGTAAATAAAGGCATATTATACTTTAGAATGTTTTTCTGTGTGTGTGCCACTAGAAAACATTGAATGCAGTGTAAATATTCCAACTTATAAGTTGAGGATATAACATGGGAAATCTATATGTATGTGTACTGATGATTGTGAGAGGTATAATAGTAATACAAAACTTCTCAGAAAATAAAAGTAAGAAAGAAAATTTTTACACGCTAAACCTATATAAAATATGTAATTATTTTAATTATTAAGAAATATGTATTTTAAGAATTTTAGAAAAGCATTTTTTTTAAAATTCAAAATTAGAGAATGATTGTCTGCATTATTAATTTTTTATATCTATAGTTAAAGTGGGAGAAAACCAATATACGCATACATCCTTTCTATTTATTGAAAATGTTTAAAAATAAATAAATAAAAGTTTTTAATACATTTTTAGTGTTGATATATTTTCAATTTACTGTATATACTCGTGTATAAGTCGAAGAATTTTAGACAAATTTGGGAGTTGAAAATGGGGGATCAACTTATACATCAGGTAGTAAAAAAAAAAAAAAAAAAAAAAAAAACTTTTGCAGATAATCGGTGAATGGGCATGTCTTTTAAGTAATCACATGAGAGATAAAAGCGGACAATGTTCATTTCTGTGTGATTGACAAAAAAAGGTTAACAATAATGTCCCTGTAATTGTTCTGCACCGATTTCCTCTTGGGACAAAATTCTCTTCAATACAGGGGCATTCCTTTCAACATTTTAATCTCTTTTTTAAAAAGAGATCAACTTGAGAATGCTTCTAGATATCTCTCCTAAAACTTCTACAATACAAAGAAGTGCTATATTTTAACAGTGTAAGAAGCTGTTTACCCTTATAAATAAGGCTTGAATAAATTTTTGAAACAATTTTTTTCTTTTTAAGTATCATTGAATTGATATGAATAGGTTTCAAAATAGTTTAAGCTTCTTCAGTTTTATATAATTATACAGTTTTAAAATGTTGAATAAAAAAAAAAAAAAAAAAAAAAAAAAAAAAAAAAAATCTGATTAGAAACGTAAAAAAGTTTACCAATTTAATGAAAATTAATTTTTTTATCCTTGATTACAAATCATTTTTCAACATACTATCAGAAATGCAGCTTGACTTATACACAAAAATAATTAATTTTTTTTTCTTCAAAATTTTACTTAATTTGAGGGGGGGAGGAGGGGGGGTAGACTTATACAAGAGGGTATATATGGTATCTTAGATATATGGTATCTTAGAATTTTAACTAGTTCTAAACTAAGGAATAAGTAACTGCAACTTCACAAAAATATTTGCATAAATTTAAGTTATCAAAATTCAGATACAGAGATCAGTTCTACATACTTCAGTGCATAATCCAGAATACTAGACTGACAATTACCTAATTTGAATATTAGGAGAACACTAAAGGCACAGAAAAAAATGAAGCCAATGAAGGAAAACCAAATAAATAAATATACAGATATATTTTACTTTATATTACATTTTTTCATTAAAAATGAAAGCATTTTATAAAGGATTTAAAACACTTAAATCAGTAACTATTAACATTATAATCGAAAAACCTATATAACTATTAAATGTGTAGATTCAACTCATTCAACTAATATGATATTATGGAAAAAAAAAAATACAAAAATAAAACAATATTTTCTTATTCAGAAATAGAAAAACCTAGATACAAAATATAACAATAAAATATAGCAAATTATATATATATTTAAAAAAGAAAAAAAAACTGGATAAACGTTGTCATAAAAAATACATATAATACACATATAATAAAGCAAAAAGACTGAAAAACAGCAAACCTAAATAAATTCCCCAACAGAAAATAATTTTAAGTTATAAATCCTTATATCATATTTTTAGAGCTAACTTGTAAGATAGAATTTATATACAGATTGGCAATAAATAAAGCATAGATGTTTAGAGCTCAATTATAAAAGAATGTACTCATTCAACACTTCACCGGCAGCAGAGATAGGGAAAGAGTCTTGTTACCTCCGGCTTACTTTGGGGCTGTCGTTGAAAAGTGGTTCAACAGAATACCATTTCATGGAAATACTATTTAGAACATGGAGAAAGTGGAATTAAAAAAAAAAAAAAAAAAATTCACACTTTCAGCATCAGTGGCAAAAGTGGCACTGCAGACAGATTTTTGGCAGAAAAATAGGCATAAAAACTAAAATGTTGCCCTATTAAATGTTAGTCAATCAAGTAAAAAGTTTCTTTTTTTTTAGTTTTTATGCCCAATATTAAAAAACACATACATAAAAACTAAAATGTTACCCCTTTAACCCTAGATAGATAACCTACATCGAATCGACGTAATCGATTTATAACTCGTTTGTTTTTCGCGTCCCTAAACTCGCCGTTCCCGCCAACTCACTCGGCCGTTGGAGCTTGCAGGACGCACCCGTATCGCTCCGGTAAGTGCAATACTTTCCTAGATATTTACCTACTGTACGTCGATGTGACGTATGGTTATCTTTAGTGTATAGTGAAATATGGTTATCTATCTAGGGTTAAATGTTAGTCAATCAAGTAAAAAGTTTCTTTGTTTTTAATTTTTATGCCCAAAATCAGCCTGCAGTGCCACTTTTGATCTTCATATTAAAAATGTAAACTTTTTGCGTTTTAAAATCGATTCCTTATAAACTAAATATGGGGTTCACAAACTTTTACATTTTATGTACCCATTGAAGAATTGCATATATTTGGCATATCTCCCGATTTATTTCTTGTAAAAGTCATAGATAGAAAAATCAAAACAAAGAGAAAACAACTTAATGAATGTAAACAAACATAATACTTACATTACATTTAATATAAGCTTTACAGTTAGCAAGTTTTTTAATGTGATAGTTGTGATTTTTTACCCTTACACATTTCTGGAATTATTTTGTGTTATGCTTTTTTAACAACTTGCTTCAAGTTATGTATACTATTAATCGTATATTTGCATTTTATTTTTGAAACACACAGTGAGATGAAAAGCACTTTTTACTAATTCATTTAGCTGCTGTTCATCATATGCTGGCTATGGACACAGACTCTGTACATACCCTCTAGAACTTTTTCATGCAGCCCCAAGGGGTACACATACAATACCAAACTTTGCAAAAAACCCCGACCTAAATAGTATGTATATGAAATGGGGTGTTGAATCAATATATTCTTTATAAATAAGCTCTAAACACCTGTACTTTAAATGTGGCCAAGTTATTTTTAAGAGTTTTTAAAATTATATAAAAATCACAAGAGTTTGAAAATTTTACCACCAGAACTTAGGCACTTACAGATAATTTGCAGGTTATACAGTGACAAGCTAACTTTAATTCATAAATGTAAAATTAAGCTGAAAAACATATTTATGAACTAATTTTAGTTTTAGAACAGTTAATGCTTTAATTTTTAAAACTTTTCAGTGATGCAATTTTAATTCTATTTTAGTACATGAATTGATAAAAATATTGATTTATTATTTTTTTTAAAACCTGCAATTATCCATTAAACATAAACAACATATAAATTAAGAGTAAATTTGTCAATATGGACTGTAGCAAAATGCAAAACATAACAGAAGTAATCAAAATGAAGTAATATACTAAAAAGAATATATGAGGGTCAATCAGTAAGTTTTGCCCTCCTTTTCCATACAAGTGCATCGGTCAATAATATTTTGCACTTGCATGGAGTGAGTAACAAGGAGGAGACTTCATAGTGAAACCAAACATTTACTGACCGACCCTTGTAATACCGAGTTTACTTTAGATTACCCCCTACTACCCTTTGCAATAAATACAAAAAAGTTTGCAGCTAATACATTATGTACAGTAATTAAATAAAATAAGAAATATAATTGAGTATGGAATAAGTAAATGAATGATATATAATTTTCAAATCAGACATAATGCGCAAAACAAAAGAATTTACATAGGAATGTTTTTAAATACATGAAAAATGCCTAATTTTAGAGCTATTTAAGAAAATTAATTTTTTATTGAAAACACTGGTCAACAAATTTGAACTTTTGTTCTGTCCCAAAACAGAAATTAGTTATTTTTTAGGCAGATTTTTGTGCTGATTCTGAATCTAGTTTTAGATTTACTCCAGCAGGTCTTGGTTTTGAGATATTTGCATATTTTGATTTATGCAAATTTAGTAAATTTTATACAATTATATGCAAATTTAAGCTATAAAGCAATATCAGACTGGCGTTTTTGTTTTATGTTCTCATTACTGTCTAGTTTACTTCACAAGAATGTTGTTTCTGAGATTATACTGAGATTGACATGTGACCCTGAAATATTGTGCCTAATTTGCATATTTTTCTAATAACGTTTCTTGACATTCAAATATTTCTGCCACACGAATACGCTAATATGCTTCTAAACCAGTTTTTTGTGCTGATTTCAAATCTGGTATCTGTTTTCTTCTATCACGTCTGTAAAATTTTATTTTTTGGTCAAAAAGCCAGAAATTGCTTTTTATGCAACTTTTTGATGTACTTCAACTAGTTAGGATAGATTCTACTACTTTTTTCAATTTTTTTAGGCACGTTTGTATTTATATAAATACGTAGCATCTATAGTCGTCCGTCTGTCTGTCTGTCCGCCCGCATATAAGAGAGCAAAAATTACCCAACTGAATGGTCTGAAATTTTAAATATATAATTGCTGCAAAATTTTATCGAGTCATTTCAAATTTGATGAAAATCGGTTGTATAGTTTAATGACAGGGACAGTCAAAAGTTTTCTGTTACATTACGGCTAATGGGGAAAAATTATTTCAAGTGCATTTTAATGACGTTACAGCCTTTCGAACAGAATGAAATTTATATGCTCTTATGAAGTGCACTAAAACATACATTAAGTACAATATGCGGTGCAAAAAATATTTATAAAACTAGTTATAGTACGAACATGCCTCATTTGCCACCTTTGACGTGCAATTTCCAACTTGCTTTGATTATATAACGTTGTTTATGTTCCTGATCGGAATCTGACACTGTTCACCCTTTAGACAATGAAGTACACATCCCTAAAAGCATCTTATATCAAACTTGTGTGAATGCCATGCAAAAGTAGAAATTCACTTTACTCAAAAACTAGTCATGATATAAAAAAAACAAAACAGATTGCATATTTGAAGCATAAAAATCTAGTCTAGAAAAACCTTATGTCAATTCCGTGGCAACTACTTTAAAGTTGATAGTAATATAAACATTACACTGTCGAAAAATATGCAAATTAGGCTTAATAACTCACAGATAAATGTTAAGAATATGCAAATCGTGACATTTATCTGAAGCAAATAGTCCAGTAGTCAATGATGGAAATTGGAAAATAAAGGTAGGTGTCAAATGGCGACTACTGTGACTATCTTTTGGGTGTCAAATGAAAATTTTTAGTTGCAATTTCTAAAATTCATTTTTTTAAACATTACTGGAATATTGTGTTGTTTTAGAAAAGTACATATACTTGTTTTTATTTAAAATTGAAGTTCTTAATCTCCAAGATTATAATAATTGAAGAAACTGTAAAACTGATACAAAGCATTTTTAATTATTGCTATATTTAAAAATTAATAGAAAAATGCACTTAATCATGTAAAACAAAATTAAAACTTGATAGCAAATCAAAAACAAAATTTTATGCAATGTTGATAATTACAATTGAATTTCGTGTTTTAAAAAAAAAGACACCATATAATGCATCTACATTTGAATCTCGTAACATGAAATCAAAAAGTGCCCTTTTTTTTGGTATGTGTGTGTATGGGGGGGGGGGGGGGGGGCTAACCGTTAAATAAACGTTAAAAAAATAGGCACCAAATTGGACAACCAAGAATAATTTTGTAGTTGTCAAATGCAATAAGTTAGTTTCATTTGATGCCTATCAACTGTTAATTTCGAACACTGCCAGTAGTCACTATCTAGAAAAGGTATTTCAATTTGACATATATTGTATCTAAAATTTGCACAAAAAAGCACAAAGAAACTTATTTTAATAATCTTAAATATGCAACTTTCTCAAAAACTGAACCACCTAGAAAAAAACAGAAAGCATATTCAGAATCAGCTAAAAAAAAAAAAAAAAAAAAAAAACGATCTAGAATCAACTAATTTCAGTTCTAGGACAAAATCATTGCTGTACAGTGAAATCTTAGTAATCAAACCAGCCTGAAAATTTAATATAACTTTCTTAAGTAAAATCATCATCATTATTATTATTTTTAATGAAAAGAGAACTTTGGAAAATTTCACAAAACACAAAATTTCTGATGCAAAGGGAATGTAATATAAAAATTTCCATGCAAATTGGTTCCTAAAATATAATATGTAAAAAGTATTGTAAGATCAATAAAGTAAAATAAAGCTTCAATTTATTATTCTTAGAATTTTTAATTCTGTTACATTGATTATTTTGAATCAATGGTCTTTTGGATATTATTTAAATTTAAGAACATACATTTTATAATCATAAATAAGAAAATGAAGTTAGTACACATGTAATTGTACATTGAAAGTTATTAAATTCGAATTTATGTAGACTTATGTAAAACTTAAGGATGCTAACTTAAAACAGCAAAGTAAAAAAAAATTTTTTTACATGATCCATAACAACACATTTTATAATATAATGTCTACCTTCATCACTGCTTGAACGTCTAGGCCTTCCTTGAGGTTGGTATTTTAACTGCACTTTTCTATTTATGCCAGAAAAATGGCCATACCTTTAAAAAGAAATTACATGTAAATTTATTTGCATTGAACACCTTTAAAAGAATAAAATAAATTAGATTAAATAAAAAAAACTGCTATTAAAAAGCTACAGGTATAATTTAGAATTTATGATAGTAGGTTGAATTAGAAAACAAGACGCTACATTGATTTTATCCTTGACAATGGTACATGCATATGTATGTATACATAGGATGGAACATTATGCATGTACAAAGGATACAGAAGAGATACAGGGGTGAAACTTTTACAGCCCTTCAAAGTAGTAACCAGCATTGTCTAGCACCCATTGCCAGCAATCTGGAAGCTACAGGATGCCGTTGGCAGCACCTGTACTGTTGTTTCTTCAAATAGAGTGGTCTACAGCCAGTAGAATCTCTGGAATGGTATGGAAAGATCTGTCATCCTGGGTATGAAATCAAAGTCACAGGGACTTAAGTCAGGGGAATAAAGTTGGATGGCAATACATTTCCCAACCTCAGAAAGCAAACACATCAGCCACAGTTAGTGCTGTACGCATTGTCATGCAAGATGATAGGTGGGTTCTGTAGAAAGTGTTGCCATTACATCCTCAATGCTGCTTGTAGCTTGTGTTCCAGGAACAAACATTAGTACTGGGCACTGATGGTTAGGCTAGATGATAGATCAAGAACTAAAACATGGTTGTGTTTGTCCTGTCACTGCACAGGTATGTGACACTTATGGGAAGAGGGCATTCGCTCTGAGATAAGGCAGGTATGTGGCATACATGCAGTGTAAGCTGTTTTCTTAATTTCTACTGTGTGGTGTCTATACAACTGTGTTGCCACTATTAAAGTTCCATCCCTCATATGTATGTATGCTCCAGGTGTTACATCTTAAAATCTCACTGGATTAATCCATTTCAATAAAAGAGATAACGTTAAAAAATAATTTCTTCAATTTCTGAGATTATGACAGTTAATAATCACTATCTTGATCATTTCGTGAGATAATGGGTAAGAAAATATGGAACAGTAAAATACAGTATCTTTTTTTTTTTTATTTTTGTTTCCACCTTGAAATATTAATTAGATATATTTGTAATCATTATGAATTCTTATTTCATACCTATCTCAATGGAACTTTAAGCAAAGAAAATTCATCTGCATCTGCAAGCCTGTGACACTAGACATTTCATCACATTCATATACTTTATGTCAATGATGAGATCAAAATTAATACAACAATGCCCAATTTTCCCAAAAGATAGTCCAAATATTTGGGCTCAAGAGTGTTAACAATAATGCATACAGACATGCAAAGAACATCGCCCTGCTTCAGGCTTTACTACAATCAGAGTCACAACAACTCTATTTAGGCATGAAAATTTCACTTATGCTTATCTACTGCATGCCAGTACAACAGTAGTGAAAACTGACAGCACAAATGAAGCATATATACCACTTGGCATCTAATGCAGAGGAACTACCTACATTATCCTTGAAGCAGCTCTGGATGAAAGAGCAAGTAAATACATATATATATATATATATATATTTTATATAAACTGACTTAGATACATAGAATGAGCAATTAACAAAACTAAACTCCTATTAATGCATAAATATATAAAAGAAAAACAGTTGTAGAAGCTTTTTAGAGCAATTCACTAAATGTATTTAATACAAAACTATACTAAATACAACTAAGTCTCTTTATTTTACTAAAGAAAATATACTTTTAACATTAATTTCCATTATTTAACTCTTTCACTCCCAGGAGAAATAACTCTAAACAGCATGTATCCATTAGTGGATACACTGGGAGCACAATGAATAATGGTATTTAAATAGACATTCTAATATTATCATTAACATACATATCCATTTACAAAATCAATACATAAGAGCTGATGCTTAATAAAATGAAGAGAGAAAAGGAATAGAGACTATAAAGTTTAAAAAATAAAACACACTAAAAATATATAAATTTGGATAATAAAATGAATATAAATAATCTATAACTAAACATACTGAACAGTGATCACATCATAAAATGCTATCTGTTATAAAACTCAAATAAACAAACTATTTTTGTGTGAGGTTTACATAAAAATTTACTTAAGGCCCATCAAAACTTCCTTCTAAGTAGTACTGTAGAGAGGGAGTAGAACTGATACAAATTACCAAGGCAAGGGCACCAATCGGCAGAGGCTATAAGGAGGAAGGGAAAGGGCAATTGTTCTCTTAAAGGAATTTGATATTTCAGACTGTATCAGCCATCCTATGTTAGACTTGATTTATTTATTATTTTCAGAAATTACACAAGAGCAAAAATAACTTGTCAGATTTGACTAAAATAGAAACATTGCCATTAAATAAACACTTTAAAGGGACTGGGAAATAAATTCACCAACTTTATGTACCTTTTTCTCAGAAATGGTGAAAGATAGAGGTCTAGGTTTTTTAGAGTAGTTAGAATAACATGATTTACATATTTTAACAGACCATTTTCTTTCTAAGTGAAACTCAAAATTATTAATTATTTATTGAAAGTCATTTTTAAATTAGCATTTTTGGTAAGATTTCACTGTCTAAAATAAATAATTTTCAACAAATCATTAAATCCCTGTATTAAAGTATACAATATAACATATATAAGTATTTAAAAAAATTGAGGGTACTTTTCGGTTAGCCGGGTGCCAGTGTTATATATACATATACATACATATATGTATATATGCATATGTATAAACATACATTTGTTGTATATATACATGCATGTACATATGTATATATACATGCATGTACATATGTATATATACATGCATATATACATATATGTATATATACATATATATGTATATATACATATATATGTATATATATAACACTGGCGCCCGGCTAACCGAAAAGTACCAAACTGAGTTCTTAAGTTTAATAGATATTGAAAAAAAGGAACATAAACATGAAAAATCCATGTTTTGAGAAAAGGTGAATTAAAGATTTAAATGGTCATTAAGCTGAGAAGTACTCTTAGAAAGAAAGGATAATTTCAACACTTATTTTTTTATATATAAACATGTGTGACACATTGTTGGAAAGAGAAAAGTTTAAACTATTTAATGATATAAAAAAGTAAAAATCGATTTTTTGGTTGAATTTTGCTTTCCCGGTCCCCTTAAGCATAGAAATTTTAATAATTATCAAATGACTCTTTAAGAGAACATTTCTTAAGAAAGTTCTGAAATGATGCCCCTTTCAACAGTTTGGCTCTTTTAAAGCAGACTCTTTAAGAGAACAGTTTTTGTGGTGCTGCTTCTAGCAGAATAAAATAATAAAGAAAACTTTATAAAGGCAACAAAATGACTTATTTTGATTAATATTAATTTTATACAAAGAGCATAATATTGTTAAAAAAAATTATAAAACTCAAATTTTATTTTTAAAAAAATTAAAAGCACATTCAAAAGGAGGTAAAATGAAATGAAAACATTGATTTTAAAAACTTTTTGTTTATATTACATAAATATTTTTCTTCTAAATCAGCCTTAAAACTTGATAGGACTTTAAATTGTGTGATAATGAATTAAAACATTGAGAAACACTTTTGATATGATTGTAAATTTTCTAAAATATAAGAATTTTATTCTAATTTATCATATTTAATATTTTTATTGTGAAAATTATATACAGGAAATATATATATACATCATTTTTAGATAATAATCATCAAATTATCCATAATAATAATAATATATATACTGACATTTCTAAGACAGACTTCAACTGCTCCAATTTTGCTTTATTTTCCTCAATTTCCAAATCAGGTTTTAACTCTATTTCACTAAGAAGAAATCTTGAAATATCTAGAATTTCCTAAAAAACAAACAAATAATGAAATATACTGTATGATAGTGAATGTAGGTGCAAGTATTAAAGACAGTCGTAAAATGCAAAATTTGATTTTTTAACATTACTTGAAGCTGCTTAGGCTTTTTCAGCTTGACATGTCCATCTTTGTAGCCACAATATTTTTCAAAAATTTCAAAAAATCTGAAAAATAGAAAAATCTTTATTAGTTAAAATGCCTTTTATTCTCAGAACATATACATGAATGTTGCAATCAAAATCAGATCACAAACTAAATTAATTTGGGATATTTTACATTAGATCAAGCTAAAAATCTATGATTGTTTAAAAAATGCAAAATCATTAAAGTCTGAAATAAATACCTTTGAAAGAACAAAAAAGTTGACATTGCATATAAATATATGTAATCATAACTCAAAACACTTTGAAGAGATTTTTTTTAAATTTATTTCTTGTAATAAAATGGTTAATCTTAACTATACTTCTTTAGAAGTAATAAAAATAAAATAACAGTTATTTTGTGTGATTATTATTAGTTTCAGTACCAATACTAATAATCTGATAATAACTACTTCTTTTTAAATCATTACCAGCATTATAATTAGTTTAATGGCAGTAATTTATTTTCTTAATTCTATAATAGGTTTAAATAACCTTACTTTTCTAAACGTCTTAATAAATCATTAATATAATAAGCTAGAAAATTCTGTAATAAATAAATGATCCTTTTTCTACATTTTTTTCAATGTATTATGTATTAAACACATATACTATTAATATTTTTAAATACTGCAAATGTATATTATTTTTATGTGTTATAAATATTTAAAAATAATATACTTTAAAAATAATATTTAATATATCCCGTGTGGCTAATTTCCTTACAATTGTTGAAATGGAAAATATACAAACAAATGCATTTTTTTTTTTTTTAATTTTTTTTTCTTTATTTCCTAAAAAATAGATTTTTAGTAAAAAATAAATAAATAAAGTAGTATTACTGTTATTAGATATTTATTAAATATTTATTTAAGTATTGTGCGGCAGCGCAATACTTATTTATTTCCAGTGTGTCTTCTCAATGTTAATTTAACATAGAAAAGCCTATGGAGATCATAACTTTTTCATTTTTTCTTCCCACCTTTTTGTCCCTGATGCCACTCATTTTTAATTCTTTGCTAATTCTAATAATATTATAAATTCAAAGTGTAAAAACATTTGCCAGACGTCAGGATCAAAACGGATCATAAAATGCCTTTACATATAGGTGGGTTATAATCTAGAGAGTAACATGAGATAATTTTTATTTACATTATTCAAATATTTTTCTTAATATTTCCAAATTTCGCTTTTTTCATTGAGAATCAACGGACATTTTCTAATGAAATTTAACATTTTTCCTTCATTGTTGTTAATAATTCAAAAGCCGTAATAATAATTTGCCTATTTTTTGTTGAATGATTTTCACGTGAAACATGAAACTGAAGAAACTGAAATAGTTTTTTTTTTTTTTTTCTTTTTTAAAGAATTAAAAAGAAAATGAATATGACGTCATAGTGGAAAAAAATGACATTTTCAAGCAGATTTTTTAAGTTTCTATTGTAATTTTTTCACCAAACTACAACAACCTGCATTACTGTACTGGTGAAACATTTTGAATTATACATAGGTAAATTGCATCACAAATTGTGATGCAATATCGCACAAATCAAAGCCTGATGATGATACCCTCCATTAATTTCGAAATGTGTTTGTCTGAATGCAGTAGTTATTAAAAAACTTGGCATATTAAGCAAAAACCAAATTTGCAGAACAAATTAAAAAAACAAAATTTATTTCCTAAATTGTTTAAGCCCGAGAAGAGGGAGATATTAAGATATTTCATTCAATTTGTTTTACATTTAATGTTAAATTTTTGTAACAAATAAGCTAAACCAATTGAACATTAAAAAATGAAAATGAAATTCATACAATATAATGCTTTAAACACCTATATACTTAGATTTCGTTCAAATGAAATCGAAATAAATCTTAGACTTTTTCCATTTTTAAGTTGTAAATATTTGTACTGCAGATTTTGCATTATGTTTATGACGATTGTACATAATATGATAAGGTACATGCAAAATACAAAACTTTAAAAAAAGTCTAAGATTTATTTCGATTTCATTTGAACGGAATCCAAGTATATAGGTGTTTTAAACATTATATTGTACGAATTTCATTTTTATTTTTTAATGTTCAATTGGTTTAACTTATTTGTTACAAAAATTTAACATTAAATGTAAAACGAATTGAATGAAATATCTTAATATCTGCTCCTTCTCGGGCTTAAACAATTTAGGAAATAAATTTTGTTTTTTTAATTTGTTCTGCAAATTTGGTTTTTGTTTAATCTTTTTTTCAGTATATAATTTTAAGCAGATGTTCCTAATATCTGGCTGGCTATTCACAGCTATCAAGAATATTAGCCTGATAGGCTGCTTGCAGGATGCAGTATGTTGGCTGTATATTCATTGCATCCCTACGATTTTCATACTACTTTATGTCTTATTATTTTTAATTAATATATTTAAAAAGTAAAAGTTCTTTCAGAGTTCAGTCACATATGCTGACTTGAAAATTATGATTAAAAAAATAAATTATGTAATCTTTAGGGATATTTGGAAATAAAAAAGTTATTTCATTTACATTTAAAACATTAACATAATACAATCACATGATTACTTGAACATATTTATAAAATATAAATGCATATCATAAAAAATGAAAGCTAATTTAAGTTGACTGTATTTTTAAAACAAATGTGGCTAATATAAATTCTGACTAACTTGGGATGTTTGACTTCCATTTTCATCTTTTGCTTAGGAGTTCTGTCACCATGACGAATTACAGCTATAACACAACGCAATTCCATCCTATAAAAATATCCAAATGGAAAATTTTAAATATTCAAAATAAACATACCACATTTTGGTAATATAAATTTAAGGCACAAAGTATTTTAAGTTAATCAATAAAGCTAATATAAATAAGAAAAAAAAATGAATATGTTTTTTAATCAATCAAAATTAGCAACATTCGAACAAAATATTCAACAAAATTTATCTATGCCTTTTTTCTTTCTTTATTAATTATTTTAACTCTTCAGAGCTCAAATAGGATCAATTAAGCAATTTTCATTTTTAAATTGTTTTGAGTAATTTAGCTGCTAAATAAGACAAATATATGCAATTATAATGAATATTTGTTTTGATATGGTTGTCATGGTACTGCACACTGAAGCGTGCACTGGACATTGGAACAATAATTATTTAACAATTTTCATACACAATATTTCTAAAATTATTCTAATAACTAGTTGACCCACCTGACATTGTGAGGCTCATGGTAATAGCCTTAAATATACCTAAAATAAGTGTTGAATAATCATATATTTTAAAATTAAAATCTAAGTAAAAAGGGCTTGGAAGAAGTGTTCTATTTTTATTCTCCATTGTCTACCATCAAATACATTCAAGGGTGTACTCAAATCTAAACTGCTTATTTTCTGATTCATTTTTGTTCTGAAACACATCAAATTGGCAGATTCTCTTATTCAGAAACTATATAATGTGCTGTGTCTGTTGATTTTTTGATAAAGGCAGAATATATTGCAAAAAACACTGTCAAAATTGGAATTTTTAACCAAATTTCCCAAAGCGGGAGAGCTGGGAACGAAAATAATGGTCATATTGAGAAAATAATTGTTTATAAATCAAGTTCTAATTAACTGAGCGAAAAATGAAAACACACGGCCGCTTATACATCTCTTCAAAAATCATGTCAGTAAGTTTCATGTTTTTACTTTTAAAAATGATTCTGGAAATGTGTCAGAAAATTTTGAGCTGTTGAGGATGGAAAAATATTTTCTTGAGTACACCCTTAAACTAAAAACTCTTATTGTCCAAATTCTTTGAAATTTGGTTATGAATATGTTTCCGAAGCCAGTGTATAATTCTCATGCTAAAATATTTAGATATAACAATCAGTGTTTTTCTTCTCCTATTCCCTTCTTTCTTTTTTTTTTTTTGTTACTTTTCGGTTAGTCGGGCACCAGTGTTATATATACATATTTATATACATACAAATATGTAAATACACACACATACATATATATATTGTATATATACACATATAGATATATGCAAATATATATGTATATATACATACATTTATATATACATATATATGTATACATAACACTGGAGCCCGGCTAACCAAAAAGTACCCTTTTTTTTTCTATTGAAATGCTATGGGGAAAAAACTTTTCAAATGAATTTTTTTCAAGACTTTAATATTGTTTTTTTTTGTTGTTGTTTTTTTTTTTTTTTAATAGATTGCAACATTGAAAAGAAAAATGAACGTACATGTGTAAGAAAGATATTACGTCTGTTCATAATTAATTAAAAACAAATACAAAAATACAGACAATTTAATTAAACAGTTAAAAAGCACACAAAAATAACATTAAACATTCCAAACTTGCTTAACGTTCTCATCAGAAATGTAAATAAACACAAATTCACATAAGATAACATAATTCAACTTGCAGTTGAGAGCATGTGTCACAAACAATTACAGCTGTTGTATATGTATTGTAAACCATGCCTCCAGACGGCCAAGGTGATTAAATCAAACTGCAACATATACAAGAAATGTAATTTTCCTGGAAGCATGGTTTACTAGAATGGTCAAATTTCCACTCTATGAAGCTAGTCCACTTCCAGCTGAATATACCTATCCTGACTCAAATACCCACCTCTGTGTTTAATTGTTTGTGACATGCTCTCAACTGCAAGTTGAATTATGTTATCTCTCGTGAATTTGTGTTTATTTACATTACTGAAGAAGAATTTTGAAAAAGTTCGAAATGTTTAATGTTTTTTAAAATGATTTTTTGTATGCCTGTTTAACTGTTTAATTAAATAGTCTGCCTTTTTGCATTTGTTTTTAATATACATGTGGTTTGGTATTTCTTTTTTTTTTTTTTCCTTTTTTTTTAAAATTTTGATTTCCCAAGCTGAGGCACAATTTTGAAGTGTGCAAAAAAAAGGGTAGAGAGAAGTCAATGGGACATTAAATGTTTTTTTTTTTTTTTTTTTTTTTAAATAGCTGTTATCCTCCAAAATATTTGAAATTTTATGAGTCAAAAATATAAGGTTTCCACAGCCTGTATAAAACATATTGTGAAAAAATATTGATATTTAGAGGTAATGGCACTTTTCCATATTGGATCTTTTAATAGTTAAAGTTTTTACTGTCTAAACTCTTTGAAATTTTTATCAGTTGTAAATATAATGCTATTTACAAAAGTCTAGACATTTTTGTATCAAATGCAATACACAATAAGAAAGCATATGTTCCGCAACAAATGAAATAGAAGGAAAATAATAAAATAAGGTTGTGAAATCAGTATTACAGTTAAATAATACAATTTATGAATCAAAAAACAAATTCAAATAAATGAGACATGATAATAAGAAACATAAAAGTATTTTTTCCACTATAGAGGCCTTGGCATTTTTTTTTTTTTTAAAAAAAGCTTGGTGAAATTCAGCCTTCAGAAAATGACATTTGTTGGTAAATGATATAAACAGAGCTATGAAAACAAACATGAGGAACTTTTATGCTTGTTTATATATGTTTTTATACAAATGTATATAAACATTTTATATGTATATATATTATTGTTGTTTTTTTATACATAAATTACTCCTGTTTGTATATAAAAATGGTCAAATGGCTTCTTTATAGTAAATAAATTATATACATATTGAAATAATTGCTTGTGTATATGAAGTAGTGAGTATGTTTCTAAAAAATATGTTGCCAAATTTCCTTCTTTTGCCAAGGCCATTTTTTCCATTTCACCAAAGCTCCTATTGTAGAAAAGTACCAACAACAGCTATCAAAATGATGTACTTTGTACAGCATCACATTATACAATAAAAACAACAACAAAAAAGCCCTGTCCATACGGGATATGAATAAAACTGATGAGTATGAGGATATCTCACATTGTTTGTGCTTTGCAGCGGAAATTTTAATTTTCATTCACCATCTGAGGAATCTGCTTTTTCACCTGTGCCAGTCACGTCATTGCCCCCGTGTAATTCACTGCAACCATGAGTGTGGTTGATCATGTCATGCATGATGCACATTTTTGGCATATCAGTTTTAACTTCTTGCTGACTGTTACTTTCGTTTTCGTCATATTATTTTTAAGTTTTCCGGAACTTATTTTGGAACTCCATTTTATAAACATTAAGTTTGTTCATACTAAAGTCAGTTGAGTGTGAGCTAGCAATGGAGAGGTAATGCAGTACTTAGTTTAATTTGAATGAAGATGATTGCTACCGGAGAGTTTATGAGTAATCATCCGAGGTTGATTAAATTTCTTTACAAATTTTAACAGCAAAGAGGGAAGCCTATTTTCTACTGTTGTCAAAATAAAGAAGATTTTTCTTTTTTTTTTTAATTCAAAGAATGTCATCATTTTTCCTCTTCATTAATTTTATTCCAAGACTGTGGTAATAAACATTTTATTTCCTATTTAATATACAGTGTGTCCATAAAAGAACTCTGGGGATTTCAAGCAAAATTTTTTAATTCAATCATAAAATTAGGTTAATGTTATATATATATGTACTCAAAAGTAATTTTATCAACATTTCTACCATTTAGTTGATTTCAATGTATGCCCCATTTGTAGCACGGCATACATCCAAATGGTATTCAACCTCTTCACATGTTGGGGCCAACATGTCAGGAGTGATGATTGCAACAAAATTGATTATCCTTTGCCAGAGATGGTTTACATCTTGAATTTGACGGATTCTATCGATGTTCTCTTCTGACACTTGTGGCCTACCAGGTGACTTTTGTTTTATCACACTTCCCGTTTCTTTAAATTTCATGTAACCCTGATGAATGGTTTTGTCTGTAGGCGCATAACCACCATACTCGCAGCGAAAGTTCCGCTGTACAATGGTAACATATCCAGTTTCTATAAGCCAGATAAAACACTGAGCCCAGTGTTCTTGCTGCCGCTCACCAGTGCGCCAAATTGCGATAAAATGCTTCATTTGGCGAGTAAACAAAAAATGAGACTCGTCAAACTGCGAGTACTCACATTCTGCTCTTTTTGTGTGTGTATGTGTGCCAATACAATGCAGATTCTTATCCGCGTTACTGAACAATTGATGTCGCTTTTCATGTTCAATTGCCCATGCCATTTAAATTACTCTTTTATAGAGATATTAAGTCAACACCAATCTAGTTTAGCAACAGCCAGACACAGACAGGATTATGTGATAGGTATTTCGCTATTGTCAGCTGATCACTATTTATGCGCCAGCGTCGCATCGGGGGGAAAAACACAAACAAAATTACTCTCATCAAGCCCCAATAGAGAAAAGTTTTGTCGGACTGCGGCGTTGAAATTAGCCATTTACCATATTGTTTATCAGTTGTACTTGTATGCAAAGTATAATTGGCCGGTCAATCTTTTCTATCTGTTAGAGTCGAAATCTCATAGCAATTTTTAATGTATATTTTCACACAACGGTAAATCAAAGATCGCTGTTTTGTATTGTTATTTAGACTGCTAAAAGAATGTTTGAAACATTTACACATTTAGGAGACATTTAGAATGTACTTATTTTTAATAGTCTCTGTAGCGAATAGTCAAATTTCTATTTTATAAGCAATTACAAAAAATTAGTTTATTTTAGAACATATTGAAAATAAAGGGTACAATAAGGGGTTAAAGATAAATTTTTCAGTACTTCATGCCGAATCCATTTTGCTACCATTTTCTTTCATTCGGCTATTGTTTTTTATTTCTTATTCGCCAAACTGCTAATGTTGCTCAAAAGCCAGCAAGAATACTGACTGAGCCTTTGTTGTGGTGTCGTCATCGCACTGCATTAAATGAATGGAATGATAGAACGAGCGTCTGCTAGGTTACTTCACAGTCAATGACGCATAGCACTACCTAGTATTGAAAAAAAAAAAAAAAAAACTGGTGCGGATAAAACTGAATGAGCTACAGATTTCTTCAAAATTAACTGACCTGACCTAACTCATACCTAACTTGATATGAATTTTTTTAAATCCCGGAGTTGTTTATGGACACCCTGTATATTATTGACCAAAAAGGGTAAAGTTGGAAAACTGCAAAATGTTAAAATTTACAACTTGCTAAAAATTCTATATAATTACAGAATTTACCATCACCACAATGAGTGTTTAATGTCATTATTTAAAAATATATATAAAACAGCTATTTGAAAAAAGTCAGAACTGCTAATACTCACATTTTCCCAAACGTTGTAGGTACAATAGGAGGATCATCCAGCTGAAAAGGCATTGACCAGGGTATATGCAGTTGAGGTGTCAGTTCACGTAATATCATATTTCTAATAATAATAATAATAAATTATATATTTGCAATAAAATCAATAACACATATTTTGTTAATAATAGCCATAAAAACATTAAAAAAATTACTACAAATTTTATTATTTTAACTTTTTGTCACAATTAATTTAAAGAAATTTTTCGTAAAAAATTCCTTAATTTTTGGTATTTACAATCATTTTATTAATTTCAAATTATTTATGTTTTAAAAATAAATCTCCAGAATTTTATCATAATGAAAATATATCGAAATATGAAATCGAAGTTCATACTCATTTTCAGAAGAAAAAAAATTCAGAGTTATTTTCAAGACAATTTTTTTCTATATCATCAGTTAATAGCATTTTTTAAACCATTATTATACCTCCTCCCTCATCCCTCCAAAAAAGGTAATTTCAAAATCATCACATACAAAAAACACCTTAGTTGCATACAATTAGAAACTCTCTACAAACACAAGTGTTTGTCCAAAAATCTGCTGAATTATATAAGCACATAAATTCGTCTCAAACAGAAAAATTTATTTTACAAACTTACTGTTGCATTATTTAAAATAGGTTAAAGAATTACATATTTTAATCCTTACCCGGGCAAGACTCAAAAACTAAAATATTTAAACTAATTTCTATCTTATAATATTGAAAACACTTAAAATATGTTATAAAACCCACAATCAAAAGCAGAGTTGGGCAGTATCGAAAATACATGTATTTGAAATACATTTTCAAAATACATTTGTATCTTGTATTTTGTATTTTAAACGGATAAGATCAAAGTATTTTTGTAATGTATTTTCTGATGGTTTTACAATGTATTTTGTATTTTGAAAATACTCAAAATACATTTTTCCCAAATTTCAAACTGCCATGTTTAAACCGCACAGAGAAAGAGAAAAGCTGCGATTCATTAAAAGGAAATACACGACCGTTTGTTTTGATTAGTTCTCAAATTCTGTTCTGGAAGTTAATATAAACACACTTATCGACTATTGCTGAGATAAGGAGATTGATGAATATGATGTTTTGATACAGCAAACGTATTCTTGCTGATTAGTTGCAAAAATAACTTTTATGTATCTTAAAGTTGCTGTTGGAATTACAAGGGAAAAAAACATGTATTGTGATAGACCGGAAGGATCTTTCAGAGTTGCACAGGTGTAGTGCTCTATTACCGACAATTGCCCATTGACCACACATATAAGGAGCTCATTTGTTTTTTTTTTCTGGGTCTAGTAGTTTTATTTAAAAATGTCGAAAAAGGATTTCTTAAAAATTCGCCTGTTTCATTCATTATATAAATTTTGTAAAAAATACTGCAAGAAAGTTGCTACAATTAACTTTTAAAGGAACGATTTGACTATGAAA
Organism: Maratus speciosus; assembly: GCA_963932465.1. Taxonomy (NCBI): domain Eukaryota; kingdom Metazoa; phylum Arthropoda; class Arachnida; order Araneae; family Salticidae; genus Maratus; species Maratus speciosus. The sequence goes on along the minus strand of OZ010788.1, from coordinate 571,676,022 downwards.
AAATGAAATTTATGACTTTGAAAATTTTGCATTCGAATTTTCCCTACTTTTTATGAATATTTTATAAGAGCTTTCTTTTTACGAATGTAAGAGCTTTTATATTTTCTCTGCTCTATATTAAAAGTTTCAAGACTTTCATAGTACGTACAAATGATTTCTTATTTCTTTGCACTTACCTATGGTTTGATATTTTACCTGAGTGTTTTAATTTTAAAACTATACTTTATACGAAGAATTCACACTTTTGTTAATAATAATAGCTTGTGTTAAAAATTATCTAATTTTTTCATTTATATTTTTGCATTCAGTAATACATATTTTAAATTTCGTATGCATTATTTCTAAAGCACCATAATAGAAAAGTTGTGCCCCAAATATTTTATTAGTGGAAGGCCTAAAAAAATCTTGCGTAGTATTATAATCACGCGCATTATATAAAAAGAAAAAAATACATTTAAACAATTTTACTCGGTGTCATTGTACATATCAAATTATTATAAAATGTGTTCTTTTGTAGACATATACAAAGAAAGACTGATACTAGACTAATTTATTTTTACATTCTTCTAACAAATAAGAAGAAAGTATTGGAATCGTCAAAATTTTCGACTTTCGTTTTTTGCTTAATTTACACGTTTCGGGAGGTCTTGAACGGATTTAACTGTTTTTGGGAAATGCGTGTCTGTGTGAGACACAATTTTTCTCGCCCTTAATCTCAAGAACTAATGCATGGAGTTTAATAATAATCAAACTTCAGGACCAAGGTATGACTAGCTTTGGGTTTATATCACCCAACAGGTGGCACTGCTATGCTTAATTATTTTATTCCATGATAGCTATATTGTAAGAAGAACCAATGTAAAGAATTTCATCAAACTGCAATAGGCCTGAACAGAAATACTTGCCGATTAGCTATAATGTGTATATCGCTCAACAGGTGGTGCTGCTATGCTGAGTTTTTTATGATTTCCACGATAAATATATCCAAAAAGCTAACGCACAGAATTTAATCCAATTTCATATTATTTTAGATCTTCAAATAAATTAATGCTGATAAAATTTGGGGTGCATCGCTCAAGAGGTGACGTTGTTATGCTGTGTTTTTATGATTACCCTAACATGTATGTAAAACTCTCGTTTTTTTTTTTTTTTTTTTTTTTTTTTTTTTTTTTTTTTTTTCCCCATGTCAAAATGACCATATTTGTAAATCAAATTGAAATGAAATAAGTACCACGTAGATAAAAGGTACCTTTTGAAAATAAATTTTCTGATTCGTAGTGCTGATTTTTAAAAAATCTGAAGTTAGCATGTGGCCTTTGAGAGCTATATCTCAAGAATTAGAGCACGAAATTTCATCAAACTTCATTGTGTATATCGTATTGCAGAGGATTTTTTTTTCTGTGCTGTGATTTTTAGGATTTTCGAGATTTTTATACCTATGCACCTATTGAATAGAATTGCACCAAACTTTTTATGCTTTTTCTGAAAATCAATACTGTCTCAATTTTGGCTTCCAGCACTCAGTAGCGCGTGGTGCTATGCTATGCCTCGTGAAAGAGATTCCTTATCGGATCCACAATCTAGAGGTCTGCACGGGTCGGAATTTCCAGGCCCCGGCCCGGCCCATACAAAAACAATCTTGTCCGGGCCCGATGAAAAAATTAAAGTTCGGCCCGAGTCCGACCCGTTTATGTATCACAGTTCACGGCCCGGCCTGTACAAAAATCAGTGAAAACAAGCCCGGCCGTAGCATGTGGCCTATTATGTGTACTTAATTTCTACAAAAGAAAAATCAGATTTTTCTAAACATACAATTAAGATTCTTTTAAAGAATACTGCATACATATTTATGGGATAAATTTACAGTATATTTTAAAATTACTATGTGTTTGCAAGACAGAAAATACACAATAGCAACATTAATGATTACTTAGAGTCTTAGACGTTTCAACATTCAAATAAAAATTCATTAAAAAATTAATGCAGTTTAGAATAAAAGAAAAAAAGAGGGTTAAAAACATGATAATTGGTTCAGGCTCAGACACCATGTAACTGTCCGATGCTGATCTCTACGCTGGACATGTTACATTTCTGTATTGGTGTTGTCAAACTAGCATCAGCTCGTGACGCACATTTATACTTATTACTTAATATCTCGAAAGTCACATTCATTGAAAATGGCTCACATTTTATCGGCTCCGATTAAAGTTTTATAGCGGACCGGCAGGCCCGCTTAATTTCTTTTATCGGCCCAGCCCGTTAAAAAAATTGTTCTAATTCTGCCGGCCCGTTTGAAAATTCGCCTTCATTTTGCCGGCTTGGCCCGAACTTCCGGCCTCGGGCTAAACCCGGGCCCGTGCAGACCTCTACCACAACCAATTCATGCAGTTATTCCTACTGAGTAACTACTTTTAAAGGGTAGTTTATTCATTATTAGTTATTCTTGAAAATTTCATACACTTTTAAGCACATTGTTGTTCCAATTTTTCAGTTTTGTTTTGTTATGTTTCGTTGAGTTTTAATTGATTTTGCTTCTTTATTTGAAAATTTATAATTTCTAAAAATTTAATCAGTTTGGCAAACCAGCTTTGCATTTGACTAATGCAATTTAATGCACAATCGTTTTTATTTATTTATTTTTAATGTATTTTGTATTTTAAATGTACTTTCAAAATACATGTATTTTGTATTTTGAATTTTTGAAATTTGAAAAGTATTTTGTATTTTGTATTTTAAGTTGAAAAAACAATGTATTTTGTATCGAAAATGGTTTTTCGATGTATTTTGCCCAACTCTGATCAAAAGAAAATTTTGTTTACCGTAAACACAAGAGGGGTGGGAAATATTCTTCCCAATGCCTAACTAGTAAACAGCAAAAGCGATAAAAATATCATCTCTGCCTGCTTCGGGCACAAAATATCTCATTTACAAATTACAATGCAAATATTATATAAACTATGATTTCCTCCTTATAATACTAAAAACATTTTAAATACATTATAAAAACCAGAATTTACAAAAAAAAAATGTTTACCATAAATGTAATAAGAGTAGGAAATATTCTTCCCATTGCCTAAATAGTAAGCAACAGAGGTGGTAAACATATGACATTTGCCTGCTTGAGGCATAAAATATTACTCATACAAATAATAACGCAATAAATGTAAAATAATAAATCAATAAATGTAAAATAAAAGGCGTTTCCCCTAAATTTAGTTTCGATAAATAATATAAATGTTTTCATAAAAAAAAACAAAAACAAAAAAAACATACATAAATTTTTAAAAAATGTTTTCAAGAATGAAAATTTAATAGGTAAATATTAGAGGGCATGGGGGACTAATTTCCCATTTGTTTTGAATAGGCTTTAGAAAAAGTAACTAAATGATTTAACAAAATATTTTTACATTGAATTCTACAAAATATTATAAGCATGCAAGAAAAAACGACATTTTATACCTTCTTAAACAAAAACTACAGTAGAACCTCTTTTATCCAAAACTCTCGGTTAACCGAAATCTATTTTTAAAGCTTTTTTTTTTTACTATCACATTCCTTGTGCGCAAAATCCATTTTGAAAGCTTTTTTTTTTTTTTTTTAAACTATCATATTCCTTCTGTGCAAGTGGTCCTTTCCGAACTATGAGTACATATAAATATTTTTGACCCCCTTTCCTAGAGTTCCTTTGAATTTAACTCGAGCTCCCTTGAGATTTAAGCTGCAGAGTGGAACGAAGAAAACGAACAAATTAGCAATTCTGAAGCTTTTGAATGTTTTCCAAAAGGTTTGGCATAGCTGGAGCAGCAGAAAGACTGTGAATCGAAACTGCGACAAACAAAACATTTTTTCAAACCCTTGTGATATATGTAAAAGGTACTTAATTTAAAAATTAAAATTCAGGTAATTTATTCTGGTTTCTATTTTGCTATTGCTTTATTTTTATTAAGCACTTGCTACCATAATAAGAATTATAGCATATATTTCTCCTTAATCTTAAAATTGAAGCATTCTCGATTATCCGAAAATTTCGATTTTCCGAAAGATGGTCAGTCCCAATTACTTCAGATAATCGAGGTTCTACTGTATATTATTTCTGTAAAAAAACAGAAAACATCACACTTTTGAATCGAAATTTAACTCTCAGATGACAACAACGTATTTTCTGAAAGTATTTCTGCGAGTACTGTCATCTACTGGCATGTTTTGTTAACACCAAAACTTCTGCTTTCTTTACTAGCAAAAATCCATGCGGGAAGTAAAATCCTTAAGACTGTTTTGGCATCAAAAAGCAAGAGGTATACATATTCCCAATATTTGGGTAAGGGTTAATAAATCAAACAAATCCTTTGACAGAAGAAATTGCCATTTCGAATTAACAAAATACTAAATAAATGGGATAGTGAGTTCTCACCGAGCAAAATGTTTATCAGTGATTGTTTTATCAAAAAAAAAAAAAAAAAAATTGTCTACATTCTCCCACTCTGTTACTTAATGCAGCAATGAAACAGCTGTGCACCAGTGTGCATATTGTCACCAGTAAATTTCAATAGCAATCTTCGCCTTATTAAATGTCAGAAATTCTGTCATTAAATTAGATGAAGAACAAACACCATTTAAATTTAGCAGTGACAGTTGACTTTCTGGAGTGCAGCTGTTCAATCACTGCTTAACAATTTAAGGTGATTTAATTTTCATAGTTTCTGATCCAATGCTTTGTGAAGTTAGAAGGCTTGTCTTAGTCTGATTTCACACCACAAAGTAATTTCTTTTACAACACTACTCTAATACATACAGTCACCACTTAGAAAAAGTTTATATTAAAAAAATAACAATAAATTACACTAGCAGTTCTTGCATAGTTAATCAAAAATAGACATTACTGCTTGTTAAAACTTGTGGTACCATACAATGTAAAAATGCTGTTGTATGAAAATGACATCTGGTTGGGAGCTGAATGAAAAATTACAGTGCATCACGGTGATGACAATAGGGACAAACTTCAAATAAGGATAGATGGTACTTGTCTATTATCCCATCGACCACTTTCTATGGAAAAAAAAAGAAAAAAGGTTGCAAAACTATAGGATTCAACGCCAAAAACGGATGATCATGGGGTTACATTCAATTGATGTCAGATCATCAAGAGATTTTTAATTTGATATTTTCACTGTATTTTTAATGATGTTTTACTAATTTTTTAATTCTTTTGTTAATTAAAATAACAATTGTCATTAAATGATGATGTCATGATAATATAATTGAAAAAACACTGATTAAATATTGCGATGCATAGACTCTATCAATTTCAACTGATGTTAAATATTTATCTACAAGTCGAAATAATGATTAAGAAAAATTAATTAAGAATTGTCGGATTTAACTCCAAAATAGCAAAAGCGTAAAATAATGTTTGATTTTAAATACAACGCTGGCATGTGATGTAGATTTTCCATTTTTGTTCCTATTTTTGGATAAGTCAGTTTAGTATTTCTAATGAACGATATTGGTTAATTTCTATTTCTATGCTTTCACTCACGTTTTGAGAAAAATTATACGGATCCGTGATCTGCCATCTAAAAAAATGAGGCAATAACCTATTTTGAAAAATATGGAATTCTGCCATAAAAAAAATATGTATTAATGGGCATGATACGAGATTATCTACAAACTGATAAACAGTGGCGGTGTAATGTGAAAAACTGTGATAAAAGAATATCCATTAGAAAAAGAAGCTGGTTGGATAACTCCAAATTAACGTTTGGTAACTGCATTAAGGTTCATTTATAGCTGGTCTGATGAATTAACATCAATAAAATGGGGGGGGAAACAGCTGGTTTTAAGTCATTGTACAGTTATTAATTGGAATAATTATCTCGAAGTTTTTATATCCAATCTTCTAACAATAAAATATGGAAAAATTGGAAGGCCAAAAAAAAATGTAGAGATTAATGAAAATCTCTTTTAAAAGCAAAAAAAATCAAGCCAATCAAATTCCTCCTCAGCAATGGTTGTTTGGAAGATTATCCGAGAAACTGATGAATGTTTTATAGTAAAAGTTTTCGATAGAAGCGCAGCTACATTGATGGGAGAAATAAAAGAATATATAAAAGATGGCTCTATCTTTTTTTCAGATTCATAGCAGGCTTATAAATCAGACTAAATTAAATGCTGCAGGATTCGAAACATTATAATTTTGTAAATCCAGATACTGATGCACATACGCTAAACATCGAACGCCTTTGGGACTCAGCTAAATGGCCAAATAAGAAACACCATGGAACAGCACGTCAGCACTTAGATTTATGTTTAATTCAGTTTATATGATGTCGAATTCATAGAAAGGATGACTATTTTGTCACTATTTTGAATGGCATTAGAGATTTTTGGCCTCTGAAATAATTAATGCAAAGTTTGATTTTTTATTTTTTTTTATAATTTCAAGGTTTAATGTAATGCTTATGAAATGATTGTTAAATTTTTTTCTAATACAAATGAAATGTACATTAAAATATAGTTTTTTACTGCTCATATTAACTTTTTTATATGTATCATATTAAATATGTGAAATAAAATATTTATATTTCATTCATAAATGCAATATCTAAAAGAAAAAAAATCATACTTTCGTTTAATTTAATAATTCTACATTTAAATTCTTAAACTAGTAAATCTTCACATCAGAGGCCTCAATGGGAATTTTTCAAAACAGTTTAACTTTCATCTTGTTTCAAATAACATATGACACCTTGAAATCCACAATTAATCATGTTAGATTATTTATAAATTTCTAAGCATATAAGTTTTCTTAAAAGTTCAGAAAACCTAATTTTTATGACTGTTAAATTACAGCCTGATTTTATTTAATTTTCTCTTTCTGATGTACTATAAAATTCAGTTACTAAGCAACTGTTAAATAAAAAAAATAGGATAAAAAAGACATACATATTATTTCAAAATTGTAAAAATAATAAAGAACATCTTACATATTTTCGTATGCACAAAATTCTATAACATAATATAGAAAATTGCGAAATACCAAGGAAATTATTGAAAAAATTTCAAACAAATTTGATAAATTTAAGACATTGCATAGCAAGCATTTAGCATTCATAATGTAACACAAATTATTCTAAACATTCTTTTGTCCAAAATCGTCTGAACGAATGAAATTTTATATCTGGTATGTCGATACTCTCATATAAAGGCACCCTATTCTCAGTGACGTTTTAAACATTGTTTATTTGGCATTATAATTTGGAGATTATATGTATAAATATATATATATATATATTTACAGAAAGTAGTCAACAAAATAATAGACAAGTACAGGATAATTGAAATGTTTTCTGTTTTGTCAAATGTGTAATATACCCACATAATCATCGCATTTGCTCTAAAGCATTCCAAATCTTAAAAATAAGGGTTTCAATTAATAAATCTGAAGTTTGGAAGAAACATTTACAACTTTACAAATTTTTTAAATATTGATTTTTTTTTAATATTTAAAGTGCATAATGTAGTGAATGCTTAAACAGAAATTTTCAAACATTCGTAGGTAACTTGATTAATTTAAAATTTTTAGCCAAAAATATAAAATTTCCCATTATTTGAGAATGACTCACATATCAAGTTTCGCCAATTATAGATTTGTATTAGAAAGATACAATCATTCATTTTCATCCGAGAGATAAGTTCAGACACTTTTTTTTTTTTTTTTTCTGGCTGAGACCGAAACCGAAAGTATACAAAAGGAATTTGTTAATAAGATTTTTAAATTGTTTCAAGATTTTCATCTAAAAGCCTCGATTTTTATGTTCCTGAAAATTTGTTTAAAATGGCAAATTTGGTTTTTATATCCAACCATTGGCAAAAATCTGTAAAAGTCACTATTTTCATTCTTATAAAATATCACTGTACAACTATGACAAAAAGACATGAGTTCTGTTTTCCAATAAACAAAGGATTTCAATCAGAAAGAGAGTAACACTAAGAAATTTAGGCTACATTCTTGTTTCTCAAATAGCAAGTTTTTTTTTTTTTCATTTTTTTGAATTTTTGTGTAAATAAAATTTTCACCATGAGCCTGAAATAAAAATAGAGTTCAAGCTGGTTTTGTAAGAGATATCTTACAGTTTTTTTATGTTACTAACATTGATCGTGCAAAGGCATCAAAATCAGATAGAATATTTCTCTTTATATCACATCACTAAAAATTCAGTTTATGTTTAGTTTTTATAGGATTGTAAAACACTAAGAAACTTAGGTGACATTCTTGTTTCTCACATAGCAAGAGTGGTTTTTTTTTTTTTTTTTTTCGTTTTTTCAATTTTTGTATAAATAAAATTTTTAACCTGAGCCTGAATCTGAAGACGGCATAAAAATAGAGTCCAAGATGGTTTCAGGTACATTCAAAACCAAGAGCTGTGATTACTTTTTTTTAATTCCAGATTACTGCAATCGTAATAAAAATTAACATTTGTTTCCATGAATTTCCAGGTTTAGTTTGAATTTCCCTGATATTTCCATGTCAACAAAATTCCCTGATATTTCCATGTTTTCCAGATCTGTGTTCCCTGATAATGTTTCAAACTTTCTCCACCCTTAATTTTTCATGATTCTCAGGTTTTCTTGAAGATGTATGAACCCATTAAATGTTTAAAGCTTTGTTAAGTCAACTCAAATCCAAAAGGGCAATTTTATGACATAAGTTTTAATTTATTTTTGTTCAGAAATGCATGAAACTAGTATTTGTTGTTGTTCAGAAACTATGTCATCAAGTTGTTTTTTCCGTTTTTTTGCAAATGCAATAGATCTTTCAGAAGATAATATCAAAGTGGGCATTTTGAACCAAATTTCCATGCAAAATTTGAAAACCCACTCAAGAAAGGGCGAAAAACATGTGTCATGTGATCAAAATTGCTCCTAACTCACTAGGTAATTTAAGGATAAAAAAATGGAAAACACAGTTTGATTCCAAATCGCTTCCATTGTCAGGCTTTCCAATTTTATATTTTTCCGTTAAAAAATGAATTTGTAAATGTGTCAAAACGTTTTGCGCTTGTTGAGCAGAGCAGTTGAGAACAGCCTTAAGTAACACATGACTTCAGTGATTCAAACAAAGTAACAAATAAAAGAGTATGATGAATACAAAATTCATAAAAGAAATGCTTTACCCAAGAATTTTTGAGCAGTCATCATAGTACTTCATAGAATTCTTAACAAAACTGAATCCATTGACATCACACACATATGATTTCCCATTTGCTCTTAGTAGGTCAAATCCACAAACTGTTTGCTGAATTAAAAAAAAAAAAAATGTAAAGTGAAAAATCAAAGTAGAACAAAAATACAGACATTTTTATTTATTAATTTATTTATTTAGTGGAGTGAGCTATACATTTACCTTGAATGCCAAGCACACCTTTCGGGCAATGAGTTTCTCAGCATTGCTAAGTATGACAGGATATCTCACTTCCTTTCCTTCTTTATCCCTTTCTACTTTGCCATCAAGGGCAGGTGATTTTCTTGCTTCTGCATGAGCATAATCAGGACCAACTGTATAAACCTTACCGAAATATAAATAAATAAAAATGCATTACCAATATGTTAACAGCCATAATGTAATAATGCAAAACTAAATGCTAAACAAATATCAAACAATACGAATAACTATAATAATTAATGTGTCTTATTAAAAAATAGATAAATAAACAAAAACTGAGATCCCAGTGTGCATCTTAAGATGTTCCATAGCAAACTTCAAACAGGTTTTCAAAAACCAAATTTACAAAATGATAAATAATCATGAACTAACAGAAAACTTTAGAGTAGTGTTCCCCCAATGTTAATGCAGTTAACTCTTTCAGGGGAAAAATATTTTCGCTGCTAAGATATTGAAATAATTGATTGGAAGCAGAATTTATGAACCAATTTATTTGAAAATAATTAAAAGCTTTTTTTCATGTATATTAAAACAGTAAAATTTCTTTATAAAATTCTGGGTGCCATTTCAGAGTCTGGAATTAAAGTTTGTGCCATGCAAAAACTTCCCTTGAAAGAATTAAGCAATCCATCTTCAAATTTTAAAATTTTTTTCATGGCTGGCTTAATAGGTAGGTCTTTTGTATAATCAATCCTAAGAAACTTTAGCACAAAGTTTACACACGAGAACAGTGTAAGCAAATACTAATAAATGTGAAAGTGGAGTTATCATTTACTTTTTACTTACATATTAATGAATTTAGAAAAAATGCTGTTTAAAACTTAATGCATCTGACATTGTTTTGTGCCAACAACAGAATCTGTGTCTGCATTGAAACTTTTTAAATTTTAGTCTCAAGTTGCTCTCTGCAGAAAGTTTAATAAACCATTGTCGTTTCAGAAAGTTATTTATCTATATCTTTAAACAATATTTAACTTTAAAGTTGCAACATATTGTGGTTTATTATAATATTGGAGCAAGTTAAATTATTTATACATTTTTGAAGATCTGATGATCATTCTATAACCCACTAGTGGGTTGTCACCCATAGTTTGAGAACTCTTGCTTTAGAACAAGAATGTCAGCATTAAAATTTAAAAATCTGATCTTATCATGGCAGGAATAAGGAATAGAATTTATACACATCATTAAATAGTTTGATTGATTGAACATATCACCAACCAACATAATACTTTAGAATAGTGGTTCCCAAACTTTATTGTTAAACGACCCACCTTAAAGTTTTTTCTTCCTTGACCTACATAATATGGGATGTTACAAATACTTATTCATTGGTCTTTCACAAACAAAATGACATCATAGATGATAGAAAAAAGATGATAGAAAAGAAAGATGATAGAAAATTACAAGTTCCCTTAAAATATCAATTTAATGATCATTAATCTAAATTCACACAATCACAAATTTAAGGCCTTTAAACAAGTGAATGATCAACATATCCACAAAACATTTTATTGTAAAGGGTTTTAAATAAGTATGAAAATTTCTCAATTTTTTGGACATTGTCTTGAAGGCATTTTGCAAACTCAGATGAAAATAGCATTTATTTTATGAGGAAATCAGCATAGCTGTTGCTATTTATTAGTTGTTTTTTTAAAGCAAAATACATTCAGCTATTAAGAAACGAAGCCAAAATGTAAAAATAATCAAACAGTTTTGTTTTTACGAGGAAAAGAACAGAGGTCCACATATGTGGACCCAGATAGTTTTACTTCCTAAGGTTATACTTCCTAATAAGAATTTTAGCATAAAACATATATACAAGAGTTGTATAAGTAATACTAATAAATGTAAAAGTAGGTTATCAAAACCTTTCTACTGTGTAAAAAAAAAAAAAAAAAAAAAAAGCATTTATTAAGGAATTTTTTTTAAAAAAAGTATAGTTTAAAAGTTAATACAATTTATGACATTATTTCTACCAATGGCAGAGTCTGTGTTGGGATGGAAACTTTTTAAATTTTAGCCTCAAGCCACTCTGTATTACAAAGTTTAATAAAACAGTCTTTTCAGAAAGTCATCTATTTATATCTTTTAATGATATTTTATTTTAAAGTTGTAACATATTGTTTTTATTATAATATTAGAGCAGATTAAATTACACATTTTTGAAGATACAATTGATCAATCTGCAACCCACCAGTGGGTTGTGAACTGCAGTCTGAGAACAGCTGTTTTAGAGCTAGAATTTCACCATTAAAAGATACAAATCTATTCCTATAATGGCAGGAATAAGAAACAGAAGTCATACACAACATTGAATGGTTTGATTGATTGAATTTTCATATCAATACATATTTTATGTCTCAACGACTGTCATGCAATTGCATTGCTTCAATCTGATGTATATTTTTTTACACAAAATTGAAATATTTTAGAAAAAAGAACCAATGTTTGATATCTATTTGCATTTACACCAATGCTTTCATAGTGTTTTTCTATAAAAAAAAAAATAATATGTTCCCTATTTTCTCATTTTATGGCATTAGTTTGCAATAACATTTTAAATATTTAATTTTCTTGAATGTAACTGAGTATATCATAAAAAAAACTTAATAAATAAAATAAAATTTCTTATTTTAGAATGTTGATGATTAAAACAGGATTAAAATAAGTAAAAAGCAAAAAATGAAATTGACTAAAAGGTGCATTTATATTAATATGCTTGTAATTAAATAGATTTCAATGAATGACAGACACAGCAGAAATATTGTTTATCAATCTTTCTTAATAGTAAAAAATTAAGAAAATTTTACCGTATTTATATTCTCATAACCTATTTAGTACATAAATGCAAAAAAAAAAAAAAAAAAAAAAAAATATATACATATTCAATTCATATTTAGAAATAATTTTATGCTAATTAAAATTTAGATTTTTGATTAATATTTTGTAAAATAACATTTAGAACAACAAGGTAATTTTCTGGTAAGAAACAAATAAAGGAAGAAAAACTTGCAATGAAATTAGTTTTTTATGCTAAATACTCAGTTTAATATTTAAAACTATTTTTTATTTCAAAAGTGCCACTGAATAAAAAAAAAGAAAAAGAGAGAAGAGAGAAATGGTGCAAATGACAAAATTTTTTTAATTACAAAATCATTTCATAATATTTTGGGCAATCGATCTGACGCCACATATTTGTTTCAAGCTGAAATATTAAGATATATTCAATTCACTTGGAGAAACTCTGCACTACCAATAATATGACCAAGAAGATAATATGGCTGCAGAGTAAGCAATACTATTGGCAATAACCAGCACATATTCAAGCTCATGATACTGGCCATGATATATCAATGTCTTCATATATTGCAATATATAAAGACAAATAGCAGCAATGGAACTAAAACATGGGCAATACAGTATTATTCAGCAACCAAAGGTAGAATTTCTGGTTTGCAAGAATAGTAACAATAATGAAACTAGCAATACCAAGTGAATGTATTACGATATATGGGGATATTCCTTACTTGATGAAAGAGAGATAATCACTGGAGGTAGATTTTTGATTCGGATGAAGCTGGTCAGTAAAGAAATACATGAAAGAAGGGATTAAAGAAGATATTGCTACAGGATATTCAACACTGTTTCTTGCGTTTGAAATCGTGGTGAGGAAAAAACAATATTATAGTTATTGGGATATATTGAGTCAGAGCATAGATATCGCTATTGCGATATTTAAAAAATATCAATATTTCACTGATATAGTGATAAATAATCCAGCATTACATTGCACTAATCCATGATAATACATTAATTATTGTATGTCTGACAATGCTGTGTACGATATAATCACAAATAATTTATTATAAAGTACAAAACCTATAAAATAAAGTATTACATTGCAACAGAAAAAATCAAATTTACATACTTTTACATCAGTTCCATCAGTAGGCATGAACTCTTCATAAATAAAAGATCCTGATTTTCTAACTCTGCTTTCAGGAGAATATACACTACTTCGACTACCAATCTATGAAATGAAGATTTGTTACTGATAGGAAAATCTTATGAACTGAGTACAACATACTATACTTTTGAATAATTTAACTTTTATAATAGTGGGGGAGGGGGGGGGGAGACAGAGAGAGGGAGAGAATGATTTAAGCAAAAACATTAATATCTACAGATTGCTTAATCAAACATAGACTTTTTTTCCCTTTTTGTACACATAGTTCAAAAGACAAATGACTGATTAAATTGGATTTTCTTGGAAATATAGATATTTTTAAGTCACTGTAAGTTCATATGTGGACGAATTTAAAGGGTTATGTATGTGTTCAAAGTTTTTAAAAAATGCAAAAAATCATAATTTTGACACTTCATACCTTAGAAAGCACAAACTTTAAAACCACATTATTATTATTATTTTTTTTTTTTAAAGAAAGTATGCTTTATAAACAAGTACCTTTACTGAGTTAGAACTAATAATTTTAAAAAACTGTGTTTGAGAGTTAAAACAATTATTTACTTTTCGTTCACTGAAAGAAAAAAAAAAAAAAAAAGCAATTGCACATGATTACTTAAAATATCTTAAATTTAACAGAAAAATCCTGCTTCACCAATAAAGTGCAGACATTCTAGCACTTTCTGAACCTACATTTTTATTTTTAAAATGAATTTGGAAACGTTGCATATTTTCAAAAACGAATAAATAATAATTAGAATTTATATCAATGCCTAACAACATTTAGCAGGCAAAATTGTAAACAAATTTAGGAGAAATTTTAAAATATAGATATAATCTATAATCTGTGAAAATTTCATTAAAAAAAAAATGAAATAAGTAATTGGAGAGAGATCTTTTGGCAAATTAAAAAAAAAAAGCAAGTTTTGAGATAAATCACTTTAAAGTATTTTTTTAATCATTGGTAGAACACTCTATACATTTTTTAGTCATGACTACTATAATTATAGGTATTTTTTATATAGTTTTATTTCAGGATGATTAAAAAATATTGCACTTTCAGATATATTTTCTTTAAAATAAAAATAAAATTGTTTAGTATTTAACTTTAACTAAACTTAATTTTAACTTAAACTAAAAATCTTTATCAACATTCTTTATATCTGAATAAATAATTTGGATTGATGCTGAAGTATAATTTGACAATGCAAACAGATATGTGAAATAAAGATTTTCCAGTTAATAAATAACACAAACTAAGTTTTCTTTACTTTGGTATTGCTTGTGAATTTATTTCATACAAATCAATAATAGTAATCCTAAAGAAATTCTTTCTTTGATTAGCTATTTATTTGAGCAGAAATTCAACTCTTATAAAATGATATAAGAAAGTCAAATAAAAATCAAAATCACCTGTTACTCATATAATATGCTGGCAATTCATAAGATATGCAGTATATACTCTTACATTGTTTTTATTGAAAAATTAGATGACTAAATGTAAGCATCATAATGCAAAGAATGCTAGATTTCACACAATAGATTTCTTCTAATTTTTTCGATATGTACTTCAGTTTCAGAATCATGCCAATGGTACTGATCTACCGTGACGAAAAAGACCGCGTGAAGGGTTGCTTCTTCAGAATATACCAACTGGGAGATATGGGTTGGAATCGGAGCAGGTTAGTCTTGGTGCGATTAGCATTCATTTGGAGCTCTCCTTTTTTGCTATTTTCTCTGTTCGACAACATGAATATATCGAATTTAATAATACTACTAGGGGATCCAGCCCATGCTCTCCGGATTGCAAAGTATAGGTTAAGCTTTTTTTTTTTTTATAACTCTAATACATTTTTTACATGTAATATATTTTTTAGATAGCCCATTAACACTGAAAAGCATTTTTATCTGAAACATATTAATTTTACAATAAAATAAAGTTTCAAAATTTAGCAAAAGCTTTCGTATTACCCGCATGCCAGGAATTATTAGCGGAAGATTTTGCTACTTACGACAGCTATTTTTATTCTGATCATTTCAGTGCTTTAAGCAGGTAATTCAACTACATGTCTGTTAAATTTGTATTTTATTTATATTATTTTATTTATGGAAGTTTTAATTTTGTTATGGAATGTTAGCTGGATACAAATGCTGAACTCATTACATTGATTTAAGATAAAACGGATAAATCTTTAGTAATCAAGCTGCATGCAATATAGGAGAATTTAAAAATAATTCATGCTTGAAAATTACTTTATAAAACTGTAGACAATCCGTAAACATACAGTTTTCAAACAAATCATATTTTATTTTCCTTTTTGGCAGTGTAAAAATTGAAATTCTTCGATCAAATATGTGTTAAGTTTTATTATTATTATATTATTATTTATTTTATTTATTTACTGACGAAGCTTTAATTTTGGTATGAAAAATTAGTCGGAGACAAATGCTGAACAATTGTTAATGTTTTTTGTGCAAATTGTTTATTATTATTTTATAATGGAGCCGGCACATGATGGAAATAAATTTAAAAAAATCATGTTTGAAAATTACTTTAAAAACCATAATAAATCAATCAATTAGGACAGACTTTTCAAACAAACTGCATTCGAAAGTGCATTTTTTCTCTATTTGACGGTATAAAAATTGAAAATGTGCGATGTTTAGAAATTTAAATAATTGCATATGACAAGAAATGATTAAAGGTTTAATCAGTCAAAAAATATAAAATCAAACACGCAATAATCAGGAGAAAAGAAAATAACTGCCTGGCAATGGCAAAAAGACAAAGCAGACTTCGCACTGCGATTTTCTCCTTTTTTTTTTTTTTTTTTTTTTTTTTTTGTGCCAAGTTCATACAAAAAAGCCTAAATACTACGATCACCTGAAAATGAACTGGACGAGTCTGTTTCTATAGTGACCATGGGGAGAAAAATTTTTCTCAGGGTCTTTCTCATTATGGGTAGACAGTAGGTAATCTTCCATTAAAGGTTTACAGTTTCACCATTCTTTTTATTTTTACTTTTTTCTTCTCTCAAACCAGTACATTTATCCATCTATAATACATCATGGCTTCTTCTTTTTTTAAATCCATGCAAAAGAATTTCAGGGGTTGATGCAGGGATTTTTTCTTCGGGTCCTTTTGTGAAAAGTAAAAGTTGTTTTGTGAAAAGTTGTGCCAAGTTCATACAAAAAAGCCAATAATACTACAATCACCTGAAAATGAACTGGACGAGTCTGTTTCTATAGTGACCATGGGGAGAAAAATTTTTCTCAGGGTCTTTCTTGTTATGGGTAGACAGTAGGTAACCTTCCATTAAAGGTTTACAGTTTCACCATTCTTTTTATTTTTACTTTTTTCTTCTCTCAAGCCAGTACATTTATCTATCTATACTACATCATGGCTTCTTCTTTTTTTAAATCCATGCAAAAGAATTTCAGGGGTTGATGCAGGGATTTTTTTATTCGGGTCCTTTTGTGAAAAGTAAAAGTTATTTTTGTGAAATTTACTATATTTTTGTGAAATTTATTTTATTTTTGTGAAAAGTAACTTTTTGCAATGAAATATGAAATTTAATTACTGAAATCCAAACCAAGCATTTATTAATAATAACTTCTTTAAGTCCTTCTGCTAAAGTTTAACTTTCTGGTGAACTTGTTTTCTTTGCAATTTACACATTTTGAAACCTAACAATATAAAAATAATTAATGAAAACTATGTTTTTATGGAACAGAATTTTGTGAAGAGGCCTGTTTTATAAAAGGGAATTTTGTGAAGGAACCTGTTTTATTGAATGGCTTTTTGTGAAGAGGCACTACAAGGGCCTCAAATTTTGCCTGGATCAACCCCTGAATTTGCACCAAATTTAAACTTGGTTTATATAAGCTTATTAAAATACTAGACGCATTTGGTGACCAGTTTGGTCTCCCTAAAATGTATACTAAGCATTGTATCATGTTACTTTTATTCATAATTTAATTTACTTGCTCAACCCTTATCCAAATCGGGAGAACAGATACAGAAATCATGAACTTGGTAGTTTTATGTTAGCCAAGCTCAGGTGATAAATCACCAAACATTGTTCCCATCATATTTTTTCGTATTTTATTAACTTCATTTAAAATATAATACTTTCACTCATTTTATATAACTGTAATAGTAAAAATTTGACCCTTAATTATTTCTTAAAAAAAAGAAAAGTAATAAATATTATCATAAACCCATATTTAATTTCAATATCAAAGCCTTGTTTTAATTTACTACGCGAAAAATTGTTTAAGACTGTCACATGATATGGACTATTATAATACTGTTGGCATGATGGCGATGGAACGATATTTGGCGATTTATCACCTGCGCCCCCGGCTAACATTAAATTACCAAATTGGCCGGCTGGCATATAAAAAGGGAAGTGGTCGACACGGAACTGTTGATGTCAGTCATATGACTTAAGCTATTATTATAGAGATTATTCCTCACACAAGATTAGATTTCCACATAATCAAGCACATTCATTAATTTAGAAGTAAAAATAATTTTTACCTTTCTAAACAGTCTCTGACTGCCTCCACCTGCTGATGTAGGGTAGTAAATATAAATGTTATGGTCTTCGGCTGATATAGGCTTTTCAACAAATGGTTTATTGAATATAACTCCATCCACTTCGACATGATCTTCTCCCTCAACTAGCTCTATAAATAATAATAATAATAATGATTAAAAAAAAAAATAAAACAAAAAAATGATACAATCACAGATAAGAAAAATCAGCAAATTCTAGAAATGCACAGAATAAAATGGATAATTTAAAATTGACCCGGTACTTATCTGAATATTCTCACATGGTTTATTTCAATTAAAAGCTGAGGAAACTCTATGGAATAACATGCTATGTTACATTTTCTCAAAAATTATTTTACTTTATGGATGAAGGTATGAGGTAATCTGTCATATGATAAAGCTAAAATGCTAAATGTGGTATAAATAATTAGTTAAGTGTTTCGGTAGTTTGGTTTTAATAAAATATATGATTGGGCCATGATGATCATAACTGGAGTACAGAAGTATTAAAGAACATTCTAAAAAGTATGTTGAGAAACACATTAACTCAGAGCAGAAATTAACTGCAATACTTTTAGGTCAAGCTTAGAAGAATGAAGAGAAAAGAAAATTATACTAATAATTGGGTGGTGTTTACTTATTAAATCTTGAAAAAGTTGAATGAAAGGAGGCTGGAATGAGAACACATGTTGGTAGTGAAAATACTTGTTTATACAAATTTGTTAGTTGAAGGAATGTTATGATTTCCTCTCTTGGTCACCAACTCCATGAGTAGAATTTTCTTTTAAATTAAAAATCTTGAAGAAATTCTATATTCTTTAAACACTAATGAAAATGTAATGAGAACACTGGTAATATAATAAATATGGCATAATAAACTTGTCCGTATCACTGTTTTTAAATATAATGACTTAAGAACATCTTTTTAAGCATCTGCTCAGTACTTAGAAGGCAGGAAATCAGGATTGGATTTTTGAGCCCTTTTTTGCCATTAGAAAAAGATTGCACTACTCACATTATAATCAAAGCTTCATCAAACTAATTTTGATCTGGTTTTTAACAAATTTAATATATATAGTAAGGCTACGGAGAAATAAAAGTAACAACATGTTAAAATTTATAATGATTAGATAACTTAAATAATGACAAAATACCGAGAAAACAAATGAGAAAAACAATTATTTAAAAAGCAATTTTGATACACAGACCAAAAGCAGAGCACGGCTCATTAAAAGGCAAAAGCCATACAACGAAGTTCTCCACTGAGAGGAGAAATCTCTCCAAATGGCACATGCACATTTCAAATGATTACGAGAGCTCAGAGGGAAAACCCATGAACGGAGAACGCTTTAATGAAATACAGTGAGGGTCTGAATGCCGAGAACAATTTGAAAAAGGTAGCATAATAAATGAAGTGAGATTTTTCTCCCATTACCCTCATTCACAGAGTGAAATTTTGGAAGACCAGGAAGATGTAAAAGGTGTACAATTAAATAAAAGCCTTTTACAGAAATGGGATGATGAAATTTTGAATGCCAAAAGAAAAGAAAATTTAAATTTAAAGTAAAAGTTAAAATGCTGTAAAAAAATGCACAGTGACCCAAAAAGAAGAGAGAAAAAAGAATATACATCATTAATATACATTCTATAATCCTTATATAGTATACAATACATTAGAGTGTACAATGACAATCTAAATTGCAGTTTTAAGCAATTTTGAAGGTATTGCCTTCATTTAAATTTAGTCTCATAAAAATATTATCATAATAATATTTAAAATATAAATGCTAAACATATTTGGAGTTATCAACAAAAATTGAGACCATAACACAATTTGTAATTATAAATTTTTACATTAGCAATGGATGAATTAAAATTTCAGCAAATTTTACCTGATGGATTTTCAGAATCTCTATCCAAAACAGCATACCTTGGTAATTCAATACCTTCTCTTTCTAAGATGCTATAAACTTTTCGCCTAAAATGTGAAAAAAATAATAAATCAATAATAATAATGATAATAATAATCAACAATATTAATCAATCAATCAATCAATCAATCAATCAACAGTAATACAATAGAAACAGTGAAATCTAAATCTCGAGGGGAAAGTAGAAAATTGCACATTTCTGTAATACACAGATTTTTTCCAATCCGTTTAATATCGCCCATAAGGCTAATGCAAAAACATCACACTTAATACGCTCATGGTTATTACGTGATCCCACTTATTATGCGATAAATTTTTGGTCCTTTTAGGAAAAAAATCATGCTTAAGATGCGAATTCATTGATCAAGATGTGGATTCCTTCTCTCTTCTCAAGTGTTGCCTATTTTATGGATTATTTTTATTCAGATAAAAAAATGTTGTTTTCGAATAGTATTATTTACTTTTTTAATAGCAGATTAATTAATGCAAAAATTACTAATCGGAAATAGTGGTAGATATTTGAATAAAATAAAACCCGCCTAAATTAGTAAAACTGCAATTCTTCTTCGATCCTGCCTCCTAACATTCTTTGTCTATCGCTTCATGTATATTTTTACTGTAGTAAGAGAGATATAGACAAATTCAGTTTACTCAGATACGCCATAAAAACTATTATGGTTAGAGATGGTCATACCTGTTGCTAGTGAGGTTTTAAATGTACGTAATATCACTACTATGTTTTATAATGCATATTATAGGCAACAAAAAATAAAATTCATAAAGATTAAACAAATACGATAATTCTTTTATGTTTTCTTTACTTTTTGTTATGCTAACAATATTATGAACACAAAGATTAATAAAAAAAAAAAAATTCTTATATTAAAAAGAAGGGCTGATTTTAATGGTACTCATTAATAGAAGTACTAAGTATGATTTTAAAAACTGGGTTGTTCTTCAAAGATTTAATGATTTTTTCTTTATGTTAAAAAAAAAAAATAGTCTAGTAGGAAAATTACTTTTTGTTGTTTCATTTTTAGTTGCAACGTACAAATCGACAATAAAACCATGTTGGAATCCACATTTATTTTCCGTTTTTATTCCAATAGGTTTTATAAAAAGAAAGAATGTGTTAAAGTGGAACACAATTAAGTTTTAATCTAAATATATGTAAGACACTACGTATGAAAGCTCTAAAGTTCATTTAGACGATTAAATGTATAAATAAGCCCAGTTCCTGTAACATTATACAAATCCTGCTTAATATGCAATCCCACTTAATATACGACTTTTGTCCACTCCCTTGAAATGAGTCTTAAGCGAGTTTTACTGTACATATAATCAGAAACTATTTTTTTAATTACACAGATAAACAAGCATACTATAATATGTTTTGTTCTGATAGCTGTTTATATCATTTGTCAACAAATTTCACGTTTAAAAATCTGATGAACACATTTAAGCTAAACTATTTGGTAATGTTATAAAGAAAACATGTGAATTTAGTAAAAAAAGTACATTAATATAAATTAATACTTGGAAATTTTTTCAGAGAGACACATTTCGCCTTGCATACAATATTTCAAATGCAAATCAAATTTCAAATTAATTGCTTAAAAGGCACAAAGGTCAACCTAGTGAAAAAGATTCCATGCCGGGACTCGAACCCAGGCCATCAGTATAGCACATATAATATTGTATTAATATAGTTTCAATCGATGCTGGATTTAATTAAGTTTCGTGTTTGCCCCATGTCGGTGGCTAACGGAAAAATATTCCATCTTGTGCTGCGTTTGTAGCCTTGCCAACCTGTAATAGTGAAAAGTTCTAGGCTGGATATCATTCTATGTGTTTTAGTCGGTAGAACGTCAGTTGCGCCATACTGATGGCCTGGGTTTGAGTCCCAGCATGGAATCTTTTTCACTAGGTTGGCCTTTGCGCCTTTTAAGCCATTAATTTGAAATTTGATTTTCATTTGAAATATCAATATAACAATTTTTTTTTTTTTTACCTGTCTTGGATGTCATATTGCATGAACAGGTCATTTATGATGAAAGGTCTCCTTAAGTTTGAATATTCAACAGCTTTAGCGAGTGGGAAACCTTTAGAGTGAAAAGATATAAGGCAGTCACACACAGGCCACTTTTCGACAGGTTCCTATAAAAAATAAATCATTAAATTATTGCAATATTTAGCATCAAATAGTTATTTTTCAAATAATACATAACATCTGCAGTACAGAGCAAAAACATGTGCAAAAATTCTAATACTTTTGTGTTAGTGAGTCGCAAATTTCTTCAAAAGCATTTTTAACACTTTCCAACATAGTTGAAAAGTGTTCATGGCTTCAGTTTGTCTGGTTGTCTGCACTCTCTCATAAATATACCTAGATTCCACAATATTGATACAAGTTATTGATGTATATTATAGCATGTTTTCTATGGAAAATAAAGTATGTAGCCATTATAGTTTGTTTAAAGGGATACACAAAAGAATTCCGTTACATTAAGGTCTATGTAAAAAATCATTTGAGATGCATTTTAATGATGTTATGATACTCCATACAAAATGAAATTAATATCTGAGATGGACTATGACATGATTTCTATAGAGCAGTGACTCACCACCTTTATTTTTATGTAACCCACCTAATCAGTGGAGGGTTTTCAGCACCCAGGGCAATTAAAAATATAGTGTCCCCTTTTTAGTGGCTACTATATTTTTTTATGCCATAGTTTAATATGCAACAATTTTTTGGCCTCCCTTTAAAATTTCGTGCCTATCATCTCTCCGTACATTTCACCTAATATGTAAGTATAAAGAGTCTTTCACATAATCTATCTTAAGGGTAAATGAATTTTGGCATAAAACATGACACGAGAATGGTAATAGGAAATTATACTATATACAAAAATGGAGTTAGTGAAAGCTTTTATTATATATAATAAAGCTTAAAAGTCAATATGAATTAAGGTATTGTTTTGCATCAAAAAAGACTCTGAATCAGGATTGAAACATTTTAAATTTTAGTTTACATAAAAATATTTTCACAAACTTATTTAGGTATTCACAATATTTAAAATTTAAGTTGGAATATATAGTTTTTATTATATTATTTTAGCAGATAAAATTAATTATTCATTTTTAAAGATATGAGCGACTGTTCTGTGATCCACCAAAACATTGCCCATGTCTCACCAGTGGATTGCATAATTTGAGAATTGCAGCGATAGTGTATAAAGTAAGTAACATTTATAGTTCGCTTACGGAGGTGAATAAAAAGAATCCTGTTACATTATGATCTATTCTATAAGGAAAAATTATTTGCAGTGTATTTCAATCATGTTACACCATTTGAAACATAATGAAATTAACATACACAACTGAGGTGCACTACAACCCGTTTTCCACAGATTATGGAGTGTGCAGCAATTATTGTTCATTTACAGAGACACACAAAAGAATCTGGTTATAAGATTTTGAGTAATTATTACTATATTATGTTATATGTACAGGGCTGCACAAAACTCATAGGCATTATTATCTATGGGAATGAATTGCCTTAAGTGTGTTCATAACCGTGTTATGCATTTTACAGCTGAATTATACTTCAGTGTAATAAACTTCTTTTGCAGTTATCTAAAATCTTCAGCATAATAAAATGTAAAATTATAATTTGCTAAAAATTAGATAAACAGCACATAAACAAAAGCTGTAAAATTATTAATTAGATATTTTATTTCCCATTATTTATTTCAACTGACTGTAAGCTTTAATACTTTTTTTTTTTTTATATATAATGAAATTGTGTGATTTGTGTTCCATTGCAGTTTTCTCAGGGAGGGGGAAAATTAACATTTATTTGTCAGAGGGAAAAAAAGTTACTGGTCCTGTGGACCACAAAATTAGTGGTCTGATTGAATTTTTGGTGGTCTCAGACCAGTGGACCACCAAGGATTTTGAACGCTGTAAAACATATTCACAGGAAAAAAGTTTAATGAATATAGCTAAAAATTATGCGCATATTTAGATAAAAAAGAATCATTGCTCTAAAATTAATAAGAAAACATTTAGGAGTTATCTTAAAGAAGAATAAATGAAAATAAAATTACATTCAATATAACATCTTCTGGAAATACAATAGTCTTCAAGTATTCAAATTCCTCCAAGCGTGTAAGTATTTCCTTCATGGGTTTAGACTGAGATTTCTTTGACATGGCACATATACCAACCATAACTTGTTTACCTCCTGATAAATCATCATCGTCAGTGTTTCTTTCACTATCCTATTAAATAAAATTGTACAGAAATTTAATAAATAAAAACACTTTCTACTACAAATTATCAGTTTGTATTTGAATAGTTAAAATCAAATATATACATAAGGAAATAAAACCCCCTTTTTTATGAATATGGATAAAAAATAGATGTTTAAAAAATAAATAAATTACCGTAAATTGAGGTTATTTGGACCAAGGGCGAGGTTACTTGAACCCAGAAGAAAATAAACTTTTAAATCAACTCTGGTTCTACTGTGCTGAGAGCTGTGGTCATAAAAACTAATTTTATTCTGTAGCGAACTGTAGCTACAATTACTTTATCAACAATGTAATGGACTACAACTATGACCATTTGTTTTAAAAAGTAGCAACTATGAATTGTCAGGAAATGCAAACTCTATTTCTTATCATTGCTCACACATGTTTGTTTACATATATATCTCTAACTCTAAAACTATATCCTTTATTAAAATGATGCTTTTTAAAACCTACTTACTTTTTACTAAGCAGAGATATTCTTTCCATTTATTCAGCTCCTGGAGTTTTGTATTTTTAGTTTGTATATTATTTATTACAGACATATTGATAATATCTCTTTTTACTTCATGTACGAAAGTTCATTCTTCCTGACATTTTCAGATGTGGTTCTCAATCACTCAGAGATAGCATTAATGGTCTGTTGTGACCACGCCATCATTACATATTTGTTTTTGAAGATAGATGGAAGGTTGTTTCAGTCATGCATGCCTGAAAGTTACTTTTTAACTGGTATGGAATAAGTAACTTAACATTATAAGAAAAGCTGAAGTGTCACCTCTTGGCAACAATACTTTTATTCCAGCTTAAGTTTCTTTTAATGTGTTTTTTTTTTTTAACCCTAAAGTTTTTTTGTGGCTTTTTGTTTTAACTGAGTTTAAATCAATTTAAGCTTATGATTGAAATGTGGGATATAAAATTCCTTTGAGCTATTAGATGACTTTTAGACTCTATTGCTTACTGATGGATACTCTTGTATCCTATATTTTATGAAGTTTGTTTCAAGGGTGTTTGAAACTCACTTTTTGTGTATTTTTATTTAAATAAGCCTTGAAGAAACTGAGTTTAATTAAATCGAAAATGTTTTTCAGTGAACATTGGAGAGGTTATTTACATAGGACTGTTTAAGGAAACTGTCTAAACAGTTCAATAGTTGTTTCTTGTTTTCCACAGATGAAGCAAAATAGTGTTCATGATTAAATTATGAAGTAATGTTTTCCTTCTTAACCCTCCGACTGTCTTGGAAAAGGGCAAAATTGTAATGTTGTTTTTTCTGCATTTTGTTTTAAACGCTAAAAAAAATAATTCTTTGAACATTTTATAAAAAAAACTTTATAACGAATATGAACGTAATCCTTGGAAGTATTAATCATTGTTCAATGAATTAAAAATACATTAAATCAATAGAATTATATTACTTTAAATATTGCTTGTATTGCAGTGAAACCTGGAGCTTAGTGAACGTATTAACAGGGGCTTGTCAGTGAGGGGGTTAACAAGCCCTTTTTCCTAAATGATGAATGAAGAATTGTTTGGATCTGGAAGCTGGTTTTATGGCTGGCTGTTTAAAGAGTTTAAGGTATGTCTACAGTAAAGTAGATATATTGTTTATACGCCTTGCCCAGATAACAAAAGTTATCATATACATTCTGAGCTCTGGCTATGCTTCAGTTATCAATAATTGAAAGCTGTTGTTTTTAAAGTAATTTACCCAAAAGTTAATGCCATATACTGCTATAAAGTTCCAGAGTGTTCTTCTTATAGATAAGTTGTTTTTAATATTCCTAGCAAGTGCAGTTATAAATTATATTTAGTTAGAGTGATAATTTTTAATCTACTGTTAATGTTTCTTTTAAAGTTTAATAAATGTGTTTTGTCTTTGCATAAATTAAATCCACCACATAGAACTTTTGGATCTTATTGAATATAAGTTTATTAATAGTTAATTAGTAATTTTTACTTATTGGGGTTTAAGTATGGCATATGCATTTTTCCCTTTGTATTTACTACTCTGCTAATTTTCTTCAACCCTGTTGTGAAATAAAAAATCATGCATCAAGCACAGATTATGAAACACTTTCCAACTCATTCAGAAAAAAGTTACAAAATTGCACCGTTAAAAAAATTAAAATATTAAGTCTAATTCAATCATATGAAAACGCAAAACACATTTCAAAACGCAATTTCACCTGTTTCCATCTATAATCGGAAAATTACCCGAATTATTTCAGCAGCCATGTATATGATATATAGATTTGTATCTATTAACTATATGCATGCCAAAATTTAGTTCACGTAAGAATTACATATACTTCAGTTGAAACTTCCCCTTGAGCAATTTCCTCTAATAAGGAGAATGGTACATGAATGATTTTGTGCAGCCCTGTATATGAGGTATAGAATTTATATATAACGAGTAACATGCAAAAAATGAACTAAATTTAAAAGTGCATACCGAATTTTAAACAGTACACTCCAGCAATTATTACTCAAAGACAGTACTGTAATCGATTTCTTTTGTATGTCCCAGTAAATGAGTAAAAAATGCTATGAATGCCCTGTTCTAGCTTCATCGTAGTGAAATTCAGTGATTTATATCAGTTTCAATTCAATACATTTGAAATAGCGCAATGTCATTAAAATATTCCATAATGGACACTTCTATTTAACGGGCAGTTTTCCAATCCCCACTCCCAAAACCTAAATTTTTGTATGTTTAACCTCAGAATAACGGACATTCCGAATAGCAGACAGTAATTTTGGCAATAAACAATGAAAAATTACTTTTTTTAACGAGAAAAAAAAATGGAAAAAAGTAATAAGCCTCTAAATTTAACAGGGCAATGTGTCACAAATTGAAAGACACAATTGTCAGAAATTGTTAAATATCACAAATTGTCAAAAAATGAAACATGCATTTTCGACACAAATGAAGAATTAAGCGACATAACTAAATTAACGAAATATATCAAGAGTGAAGAAACTGCCGAAAATTTCAATAAAATTGAGGATGAATTATCTACTGAAGAAGAATCAGTTGATGTATGCGCTTATATTCCCTCAGAATTTTCGACAAAAGCTGACTCTATTAGTGACAATGAAGCAGATACTGAAACTGGAGACGCTTCCTGCGATATCGAGAATTTCCAAGCGGCAAAATACAGTGAGCAGTTACACAAATCCTTTGTTAAAAAAAAAAAAAAAAAAAAAAAATGATTCGGAAGGATTAAAACTACTGACAGAGTTAAAACTGCACATTGAAAAACAAATTACATGTATAATCTAGGGATTGACCGAATACCGAATAGTCGATTCGGTATTCGGTGATTCGGCATGTAAACCGAATATTCGGCTTCGGCCGAATACTTTGAAGTATTCGGCCGGATAATTGCAGATAAGTATTTTCTTAGAAGTAGAAGAATTCTCTTTTACTTAGAAGTAGAATAGGTTAAATGGTGAGTTTCAATATTATGTGCATGAGTTCAAAGTTCAGCTGCACTACCAAAAACAAGTCAAAGGCCATTTTTAATTACAAAAAAACTTTTTTTTTCTTTCCTAAAATAGTCTATATAGGGGTGAAATCAGAACAACTGTCTACGATATAGGAAAAAAAAGTAAGGAATATGGGCATCTTTCCATTACCATTTAATTTTAATTATTTCTACATTAGTTTTTTCAATTTAAATTTATTTAATGTGTATTCTCTTTAATATACACCTCAAATAAGTATATCAGAGTTCATCTCTGTATATCTAAGGTTTATATTAAAGAAAATACATGCATCAAATAAGTATACTCCTATGTCTATCCTATAGCTTTTATAACCATTAAAATTAAAATCGCTCAAATTTATCTTCATCACCACAGTGATAAATATTAATCAAAATATAAATATGTATCAATAATTTCTCAGAAAATAGTTAAATGTACAAATTGATATGATACCTTTTGTATTTGAGAACATTCCAATTCAATATGTATATAATTAGACAATCAGTAAATCAGCTTAATGACAACATCGTTTCTTTTTATTTGAATGAACTTTTGTTTTTCTGAGAATTCTTATCCTTAATAATAGCCTGTATAGTTTAATACTTTCATTGGGTTAATTTGGATATTGACTAGTGATAAAATAATAAAAAATAAGTGATGGGTTAATGAATTCGTGAATTGAAAGAAGTCATTAAATTTTTTTGTGTAATTAGATTTAAGAATAAAAATGTAACTGAATTAAATTATTAAGAATTTAATTTTAATTAAAGTTTATTAAAAAAGATAATATATGCAAAAATGTGTATTAAAAATGTTTAAGTATTCGGTTGCCGAATACCGAATATTCGGTGTACACTTTGACCGAAGCTTCGGTATTCGGTAAAATTGCTGATTCGGTCAATCCCTAGTATAATCACAAGCAAAAGCAAACTTTTGTAACAGATTTTTTTTGTAAGAATGTAATAAACAGTGGATAAAGGTAGGCACAATTTTATTTTAGTTTTATTGCTTAAAAAGATAATTTTAATTTCTGATTAATCATATAATAGAGGTTTTAGGACAGATAAAAGTCAATTAATGAAACAGTAAGCATTTCTTAGCAATTTTTTAATTTCTGAGGTTTTCCGAACAGCGGACAGTTTCCGCACTCCCGAGGTGTCTGTTATTTAGAGGTTTTACTGTATATAATTACATAAAATGCAGTTACCACAATGACTCATGTGTATGACTCAATGCTTCATGTGTAATTGCTCCACAATGAAGCAGTTACATTGTGGTAACTGCTTCGATGTAGCAGTTACCACATTGAATAAACTACAGCTTATTTATTTTTTGGGAGATATATGAAAACAATTATACATCTGAACAAATGATATAATAAGTGGCTATTATTTATATAGTATATTTATGCTTAACCATTCACTGCAAAAATTTTATTTATTATTATCACTGTAATTTGTCGCTGACATTTGCAAATTGTTGTGCAGAAAACATTTTGTACAAAAGGAGCAAGTTAGAATCATATGATATGAAGAATGGCTTATTTCTCCTGGAAGTAGCATTAAAAGTAGCATCTGGGTTCATTATAAATTATGGATATACTTTTTTTTTTACTGCGCGAAGTAGTACATTTTTCAAAATGTATTACTTCCGACCACTGGACATAATTCAACAATACTTGGTGAATAAAGTCAATACTCTGAACACAGTAGATTCAGCAGTGATTTAAAACTTTTTATGAATCCAAGTAAGAACAGTTTATAGTATCTAATACAAAAAGAAGAGCTGTTTTGAACAAAAGAATTCTTTAGGTGCAAGATAGTAAAAACTACTATGTTAGGTAGAATATATATATAAAAAATTCTTTTGTTACATTTATATTTAAGGATTTAAAAAAAAAAAACTTTCAAAAATTTTATTTTTGGTTTACACATTTTCTTCAAATTTTTTACAAGCCAATATTTAATAAAAAGTTTTAATATTAGAAACTATCAATTGTATAAAAATTATGATTTTTTTTTCTTTTTCACTTATTACTTAAGGTATGAAAATAATGTGGTAATGGAGCAATGACAGGCTTGCTATAAGATCTTATCAACAAGAGATTATAACTCTAAAATTACAAAACATCATTACTTTATTTTTAAATGTTTGTCATAAAACTACAAAAATGAAGTTGGAGTATGCTTTCAATATAAAAATATTGGAAGCACCTCCTTTCCATTATTCTGACTTTCTTCCAAATTTTCTGATTATTTTTTTACACTAATACAATACCAGACAATTTGGGGATATTTTTTAGGTCTATGCTCTGTTACCACATTGAATTATCATTCAATATCAAAACCATTATTTATATTATTTATTAAATATTGTTGAGTTAATAAAATGGACAAAAAGCACTAGAATGAAAATAAAGTATATCCTACAAATTAAATTCAATTAGAGAAGAAAACAAATTAAAAATCTGAAAGACACAATTAGAAAAAATTCAACAGTTTAATAATCTATTTCCAGAGAAAATTTCATTAATATAAACAACATATTTACATGCATACGAGGAAACAAAGAAGAAACAGAAAAAAAGATAAGAGAAATGTACTAACATGTCAACATAAACTCAATATTTAAAGTTGTTATTGTTCATTGTTAATTTTAAGGACTACCGAGTGGCAGAAGCATTAAAATTGTTGTCTAAAAGTGTTTTCATGTAGATAAATAACAATTTTTCTGTAATAAAACTTTTTTTTTTTTTTAAATATTGAAGTGAAACAGTGTTTCATTAAAAATGTTTATTAATCTTGTTCAGGGGCGTAGCTACAAAAAAATTTTCGGGGGGAAGAGTTCAAAATTTTTCCTAACTTATAATTCAAAAATTTTTCACAACGTGAAACAAATTGCTCTATTTTCCAACTAAAATGATATGTTTAAAATGTGTTTAATGATAATGATACTTATGTGAAAAAAAAAAAAAAAATCCTTCCAAAGAAAAATGTTGAAACTAAAAATATAAAAATTATAATTATTGGTTTATTTAATGAAAGTTTTTGTCTTCAATTGTGTACGAGTCATAACCGTACTTCATATCAAAATAGCCTCATATTTTTAGATTTTTGAGAAAGGAACAAAGTTTTGGAGGAAATATATTAGAGACACTGTTGATGGATAACAGTAGAGAAATTCAGGTCTGGTAGATGTATGATATTTCCATAGCACAGAGAAACATAATGAGAAATTGAGTCTGGCTGCTTTTTGCATTTCTTTTGAAAGTTTAACTATTTTACTATTACATAATAAATTATTACAGAATTTTTTTTTTTTTTTTACTTTTTATTTAAAAAAAGAAAAAGTGTTTCAAAAATCTATAATTTCCCAACTCTAAGCTCAAATTCCCCAAGTTCACATATATTGGGGGAGAGCCCCCCCCCCCCCCATAACCCCCTGTCGCAACGTCTCTGATCTTGTTGTTTATGAAGACTGTGTTGCTTTGTATATAGTAGCTAGGATTTTATTTGCAGAGTTTTCTGAACAATAGATCAACAAGATCTTTTCATTAAGTTCATTCGCCATGACATTGAGGGATATTTTTTTCATATTTTATGTCATTATTTATAAAGAAAGTATCCTTGTATTTATATGAAAAATTTTTGTACTAGACTTATCAAGAAACGCATAAAGTCGAACCTTCAAATATTATTTTATTGCATGTTTACTTATGTTTAGATGTCCTTATTTTCATTGTGGTTTATTAGACTTATTCAAATGCATTCAGAAATTAAAAATTTTATGGGTTATTTTATTAGAGTTCAAAATAAAAAATTCAAAAATTTCTAGAATGTTATCAAAAGCTGCAAGTTAACTGATTGAAAAAAACATTGCTGCATTTAAAATTAATTTTTACTGGATGACAGATTAATTACAATAAGAACCAGCAAGAGTAAATATATTTTTTGTTTTGTTTTGTTTTGAGAAATATCAATGAATAAATTATATTTAAATTTCTGATTACTGAAACTACTTTGCTTAAATATTTGATTTTTTTTTCTGCATAAATAAATAGAGATAGGAAATAAAATTAAAAAAAATTATGGCATTTCTTTCAATGGGTGAAAAAACAGATTTACATAAATTGGCAGCAAAATTGGGACTTGAAGGGCAAAGTTACTGAATTACGAAAAAAGATAAAATGACCCTTATTTAAGAATGATTCAGAATTTGTTAAAGATGTCCTAGAAAATATCGATAAAAGAAAAGAGACAGAAGAATGAGAAGAGGAATGGAAACAACTGCTAGAACATAGAAGAAAAGTGTTTAGAAAATGAAAGAGCATTTTAAATGGAAAAACAGAAATTGAGCAGTGAAAATCATGATAGCATCTTAACAATCAAGCAGAGATGCCATATTCAACTTTACTGCGTGTTGATTTGAGAAAGGTATTACAGAAATTTAATTCAGAAAAGATGACATGAGTTTATATCTAATATTATTTGAAATATAAATAAAACAATTAAAAGTCTCCATGGTTATGTGAGTAACTTACTTACTCTAAAAGCTCTACCAAATGAAATGGGAAATTTAATGGTTCAAGAGCCCAAAGAAATTTTTTCTGGCTATCTGCATATTTGCAACATTTTCTTAAAACAGTTTAAACTAACAGCAGAAAATTTGGAGTATTTTTCAATAGTCATAAAAAAGACCAGAAAGTATCTGGAAGGATTTCCACTTTGAAATTAAAATTTATTTTGAGTGTTGGATCATAGAATTAATACATAATGAAAAGTTACAAGAACTAATAATAACTGAACAGTGGAAGAAAAGTCTGTCTACCTGATTATAAAGAACGTTATTTGGATGAATGAAAAACCTTAATTGATTCTGTAAAATTAGTTGAAAAATTTGAGAACATCTCAGCAATAATAACATGTGTGAACATAGTAAAAATATGCCTCAAAGAAAAATAAGAAGAGTGAGGATTTGGGGAATAGTAATTCCTTGCAAAGGAATGCTGTGAATATGGAAGTTTGTTTAAATTTTAACTTTCATTGTTAGATTTTAGAACTATCAAAAGGCAAAAACCTTGAAATTGTTGTCTAAAAGTTTGCTCATGTTGATAATTAACAATTTTTCTGTTATAAAACGTTTTTCCATAAGCAATGATTTTTTGGTTATAAAATGTTTTAATTTTTAAAATATTGAAGCAAAACTGTGTTCCATGAAAAATGTTTATTAACTTTGCTGTTTGTGATAAGGATCATTTATTTTTTATATAGCAGATCGAATTTAATTTTTCACAGAGTTTTCTGAATCCAGATCATCCAGATCTTTCCATGAAGTCAATTGCCATTACATTGAGAATTACAGAAAAAATAAAAGAAAAGAGGAATTACATTTTAGATCAGGCGAAATGCTACTGAAACTGAGAGTTGACACTGAAACTACAAAGTTCACATGCTTTTTACAGATGAACGTTTTCAATTATTTCAGTTAAAAGAAGAGAAAGAAGCAAAATAAATAGAAACCAAAAACACCATGCTAAACACAAAAATTCAATCTCAAAATTTATTTAGTTAGTACAGCAAAAAAGATAATAATGATGATAATAATAAAGAATATTACTACAAAAATGTGGAATAACATGTATACTTTACAAACAAGTTGGAAATTGCTCGTCAAACGTGGCAAATGAGGTGCGTTCGTACTATAACTAGTTTTAAAATTATTTTTTGCACCCCATATTGTACTGAATGTATAATTTTTTGCACTTCATAAAGTGCATAGTCTGATACATCATTAAAATGCACTTCCAATAATTTTTTCGGAACACTTTTGACTGTCCCTGTAATTAAACTATACATCCGATTTTCCTAAAATTTGAAATAGCTCAACAAAATTTTGCAACAATTATATCTTTAAAATTTCAGACCATTCGGAAGGCTGTAATATCATTAAAATGCTCTTGCAATAATTTTTCCCATTGGCCGTAATGTAAAGAAAAACTTTTGACCGTCCCTGTAATTAAACTATACATCCGATTTTCCTAAAATTTGAAATGGCTCGACAAAATTTTGCAACAATTATATCTTTAAAATTTCAGATCATTCGGAAGGCTGTAACATCATTAAAATCCACTTGCAATAATTTTTCCCATTGGCCGTAATGTAAAGAAAAACTTTTGACTGTCCCTGTAATTAAACTATACATCCGATTTTCATAAAATTTGAAATGGCTCGACAAAATTTTGCAACAATCATATATTTGAAATTTCAGACTATTCGGTTGGGTAGTTTTTGCTCTGTTACATGCGGACAGACGGACGGACGGACAGACGGACGGACGGACTGAACGACGACTATAGGTGCTACGTATTTATATAATTACGAACGCACCTAAAAATGAGGAGCAGCAAGTGTCACACAATAAATATAAATACATTTAATTTAAAAAATGTAAAAGGAATAAATTAGTCACAATGAGTAAATGAGATCATTTAATTACACAATCTTTAAATCTTAAAATATTTTTCGAAATTTTGCAATGGTAGAAGGACAAAAATTCTTTTTAAGTGCTTTATAAAGAAAATCACAGAGATTATTTTTGTTAAATACATTTAATTTTAAAAACAGTATGTGAAAAGGAAAAAATTAGTCACAATGAGTAAATGAGATCAAAAATAATCTCTATGATTTTCTTTATAAAGCACTTAAAAATATTTTTTTTTTCCTTCTACCTTTGCAAAATTTCGAAAAATATTTTAAGATTTAAAGATTGTGTAATGAAATTAATAATATAAATAAAGAAAATCACAGAGATTATTTTTGTTAAATACAAGAGAGCTTTAAAATACAAAATATTGATCAAAGCAAATAAACAAGTAAAGAAAATTAGTGTGCTCTGGTAAACCTGCAATTTCCCATCTCGAATCCCAGCTGTGTGGCAGCCCGGAGGAGAAATGAGATAATTTCGAAAAGTCTGTTTGTACCTGCATTCATTTTATGCCGTTTCTTCGTTAATAAGACGTAAAACTGGGAGTTTTTAATTAATAACATCTGTTAATTACGACCTTTTTCAAAATTTTATGATTTGTTGTTTGATCTCAGGTGTCCAGCTATAAGTATGCAAAATTTCAAGTCTCCAACATATATAATTTCTGAGAACGGGCTCTGTGATGAACAGACGGACATAGGAGTGAGACGAATAGGGTTTTGTCAGATGAACGAAACCCTAATAAAGAAAAACCATATAAGCAACTTGTGATGTCACTAATAATAATAAATTACACATAACCAATGTATTCTGTCTGACAGTGTAAAATGACCTTCTTTTATGTCAGTTACTTTACCCATAACATTTAATATTTATAAATGATGCCTCGCAATGAGTTCCCTTACTGCTTGAATATGACACAATGTGTTAAAGGACAGAGAGACAAAGAATATCAATTGTTTCTCTGCCTCGTCTTTATTGATTATAAAAAAACATTTGATTCTGACTACAGATCAATAATAATAATATCATTGATTGGTAGACATCGGTATAGACAAATATTACATCCATATTGCAAAGATGTAACAGCAAAGCAACAGCAAAACTATCCATTTGGATAGAGCAAAAGGAAAGATCAAACTTGGAAAAAAAGATAGACAAAGATGACACAATTTCGGCTAAATGTTTTAATGGTACCTTAGAAAATGTTTTCAAGAAACTGGATTTGTAAAACAGAGGAATTACAATAAATGAGGAATACCTACATCATCTTCAGTTTGCTCATGACACTTTAATTTTCAGTAACAGCCCTGAAGAATTGGGAGCTATATTACATTTGGCAGAAGCCAGCATGAAAGCAGGATTGGAAATAAATTTGAAAAGACTAAAGTGATGTTCCACTCATTTATAGCGAAAAGTCTTTAACAACACTGAGATTGAAGATGTGAAGCAATTATGTGCACCTTGGGCAAGAAATAACATCAGAGATCAGAATCATGAATAAAATCAATAATAAAATAAACAGGGCTCAAAATGAAACAGAACAAACTGGAAAGATATTTCAGTTCATGAAATTACTATGACGAATATTGTTCCAGCTCGTGAAATTAAGGTAAATATAATTCTGGTTCATGCAATTATCAAAGCATATTATTATAGTCCCTAAAAATCATTATTATTTCCGTTCAGGTTCATACAAAATAACTGATAGAATATGCAATGATGCACTTAACATCACTGTAATAAGCTATCACCCATACAATGACTTTGAAGGGATTGCAATAGTTAACACTCTTAAGTGAACGACTCGAGGCAGATAACTGAAGTCGGCACTCATATTTCATATAGTGATCACGATCCTACATCCACACATTCAAGCTTTTTTATTTTAATCTTTTGACATAATGAAGATGGAAGCACGCTGAATTTAGGTCTTACTGGAGACACGAAGTTTGTTTACACTCTGCTTGTTGCTACGCCAAAAGAGAAATTATCCGATGTTTTCAGCCATGTAAATGTAGTATTTTATATATATATGTAGCTTATTATGTTCTCTGTGGCTTCTTTTAAAATTTTGAATGCATTTTAAAATTGTTTTTGTATGGTTAGAAATAAATTTACTTTAAAAAAAATTTTAGTCAACAATAATTTCGAAATAGCGTTCCGGTTCGTGGATTTTTCCATTTTGAGCACTGTATGAAAATAGATGGAGTGCTTAACAGGCCTCTGCCTCTTTTGCTTGAAAAGAAAAGTATTCATGCCTGCACTATTTTATGAAGCAGAAACATGAACACTAACATAACGGATGGTACAAACAACATAGTGAAGTGTGGGAAAAGGCATGCTAGGCAATGCAAAAAAAAAAACAATTGCGATCAGAAGTCAGACAAAAGTGCTTGATATCATCGAAAGAAGTAAGTGGTTAAAATAGAAATGGGCAGGGAACGTTGCACGAAGACAATACAATGGTATACCAACGATGTTAAACAACCGAGAAGATGATCTGAGGTAAGATAGAATAATGAAGTTAGAAAATAGTCTTGAATTACTAATTAGATGACCTAAATACTTGACAAAAAAAAGAAGAAGACCCACATCTAGCAGTGGATTGAAAATGGTTATTGTTGATGATGATGATTATAATGATTTATAATTAAGCATTCTTTTGGATTATACTTGCACGAAAACATATACCCCATATAACATACTCTGTACATAGCATACATCTAAGGTTTCAGATTATACTTTTCCATTTTTAAATGCATTTACCATATTATATGCGCTCCCTTCTTTACAAAGAATCCTTCATGATAGACATAGCATAAAAGTACACCTAAAACCTCTTAATAGATATTCCCAAATGGCAGACACCTCTTTGCAGTGACATTTTTCAATCCTTACATACATACATATTTGTGTGTTTTTACATCTGAAAAGCAGACACCTCCAAATAGTGGACAAATCCCGCAATTCCGATATATCTGCTATTCAAAGGTTTTATTGTACAATAAAGAGCACTAGAAAGCATAGTTACATGAGCAAAACAAAAAAATTGAGCACATGGGAAGCGAGAACGAGAACATACGACACTGCCAAACCCATGTGTTTAACTGAATTCTTACAAAGAATTTGTAATTGTTCACTGGTTCACTCAACTAATCACGTATTCTTTTTGTAATATATAAATTTCAAATCTAATGCTTTCATTTCGAAATTTTTAATCTTTCCTTATTGCATCATTGCATCAGTATACAATGCACACCTGTAAATTTTGATCACTTTATTTGTTTCAAAAGTGTGTGTTATATGCCAGAATAAACAGGTTCTTCATTTTTGGAGCCAAACAAGGATTTAAAGAAGTTTGGAGAGCAAAAAATTGCAAAGAAAGATTCTCATAATAAATTTCTAAATTGATGCAAAGAAAATTGTGGAATAGTTATAAAATAAATTTTAAAAAATCTAACTTATCAGAGGATAATGTTTTTAAATTGTTGAAACACATGTTGGGTCTATTTCTTTAAGATCAATGATTTTCTTCATTTTGAAGTAGCATAATTTACATTTTAAAAAATTCATTTTTTTTTTTGAAAGTTTACAAGTAAGGTTTTTTAAGAGCTTAGCTCTAATTAAGTCTATTGATAGTGATTAAATTTATAATTATCATACGATAAACAACGATCTTATCTTTTTTTTTATATACAATGAATAATACATTTTTCATCACTACCTTATTTTAAGCATGCACAGAATCTGCAAATGAAAAAAACAAAGTTTTTCCTTAAATATAAGAAAGAACATTTATCATTAAAATGTTTGCCCTTTTTATATGAAGTTAAAATGAACCACAATTACATGAATTTTAATGATGCTAAATAGAAATAATGTAAGCTTCAATAATAAAAGTTAAAACTAAATATAAAAGTTAAAAATACAATGTTAAGAACAGAAGAATTAAACCTTAAAAAACTAATGTACCATATTTTTCCATGTATGCCATACCCTAATGTAACACACATATCCCAATTTTAAATAGCTCATTTGGGGTAGTGGGGTGGGGTATCAGATTTAAAAAAAAAAAAAAAAAAAAAAAAGAGAGAAACATGTTTAAGATTTTATTACATTAAAATCTATCAGTTAGTGTTAAAATTTTAATGTTTGCTTCATAATTTCATAAATTTAAAAACAAAAATGCCACCCAATTATTTTATGCAGTGAAAGTGATCAATGATCATATATATAATAGAGAATTTGGCCAAATTACAAATACTCATGTATTACATAAACTTAAATCTTTGACAGTAT
Organism: Maratus speciosus; assembly: GCA_963932465.1. Classification (NCBI taxonomy): domain Eukaryota; kingdom Metazoa; phylum Arthropoda; class Arachnida; order Araneae; family Salticidae; genus Maratus; species Maratus speciosus. The sequence goes on along the minus strand of OZ010788.1, from coordinate 571,637,528 downwards.
CTGTGGAAACCGTGCAATTTATAAAAGAAACATAAAAAAAAGATAATTTTGGGTAATTTTAGTAAGGGTTACTCAGACAGAAGTAACAATGTCAACAAAGCATACTATCTTTAAAAATACAAAAGTTACAAAAAATAAATTTAGGGTTTGGGATACAAAACAACACATTCTTACTGCTCTACTAATAAGTTATAAAAGAACCATAACTTCAACAAAATTACTACAAAAGAAAAAAGAAATCAAAATATCAAAAAAAGTTCAAAAAAGCCAAAACACACATTCACTCCACGCATAGGTACCATGGATAAGAAACAATAGCTGCAGTCTAGGAAATGGGACTTGGAATGCAAGATACAAAGGTGACTTAGGATTTAAAAATTCTGGAAAAGAAAAGTATTTTTCAGTTTTTGATGTTATGAAACATAGAACTAAAATTGATACGCATTTACTTTCTCATCAACCTCTTTTCTGTTGCCAATATATATGTCACCAATCAGCTACCTAATGCTAATAACAGATAAGCAAGATGTAAGAAATTATTTATAAAATCCTTCCTCGATTTCATGTAACCCTTGTTAATTTTTGATGAGACGATCTCTAAGGTTTCTTCATACTATGTGCATAAGCAATTACCATTTTGTTGCTCAAATGCAACAGTTATTTCCCCTCTATTTAATATGCTGACTGGCACAAATTATGACAAAGTGTTTTTTTTTTTTTTTTTTTTTTTTGGCAGACATTTACAAAGCGGTTTTCAGTGTTTATCCAGTCGGTTCACAAATTCCAATCACAGCAATGTTTATTAATTTTACACAGTGTTAATTTTGCACATTGTTAATTCAAAAATATCAAATTTTAGTTATGTTTATGCATTGAACAGCAAACTGCAATCACTAAACATGCCTGGGGGTGGGGGGGGAAACAAATAATTCTTTTTTTAAATACATGGTAGTAAGTATAAGTATAAATAGTCCCGTTTGATAGGAATAAATGGTCTTCATTGAAAATATTGATAGCACATCGGTAGGCACTCCATAAAATATTTTGGGTATATATTTGTGTGCCATGGTAGTCCATGTTAAACAAAGTTAATTTTTTTACCAGCTGTAAATAAACTTCAGTGCAATCACAAATATAATTTTGAGGCCATTGGATTGCATCCTCTTTTAATTGATATTTTCTTGTCATAGTTTTCCACATTGCATTGCTATTATTTATTTGCTTGTAGATAAAAAGTCTCACCTTGCCCATTAATGCACAATTTTTTTTTGGCAGAATCATTTAATCTTGAAAAAATATTTCACTACATCCTGTTCCATAGACAGAAGGTTCCAAATCATTGTACTCTTTTATTTATTTCCAAATTTAAGAAAAAAACAAAGAAATAACCTCACAACTTAACACTAAATAATTTATATCCTGCATTGCAAAAATTAAACTGGTTTATCCATAAAATAAATAATAATGGAATATGCATATTGGGTGTGATGTGCGACAGCTACAGATTACAACAGTGAACATGACATCATGCTTATTGATTATTGGCATTAAATCGCATTGTTTGGTGACAGATTTTGTTTGATGTAAAAGATCGATAGGAAAGTAAACATGTACCCTAAAATCTTAAACTAATTTCAACACTTCTCCAATATCCAGTCAACCACTTCCATAAAAAAAAACCCATTACCAAACTGTAAAGACCAATAAACAAATGGAAAAATGTTGCTACTGAAATCTAACAAAAAAAAAAAATAAATAAATAAAAAAAATTACAAGACATATGGAAAAGCACCACTCACTAAAATGTCAATTATCAGTAACTTTAAACAATAAAATTTACAACACATTAATAAAAACAGAAAAATAATAATCTTGGGTATCTATTTATTTACTACATCATTTTTTTAAATTATCCCTCTCAGCGTCTCAAGTGGTGAATATTTGTGACATCAGTTGAAACTGATTTATTAAATTTAACTATGCATTGCAACATTTATTTTATTTCAATGTTTTCCCTTTCAATATCATGGATCACCGTTTATGGACATAATAGTTAGTTTAATTAATGCAATGACTAATGAATTAGTAAAACATCATTAAAAATACAGATAAACATCAATTTAAAAATCACTTGGTAACATAACAAATATGTGTGTAATACGTCTGATGTAATTTTTTTTTTTTTTTTTTTTAAATGGAAAGTGGCCGACAGAATAATGGAAAAGTAGCTTATTTTTATATCAAATCCTCTCATCTTACAGTAAAACAAAACAATTGTTTTGTACATTCCTTATAGTATGTTTTGCAACTAACTAGGGAACCACATGAAGCAATAAGCCTAGATTTCATTAAGAGCAGTATCAATGAAAAGCTTTTGTCATAAAGTACAAAAAACTCAGTAGTGAGGATTAACCACTAGCATAATAGTCCAAAGATTATGAGAGGGGCTCAGTTAGTAATGTGCTCAACAGTGTTGAATTCAGACACTTTTCTCCGGGAGGGATTTCTATGGCTCCAGGGTGGGTGTGGGGGGAATTGCACTTTTTGACCATTGAAAACACAATCTTCTCAAATCTTCTGGGGGGGGGGGGGGGGCACCACCTGAATTCAACATTGATCACAACGAAGCAATAATTTTATAGCAGCCTGTGACTGAAAGCCCTCACTGACAGTGTGGTTGTTATGAAAATATGTAATAATTTTTAATAATTGCTCTGCAATTATAAGGTAATAAAAATCATTGGAAGACTAGTAGTGTAGTGGTCAGTGCATCGTGATACCATGTTACAGGTCCACAGTTCGATTCCAGACTGGTGACTAGGCAAGATTCACTCAAACTTTCCTCCCCTTGGGGTCGATAAAATGAGCTTGCATGTGAACTAAACAATCTTGGGTCTTGTGTTAGGTTGACCACCTGACCAGTTGTATGCTGTATAGCACCGTAGGTCCCATGGTCAAGAAAATAGGGCTAGACTTGTAGGCCATGATCCTTAATGGACTGTCTAGTTTAATTTTAGATACCATCGTTAATAAATTTAATACATATACTGAACAATCATATACGTTTCAATTCCTTTTTTAAAAAAACAAGCTACACTATCTGTTTTCATAAATTTTTGTTTTTTGCAAGCTGTCATCTGAAATTTGATAATTTACCCTAATTTTTTTAATATTAGTTTGTGCAAAATATTTTTGAGGAACACAGAGATCCATATAGATTTATGGTATTAGATATTAAGCAGATTTACAGACATAGGAATACTGAAATAACCACCATAAATTGAATTCAATAGATTAATTATTAAAGGAAACTAAGGTTTTACATGAAGTTCAATAAGTAAAAAAGCATTTCATTAAAACCATATATGGACACAATAGACTCAATACTAAAAGCACCAGTACCTTTTATTTAGAATACAAAGAGAAAAATTAATATTAATTAAAACAATTTTTAACTTAATTTTACAAGTAAGTTAAGCATCTAGTATGTTAATTTTAATGCTAAAGAAGTTATTGCGAAAAAATGAGCTGTGATAATTAATAAGTAATCACTTTATAAATAAATGTGCATTCAATTAAAATAATAACATTTGTTCATTGCTTTTATTTGGTTCTGTTTAGATTTAAGAATACTTTAGTTTACAAACATGCTTCCATGAATAAAATAAAATTCTATCAATTCTAGAAAGCTAAAGTATTAATCATGCAAACATCATAATTCGCATCGTTGTTTTGTAGTGATATGTACTACTATGGACATATAAGCTCATAGCTTTTGAAATACTGCATTTTAATGGACCATGAGATTTTTGCCCCTTGTGACTAGAGCTTTTCATTAACACTAGAAATTCACCTAATATTCGGTATCTATTCGATATTTGGTTAGGCTGAATATCAAACTATTCGGTATGCCGAATATTTGGCTTGGCCAAATATCAAAATATTTGGCCAGACTGAATACTTAAAAAACCTTTTTAAAAACCTTAAAACAACTTCTATTTTTAATTGTCAATTAATAAAAAGATATTTAGAATAATTAGAAATAGAGTTATATTTAAATAAAAGGAAATGCTTTTACATTTTTTATTTGCTATTTGAAAAGTATCAAGTAAGAAAATTAACCAATAATGATGGTTTTAGTCCCTTCCTGACAAATAAACAGTATATGATTGTAAAATTTTTCTTCCAATTCCTTCAAAATTTCAATTTCATTTGAAAATATTTGTTTTAGAATATAAGAAAATTTTATTCATTCATTTTAACTCAGAGAGGAATCCATGAAATTTAAAATTTTATCAATTAAAAAAGCTTTAAAACTATCCATCCTCTTAAATAACAATTTAAAGCATAGATTTTTTTTGTGTAAAATTTAGTTGTCAAAAGATCTTGCTTATCAATAAGGAAGTATGTGTGTTAAATATTATGTAAAATTGTTTTAAAATTCAACTTTCTAATACTTTCTAACTTTGAAATTTAAAAGTATTCAGCAAGCCGAATATTTGGTTTACCTGTTGGCCGAATATTCGGCATTCGGCCACAAAATCACTATTCGTATTCGGTACATCCCTAATTAACACCTTTCTTGATGAAATCTGGGTAATTCATTTTAGATAGTTCTCTAGTAAGTAACTTCTGATAATGACAAAATAATGAAAATTAACTTGTTGAAATATGTAAACTTTCATTAAAAGATAAAGCACTAAGTGTTATCTTAAAAAATTAAACATGTTGAAACCACAGAATATATTGATTATTAACTATATGATAATTTTAGTAGCACAATTAAATATATATATATATATATATATATATATATATACCTTTTAAATTTAATTGATGCAACATGGAGAAAGTTATGATATACGAAGTAAGATTATGTTTTTATTGCAATATATCAGTGTAAAAAAAGTACGTTTGACAAGTTTTTTTTTTTTTTTTTTTTTTTTCCCTGAAATTAAAAAAAATATATATATATTAATGAATTTTTTTTAAAGCACTTCTTAAAAAACACAACACTGCACAAAGAAATGAGATATTTGGACACAACTGCATAAATTAGTTAGATTTTCAATTGACTGAAATGTATAGTAATTTTAATTATACATGGGTGATTTAATTGTTATGTTTATGTTTTAAGGTAAATTCTAGAAAATAATATTATTTGTTATTCACCTTCATCGTTCTTTTCAAATTATTTGTGTAATTTTAATCTAAATGTGATATGAGTCATAATTGTATGAATCAATAAATTATTTTCTTTGTAGCCATTCACACATAAACAAGCTGCAAATGAAAGCATGCTTAAAGGGTTATGTATCTGAAGCCAGAGCAGTTCGGTAAGGAAATGGTTTTCAAACAATTTCTCGAAAACAAACAGTGTACAGTGAAATACGTTTAACACGAAACTGAGGGGACCGAAAACTTTTTTCGTGTTAAAAGATTCTTAAAAAAAGGACAAAACTCACAAATATTTTCGACATCATCAAATTTTATTTCGATTTCCTGTTAAACTACTAGTAAGTTGCAACCATTAGGATAAAAAGCAAGTAAACAAAATATTGTTTTAGGGGAAAAAATCAAATATCTTTTATTAGATATGTGTCTTTTTCAACATTCTGAGATTTAACTTGTTTGAACCAAATAAGTTAATCTGTCTCTAAATCTTTGTGATTAGTAGTTCTCATACGTTTTCTCTCATGCTTAAACATACAGTGCTCAAACACTAACGTAATGGGATCCCTGTTTTTTATTATTGTTGATAATGTAGAATTGGTAATGCAAAACTCTTTGCAGATTTCTGTTTTCATCTTTCTTTTTCATCAACTGCATTAAGCAGCTTCATCTTCATTTGAAGCGAAATAGCAGTTTGCTTTTGCACCAATTTTTCAGCCATTGTGCTCATAAAACATAAGCTAATTTACAAAAAACACGAAATTCTGCAATTTTCACCAAAAATTCACTGGTTTTAACACAAAATTCACCAATTTCAACTTAAACTAATTAGCTCGAAAGCGAATTTTTTTCGTGTTAAACGATTTTTGTTTCGTGTTAAAAGAACAAAAATGTATTAAATTGCATCGTATACTGTCCGGACTGCAGTATCATTTCGTGTTAACCGATTTTTCATGTTAAGCGTATTCCACTGTAATTGGTTTGGAACAGGGCTTAATTTCTAGCAAAAAAAGTACCGGAGCCCTAATATTCGGCAGTACCGGTACAACAACCGCACCGACCCGCTCCCCCCCCCCCGTCACTCCAATCTGCATATTTATATTTCGTATATATCTGCAAAATTTAAAGCTTTTTTTTTTCTTTAGATAAATAAAAATTTTAAATATATCTATCAGCATATACTTAGTTGTCAACTGTTCCACTTTTTAGTCATCACTCCTTCTGAATAGTAATCTTTGCTTAATTTTAAAGTTAATTAATTGCAGAATTCTGCGATTAATTATGATAAGGATTATGATTAGGAAATAGTGTTAATACATAAAAAAGGATAGTTCGCAGCTATGCATTTTTAAGAAAAATTGAAGGAAATTTACAGAAATTAATATTTATATGCTGAAGAATGAATGGATGTTTTACAATTTCCTATAAAACATGATTATCTTAAACTATAATCGATTCCTTCCGCATAACAATCTTTTGTGGTGAATCCCTCAAAACCAGATTAAATTAAAAATTTGACACCGTTATCGGAAAGAATCGATGCTTTTATAGAAAAAGGGGAAACACTGCTTGATTGCTTTCTAACAGAATAACAATCCATGGCAATTATATCTACTTACATATGAAAGTGACTTCGTAAAATCTTTTAGATGGGAAGAAAAGGAAAAAGTAAATTAGGCTTCAGTTTTTCGGAAGTGCTATTGCACTGGGCTCCGGAGCCCGGTATTTATGAGCTCCGGTGAATTCAGACTAATATTCAAATATTTACTAAAATCAGAGAAGTACTGGAGCCGGGCTCCGGTGTGCTCCGGCGCAAATTAAGCCCTGGTTTGGAATGTAAAATTTGAAGATACCGTGTAATAACTGTCAAAAAAAATTTTTGAAAATTTAGAAGATCGCTTCAATATTAGGGATTGATAGAGCCAAAAACTGAGGTCCACTTAGGGCCCTTTCACAAAATTCTGTTTCATAAAAGGGGACCCAAAATACACAATATGAACTTTAAAAAGCTCACTGTTTTACTTAAAAAGTGTCAAAAATAATAATAATATAGATGTTACAAGTTAAAAACATACATTCTATTTAAATTTCTTAGTACTTTCGGCCTGCAATCCTGCGACCATCATCAGAGAATATTTTTTATTATTAATTGCTATTCCATTCAAATATTTTTATTATTAATTGCTGCTCCATTCATTCAAATGCGTCACTTTGTTTGAAATGGGAGAGTCTATAATTATTAGGATAGCTGAAAGTAGAAGTAGCAGTGTCTTGGATTGAACTTATGCAGAGAAAAATGTTTAACTGCCATTCTATTTATTTTAATACATCACTTTGTTCTCATATGTCACTTTCATTTTAAATGTGTAGCTGGACAGTAGTAGAAGTAACTGAAAATTTAAACACCCAGTAATTTCCCTCTACATAATTTTAATCCAAAGCCCCTTATACTATTTCTTATTTAAAAATGAAGTGACATATATGAGCAAAGTGATATATTAAATAAACAGTAAGTTTAATCCATAACACTGCTACTTCTCCTTCTGTCCAGCTACACATTTAAAATAAAAGTGATGTATGTGAACAAAATGACGTATTAAAATAAATGGAATGGCAGTAAAATATTTTTCTCTACATAAGTTCAATCTAAGGCACTGTCACTTTTACATTCACCTGCCCTAATAATTATAGACTCACCCATTTTAAACAAAGTGATGCATTTGAATGAATGGAGCAGCAATTAATAAAAATATTCTCTGATGATGGCCGCAGGAATTGCAGGCCGAAGGTAGTAATACATTTAAATAAAATTTATACAGGGTTCATACTCCATTTGAATAACAAAATTCCCTGACTTTCCAGGTTTTCCAGATTATATTTCCACAAATTCCCTGATCACTATTCACGGCATTTTTAGATACATGAATTACAATTCTAGATCTTTATGATTAAATGATAACCTTTGAAAATGAAAATAACCTATAAAATTGAATCTAAAAATCTATATCATTTTATATAAAAAAGGTAAAAAATTAAAGACAATAAAAAGAAACTAAAATACAACTCAGATGGATTCAAAGTAACTTTTTATTTATATAACTGAAATCAAGATATATTAAACATTAAAATTTTTTTTAGAAAGTTCTGCTATCATGTCATTTATTTCTGTTGTTCTAGAAGCAGTTTGCTGCGTAAGTTTCAATTTTTTGTCTTTTAACAATTTAATTTCAACTTTCCTTTTTTCTGTTTCTTTTTTGATTGCTTCATAATTTTTTTTAAATTTTTATATTCATGCTATCTCAACTTCATAATATCTCAACAAATTTGTATAGTTAAAACATCTTTACGTTAAAAATGTGAATTTAGAGAAAATTGTACTTGAAAGTGCAAACCACCTCGGGACTCAGGAGTAGGGCTGTGGAGTCGGTGGGAGAAATGGACGACTCCGACTCTGACAATTTTAAAAGATCCGACTCTGACTCTTTCGCTCAAAAATGGGCCTGACTCGGACAATGCAGCCTGTAAAATGGACAACTCAGACTCCGGGAATTTTAACAGATCCGACTCTTTCATTCAAAAATGGGCCTGACTCTGCAGCCCTGCTCAGGAGAATCTTGACATATGATAATGCATTAAAAAAAAAATCCCTGACTTTTCCAGGTTTTAGAAAAATTTTTTAATTGTCCCTGACATTTCCATGACTTTTTGAGCACTCGTCCTTTTCCCTGACAATTCCCTGTTTTTCAGCCGCATAGGAACCCTGTGTATATTTTTAACTTGTAACATCGATATTATTAATTTTTTTTTGTGTGTGTTTGTCGCCTTTTAAGTAAAATGGCAAGTTTTTTAAAGTTCATATTGTGTATTTTGTGATTGAATCAAGGTGGAATATTGCATTTCGTCTTATGATTTTATTTAAAAGAAGGTATGCTTTACAAAATCCCTTTAATAAAATTTAATTTCATTATAGAATTAATCTTTCATAAAATTCCATTCCATAAAAGTTAATTCAGTTTTTATCATTAATTATTTTTATTTTGTTTGGTTTCAAAATATGTAATTTGCAAACAAAACAAGCTCATCAGAAAGGAAAACTTTAGCAAAAGGATTTTAAAAGTTGTTTATTAATAAATGTTTGTTTTGAATTCGGGTAACTGTATTTGGTCTTATGCTACAAAATTTTATTTTTTCACAAAATTATGGGGAAAAAAAGCATCACCCCTGAATATTTAAAAAAAAATGTTTGATTTTATAAATACAGTGGAATCTCATTAAAATGTCTATGCTTAATGGGCTGCTACACTAAAGCTCGCTGATCAAGAAATCCCATGTTGACCTATGGGAAAATTTAAAAGATCAATTGGTACTTTTCGGTTAGCCGGGCGCCAGTGTTATATATACATATGTATGTATACATTTATATACATATATATGTATATACACACACACACATATATATGTATACATATAGCTTCTATATATGTATAAATATAAATATATATGTATATATAGGTATACATACATATGTATATATAACACTGGCGCCCGGCTAACCGAAAAGTACCGATCAATTATTCATTAGCTAATATAATTAGCAAAATACTGTTTTCACCATCAGAAAATAGATGTCAGGTTGAGTGAGTTTTTAAAAATGATGCAAGTTTTGTTGTTTGTTGAAAGGTGAGTTTTGAGCATGAAATGAGAGTTGAAATTGTGAGTTTTTGAATGGTGAATTTTTAAACATTGTTAAATTAAATTTTAAGTACTTAAAAAATTCCTAAAGGTTTTAAATATCCACTTGATACAATTTTATCATCTTAAAAGTATTTAAAATTTAAGGAGACTATTGTTAAAAACAAATAAATATCGGCATCTAATACCTACTTTCTCTGGTGAAAACCATATTTTATTAATTATATTAGGTAATGAGTCATCATGCTTTTAAGTTTTCCTTTAGTTTAACATGGGATTTCGAAATCGGGGAGTTTCAGTGAAATGACATATCTCTGGTTAATGAGGACAATTTTGTTTTTCCCATCATTTCTTATTTGCAATCAATGTTAAAGACATCACTTAAAGCATACTAATCATTGGATAATGTGGACAATTTTTTCACATACTAACAGAGCAGAATCGAAACTGCTTTAGATCAAGAAATTGTCAGTGACAATAATTTAGAGAAAAAAATCTTTCTACCACCAAACTGCTCAAAAAGTTCAAAAACTGCTAATAGCTGTTCGCCGATATTACTAATCAAAATGCGATATCTGAGTTTGGCATAAAACTGAAAAATTATATGGTAGAAAAGACATACAAGATATGTTCAAGCTATGCAAAGTAAAGTGAGAGATTAATTAATGTCAAATTATTTAACTAAAATTACTAAATTAAAGAAAAGATTGCCTATTTCAGCATTAACTTGTTAACCTATTTAAATTCTCTCAAAAATGGAATTACAGTAAATTCTGTCTAAGGCGGACTCTGTATAAGCCGGAAATCTGTCTACCGCAGGAATTTTTTCAAGTCCCGGCGAACCCATAGAAAATTACATTAATTCATGCTGCATAAGGCGGAATCTGTCTGATGCGGAAACGGAAAGGATTTTAAGGTCCCACCGAAACCAAAATTTTGCATAAGGCGGAAAAAGGATAATTTTAAAATGAAAAGCGTTTTGTTTATTAAACTTTAAAACTGATAAGTCAAATAACTCAATGTCGAGCATGTTAGCTAAAATTCCGTAAGCTTTTAATAAAGTTAATTCAAAAGAACAGAAACTTTAAATTTTAAGGAATTTATGCTTATGCCATTTTTTTATATGCAAAATTGCATCTAAAAGTTAATATTTCTAGTAAAATGAACATTTATGAAAATGATTATGTATTTTCGAAAGTACAAAATATTATACTTTAAGATTGTACTCAAATTCAAAATTATAGAGTTCTTTCTCATTCTCGAAGTTTTTTTTTTTTTTTTTTGGTGTGTATAAACTTCCAATATGAATGTATTACAGCAGTACTAAGAAATTGAATAAAGTTTCTCATTTATCTTTAAAAAGACAAAGGATCTTTCAGAATTTCAGTTTTCAACCGATTTTCTAGTCAGGAGAACCAATAAAAGATCGTCATCTTCCAGGGATTTTTTTTTTTTTGGGGGGGGGGAGCTTTTTTGCATAAGCCGGAATATTGTCCACCACAGAAATTTTTCTCAGTCCTGACCGATTCCGCCTTAGACAGAGTTTACTGTAAATTTTTTCAACAAATGCAGTTATTTTACACCATTCAAATGTTTACATTATTTAATGCGAACAAAAAATAACCTCCCTTGAAAGTCTGCACTAAGATAAATAAGTACTGCTGTAATATAAATAATTACTGCTGGATTTGAATGAATAATATAAAAAAGCATTTGTCAGATCTAAGCAATAACAGAAAATATAACGAAATTAAAATAATAATGATACATAAATTTTAGAAAATAATTATATCCATACAATTAAAGATTTTAATCAAAAATGCTGATTAAGTGAATTTAATTCATTCATATTACATTATATTTGTCTAATTTTTAAATGATTTACAATAAGTATGGTGTATAAGTAAAATGAATTTAAATAAAATAACAGTTTAAGTAAATCATATTCTGGACCAAAGTCTAAAAATGAATTTTTCCATGAACTAATCCTAACCATAAAATAGCTGAAACAAAACATGTTATCAGATACTCAATGCATTTGAAACAAAATCATAAATTATTCTAAAATGACTGATATTTAACAATAATGAAAAGGAGACATACTTTTATCATTTTATGAGACAAGCATTCATCTTCACCGATGTAAAAGCACGGTCTAGCTTGTTTCAAACCTTGATAGCCTTGTTCCAACTCTGTATACGACATTGAAGAACTTTGAACACCTTCAAATATAAATGCAAAAATAAATAACATGACCAACAATAATTTGTCTTAGGATTAAAAGAAAATAATAAGAAACTAAATTCAGGCACCATAGGTGAATTAAAGACAAAAAAAAAAAAAAAAAAAAAAGATGAAAAGGCATTAAAGATAGAAGAGACTCATCAGATGACAAAATGAATACAGGAGAAAAACAGAAATACAGTCGAACCTCTATTTAATGAAGTCGCTAAATCCCGGAAAAAAGTTCGTTATATGGAAAATTCGTTAAATAGAGATTCACCATTACAATACTTTAAACTACATAAAACAGATTTTAAATTCATATATATTTTTACTAAAAATATATATGAATCACATTACTAAAAATATATATGAAAATATTATCACTAAATATTTTTAGAAAAAGTAATTAATCACATTTTTTTAAATAAATTATAACGTTTATTTTCGTTATATTTATATTTGTTTTATTTATTTTATCCACCAATATCCATCATCAATTCATTTTTTCTATGTATTTAAATCTTTGAATTCTGTAAGGAAAAGAAAACATTGTCCGGGAATACACAGTATTTTCTGTTTAAAATAATAGTTTTACATTAAAATTAACGAATTTTAATAACATTGTCGTATTTATTATTATTATAACAAATAATTTTAACCATATATTAACATATGCGTCCTTAAATTTAATTTCTGAAAAACTCTGTTAATTTTGCCTGAGTTTTTCCTTTTAAAAAGTGCTTTATCTCATAATACGTCTCGCATCTTTGCAATGCACCAAACACTCCTTTATGCGTATTTTCTTCTAACTATAATCCGCATCGGATTGTTTCAAATGATTTCAGCATTTCATCATACGAAGTTTTGTTAATTCCTGCACCATGATCATTTCCATCATCATCATATTCGTCTTCATCGCAGTTCATTGCTGTATTGTTTATATTTTTCCCACTGTCGAAAATATCCAATTCGCATAGTGTTTGTGAGGTCTCAATTTCAGAATTAAGTGAAATACAATCATCAATCAGAACATCATGGTTAATTTCTTCTTTCTTTCGCATCTGTATCCACATTTTTTTAAGTTTCTCTAAGGGATTATCGTCTTCGTCCTCCGTACTTACCGAATTCTCACTGCTGACAAAGAAGGCGCCTGGTAAAACCAGTTCAAGGCCATTGAACATCATAAAATATGTTTTAAAAAAGTATAAGTTTGAAATGTCCAGAAATATTTTGAGAAATGAGGAGAAAAAAAAAATTAGATCACAAGAAAAAGTTTGTTAAATAGAGAATGCACTTCGCTATTTGGAGGTTATTTTACGAAGAAATTCGCAAAATGTTCTTGGTTCCGAGGAAAAGTTTGCAAAATAGAGAAATTCGCAAAATAGAGGTTCGTTAAATAGAGGTCCAACTGTAGTAAGGAAAATCAATGAAAAATTAAGTCAGTCTGGTGACAAACTGCTCTTTTATACAATGGCAACAAATTCTTGTTTAACACATGTTAACAGGCATTTATATAATAAAATGAAACATAATTTAGTGATCTGCTTAAGAGAAATAAGAGTTCTTTAACCTTTTTGCGAGCGGTGTCCTTAAAAAGGGACACGTAATTTTTATTTTACTGACATCCAGAATATTTAATTAAAATTTTCCTTTTATAACATACTTGAAAATATGCAAGTTCATATTTTCTAATAAATTCGTTTATAAATTCCAGTGTCAGTCCATCATTTCATCAGTTTATAAACGGAATTACTCCGTGCCAGAAAGGGTTAAAGGACCTTTCTTTTTTTTTTTTGCTATTAAGCAGTAACCCTCATATACACAGTCGGATCTCGTTATCCTGACACCCGGTTTTCACGTCACTCTGCTTATCACGTCAATTTATCAAAGTCCTGATTTTCTGTATATGATTTTAATGTAAATAAACTCCAGATTTTACGTCGTTGAATAATTTTCAACTCCAGATATTCCAACGGTTTGGGAAAATTGTCCATTTTCATAATCCATCTTATAAGCAGGGAAATTAAGCGGTAAGAAATGGCCAAACTTTTCACAAAAGTGTGTAAAATATCCACTGACACAAATGAGAAATTTTACTTCAATCCTTTATCTGAATAAATAAACCCACATACTATGAATGACCCACTTAAGCTCCAGATAGACGTATCAGTCTACAGGTTATTTTGTCATGGTCAGGCAGCGCTTTCTTGTGGTTACACAGCGTTTTTCATCTGACAAAAACCGAAGTATTATTTTGCATTGAAACGATCAGAAATTATCCAACATCCATTTCTGAAACAACGAATATCGATTACAATTCTTTTTATAATATTGAAAAAAAAATTGTAGGAAACGCATCTAAGGATATGCAAAGAATTCATCAATATTTCATGAAATAATAAAAAAAGAAGTCATCATAAATCTGATTTTTATTCTTTTCAATTTTTTTTTTTTGTGTTTATTTTGTTTAATAATAATGTTTTATTGTTTAAAAGTGCAAGAACAGTTATGAATTTAAAATTGTTTTAAGTTAATTAAAAATACAGCTTTTTATAAACATATTTTACGCCAACTCTGGTTATCGCGACACTCTGCTTATGACAACACTTTTTTCTGGTCATTAGAGTGTCGGGATAACGAGGTTCGACTGTATATGTATTTTTTCAAATATAGTCTTTTCTCAATACTTTTCCATCTCCAAACTGAATTTTTCACAAATTCAATTATCTTTCAATAACATCTGATCTTCACAAAACAGTTAAAGGTGCCAAAGAATACATTATCTAACTTTTTCACACAAAAAAAAAACTTGTTAAAAATAGATAAACACATGAGCCTATATATAACGATATTTTCAAATTTACAAAATTATGACTAGGTTTTTTACAAATATAAAAAAACTGTTCACAATTTCACAAAAACAGAATTATGTGAGAAAAATCTGGTCAGATCCCTGTAATTGTTTGTATGATTGTTATTTTATTTTCGTAACTTGGATTAAAAACAAATTTAAACTAACAATAAATATACAATTTCGTAAAAAAAAAAAAAAAAAGACAGTTTGCTATGTGTAAATCCAAATATTTTCGATGAGTTTATGTGAAGTACATTGATTAGGGTTTCAAAACCAACACTATTCTGAATTGGCTGGCTGTTTAAGATTTTTCTTCTATTTCTTCAAGGAGGAAAAAATGCATGTTTAATAAATGTATGTCAAGGGGGATCTCATCCTAGAAACACATCTCTTAAAATAGGTCATTGAGATTTTCCAAAAGGGTTGTATATAAGTGGGACAAATTATTAAAAACATGCTAATTTGTCAGCTTTAAAATGATTATGGAAGAAGATTGAATTATAATTAAAAAACCAGTGACGATTTCCGTGTAAATGTGTTTCTAATCATTTCCTTTTGATTGGGGAATTTTAAGGCTGAATCAGATGCTGTTAAGAGATCCAATGACTGTTTTTGCCTTTGATTAAATAAGATCAGCTGAACATTTGAAAATAAGCTAATATAAACTGAATTAAGTAAACAGAGTCTTTGTCTCCCGGTTTTTTTTTTAACAATGTTATAAGAAATTTTTTTTTAAATAAGACATTTTAAATGTATCGTTTTAAATCTGACATAATTTTCACCAAAGTTTTCCTTTCCTTTTAATATTCACCTCAGAATACATTTGATGTTAGAAAGAAAATATTATTTGAGCTGTCTTAGAATTCACAACAATAGTTAAAAAGATCATCTCAAAATATGAAATAAATGTCTCGTGTAAATATATTTTTTAATTTAAACTGTTTTGCAGTATTATTATGTGTACAGGGCTGGCTATTTGCCGGCAAAAAAGGGTTTCTGCCTTGCCAGTGGCAGAAACTGGTTATAACCGGTTTTAACCGGCAGAAACTGGCAACAACTGGCATAAACACATTTCATGACATAATATGAGACTTTTTTACTAATATTAAATTTCTTAAGTACATTTTATTCCATATAAATAACAAATGAAATATTGTGGGTAGTTTTAATTAAAAAATAAATAGATTTGTATTAGAAAAAATGAGTAATGTAACAGATAAAATTTTTGTTATAGTATGGTTATATAATTTTATATGTAAACAATTATTAGAGTATTTTAAAATTTCAGTTTAAAAATCAAATACAAAACTATATCCAATACTTATTTTAAATTAAACAATGAAAAGAAAAGAAAAATATTCAATACTTGCTCAAAATAATTTTCTGTAATTTAACGTATTAATTTAATAATAACACTATAAATTATCTCTCATAGAAATGTTATAGTTATATGCGGATCTTGTAATTCCATGAATTTAAAAAACATTTCATTTAAATACAGTATTCAAAGGAACAAATCTGACTTTTTATTTTTTCAATTTAAGACTGTTATAAGCATAGATCAAACTTTGTGCGAATTTTAGTAAAAAAGCTAAAATCTTTAACAATGATTTTACGCACAAATAACGTACAGACACGACAAAAAACGATTATATGGGATATTTTTGTCGTGTCTGTATGTTATTTGTGCATAAAATCGTTGTTAAAGATTTTAGCTTTTTTATTAAGACTTAGTTGAAAATTATCCAACCACATTTTGCACTTATAAAACAAACAACTACAAAGGTTCAAAGCAGATTTGATACAGTAATAACCGACTACCATATGCTAACTTATTTACTTCATCCTAAGTATATGGGATCAAAATTGACATATGAGCATAAAGAAAAGGCAAGGAAATTGCTTTCTGATATTAATCCCAATTTTGTGCCACATATAATATCCTTTGAAGCAAAATCGACTCCTGCCTCAGAAACATATTTCTCCCAAGGAAGCCCTAGAAAATGTCTTGCCCTTACCTTCTATGTGGTGGTCATCTTTAAAAACGAATACTGGTGAAAATGAGGATTTTTCAAATTTGCATCCTCAATAATGACATTGCCAGCAAGTAATGATAGTCTTGAAAGAATATTTTCAAACTTTTCTTTCATTCAAAACAAAGAAACAGTGTGTTCAGAAAGATTAGCAAAATTTTGTCCTATGCTATGGAATATTTTGTGGAAAAAGTAATAATAGTATATTTGAGTGGCAATTTTGTTCTTTCAATATTGTAAAATAATTGTGCAAGATATTTCATTAAATTTTTTTTCTGTTATTTATTGTGCTTCAATTATTTACTTATATATTTTCACAAGAATCATAATCTTTAAGTTATTGCATTGCATTATTTATTTAAAAATACTCTGAAAAATACATTTGTTAAAATATCACAGATTTTTTTGTAAATTTCTTTGTTTACTTTTAAATAAAAATTCAACTCTAAACAATAATATAAATAGTTAAACTTGTACAGCATCAGACTACCATTGAAAATTTCTGTTTTTCAAGTGAAAAAAAATTAGTACCTATTATTATATAAACAAAGTATATTTATATGATAATTCTGAAACTTTTTTACAACTTTGAATAACATTCATAATCTTTAATTTTAATTTTTAACTTAATTGTTTACACATCAAATACATGTATGAATTAAGAATCATTACACATTAAAGTTTTTATTAATATTATTTCTGAGTTTCTGCCAGTTTTTGCCACTAACTGGCAGAAACTAGTTTCTGCCATGCCGGTTTTAACCGGTTATAACCGCTGGTTTTAACCACTCTGGCAGAAACTTGCCAACCCTGTGTGATAACTTTAAATATGACGTAATTTCTCCTATTTACTGCTTTTAACACATATTAATGAAGTTATTATTTTAAAGTTTTCTTTCGCATTTTAATATTTACGTTAAAATATTGTTGTTGCTAGAAAAGAAATATTTTTATTCGCATTGCCTTAGAATTGGCAACATAAATTTAAAAAATCATCTAGAAATGGAAAATAAATATCTCGCATAAATATATTTTAAAATTTAAACTCTTTGGCAATATTATTATATGGCCATTTTAAATATGACTTAATTTACTCAGCTTTTAATGCATATTAATTTATTTCTTTAAAATTTTCTTTCTCTTTTAATATTCCCATGAAGTTTAGAGTTTTTATAATGTAATTTTCAATATTTTCCTGCTTTTAATACATAATCATTTATTTCTAATTTGAAAGTTTTTTTCGATTTATAATAGTTACGTGTAAATAAATTTTTAATTTGAAGGTAATATTATTCTTTGTGCTGTTTTTACAATTGGCAACAATTTAAAATAATAACCTTTTTATGTAAAAAATATCTCTTCAAATGCTGAAAATTTGAATTTAAAATGGAAATAAACCCTCAAAAAATTAGTCAAAAAAAAAAAAAAAATGCAGTCTGCACAGTTAAAATCATTGCGTTTTTGTGAGTGGTGCCTATTAAGTTTGACGAGTGAGGACAATAAAGTTAATCGCAATGTTTTAAGGGTTACTCGATGATTGGCGAGTGCTAATTTTGTGCTATACTGCACACTGGGAGTTTCTAATGAATATTCTAAAAAAAAAAAAAAAAGATAAAATACCTATGTATAGTTTTTGCTCCTATAAAACTTTTTTCATGTAACAATTTCGACCAACTTTAACATTGAATATCTCTTAAAATAATTATCCAATTTAAAAAATGTCTGCATCAGCATGTTTATCAAACATTTCTTTATAATACTATCAATTTTTATATTTTTGTATACAGTAGTGTACTTAACATTTACAAAGAAAGACCACCGGAAACAAAAAATTCATTTACTGCGGCAGTGACAGCGCTACTTTTTTTTAGAATAGAGAGATATTTAATGCAACATCTAAATTATAATAATCCAAGTTCCATTAAAAAATGTATTTATAATTTATTAATGAGCTTTTGACAGTTGTACAATTAATAAAGAATGCTTTATGAGTGGTTCACATTTTGTTATTTTAGTAAAATAGTAAAACTGGTTTCACTTGTTACTTTACTGCAGTAGCTGTCTTAGGAAATTCATCTGAAGAAATAAAGCCTTTTAAATTCATACTGAAAGGCAAAATCATTACTTAACAAAAATGCTACATAGCATCACAAAAAAAAAAAAAGAACATTTTCTGATGTGTTAATGTTAATTCATGCAAAACTAATTATGTTACTTGTGTTAGAGTCTTTACATGCTAAACAAAATTTTATTTGTTACAACAAAAAGAACAATGAATTTTATCTAAATAATCAAATTTTAATTTTTCATGTGCCACCTTGGGTGCATATGCCATCTGGTTTGCCATCCCTACTGTATGGAAGGCAACCAATGGTAACCACCAGGGGACAGATACAGATTTCAATTTAGAACAGGGATGTCACATCTCTCTAAACAACTTCAGCACCAGATTATTGTAGCTAAATGCGTGCATATATCAGATTTTGTGCAACATTTTATTTTCGTTTATTTCGGCAGCTATTTACCACAAAATAAAGCAACACCACACACTTCAATATTATACATGACATACAGGCAGTATGTGTGATAGAGGTTAATGATGAAATTGTGACATACATAGTGTACGTCTAGTGCTAAACCTAGTACCAAAAAATTCTCCAAGTGTCTGTGAAAAATATTTCAGGGGCAGAAAATATTCTGCAGGCAAAATATTTTACAATTGAAGTGTTAATTAATCAAACAATCACATACCTGTAACGATTTATGCATTTTATTCATTTTTATTAATAATAATCTTAAGTATTTGTATTAATTTAAATAAAGAGCTAAACATAATATAAAGCGAAATAAAGATTCAATGGAAAAAGAATCTGCAAAAAAGAGAAGAAAATCTGTGACGCCCATCTCGTGTCTTGAACTTTCCGCTACTGGGGTGCTGAAGGAGTTAATGAACCATTTTCCTAATACTAATGTACGTTTCCATGTAACAAAATGTGCTGTTTTAATGGAAATATTTTGTTTCAAAAACGGAGTGACGGTTCATGACATGAACCCTATGATTCAACATGTGATAACTGTTTAAATTACATTCAGCCTTTGCACAAGTAAAGAACATTAATTTTAATGTTAGGCTTCTTTTTTTAAATTTGTATTAAAGCTCTGAATTTATTAATAAAATACAGCAAGAGTTTTCTTCCATTAAATAACTGAATAACAATGAAAGTTTTTTTAAATTCACTATTTCATCAATAAAGATACAAAAAACAAAAAAAACAAAACAAAAATAGAATCTTGATAAGAGAGACACTTTAATGTGAATGAATTATTGACATTCTGCATAAAAGAACTCACGATGTTAATGAATCTGTAAATTACACTTAAGGAATAATCTTCATTAAATACTTCTTTTGGTGCGTTATTTTCTACGTATTTTTTACCATATTTCTTTTTCTCTGGCGTACTTTTTTGACACTAGTCATGGAATACTGTTTGATTTCTTTCCTGCAATAATTGCCTTTATAACCACTACTCTTGCAACTGCAGTGGATATTAAAACCAGTGGACAAAAAAAAATTTGAAAACTAAAAATAGATTATTTGCAAAAATTTAAAATAATGTAAGCTGAGTTGCCACAATGTGTTTTATTATTTCCTTCATGCTATTTTTTATCGCTCTATACACATTTTAATGCTACAATAAATTAAAATGTCACAGAGATGAACCAGCATTTGAAATCCTTGGTGGTCCGCGACCACCAAAAATTTAATCAGACCACTAATTTGAAAAATTTAGTGGTCTGCAAGACCAGTAACTTTTTCCCCCTCTCTTACTTAAATTTTCCCATCCCTGAGAAAATCACAACCAAACACAAATCACACAATAATAAATAAAAATTGCATTAAACCTTAGTCAGTTGAAATAAATAATCAGAAATAAAATATCTAACTAATAATTTTAAAATTTTTTCTTTATGTACTGTTTATTTAATTTTTAGTAAGTTGTAATTTTACATTTTATTATGCTGAAAATTTTGGATAACTGTAAACGACGTTTGGTTTATATTCTAGGAAGGGGGTGGGGGTCACTCAAAGGGTTAAAGGGACCTAATAGAATTTTATGTAGCGGTCTGAGGCTCACTGATCGAAAAAAAAAAAAAAAAAAAACTGGTCTTTGGGAGCAGTGATTTTTTTTTAATCGATTTTACCGCTGGATGAACTATTACATTTTCTCAGTTTACTAGAATGGATAAAAATCTTCTGATTAGCAAAATACCAGATACGAACATTTTAAAGAATTTTTCTTTGATCTGGAGACTGGCGTGGCTATCACACTGGTTTTGGGTACTAAATCCATGTTTATAGGGTCAAACACAAAGGCATCAATATTTCACCTTTAAACATTCCAAATTTTTTTTAATGGTGATGAGCATCATGCATGAAAAAATATGCTATTTAATAAACAAACATGAATTTTCTTTAGTAACACAGCAATTTAAACTAATTAAGATGAAAAATACATGTGAGATGGACACAGACTTTAGTGGTGAATTCAATCATTTATATGCCATGTGAGAAAAAATTGTCATAAAAATGAAACATGCAAGAAATATAGTGCAGTTTTAGTTCTTCTTAGGTTTTCGATTTTAATAAAATAAGTGTAAAGTAAATGCTGATGTTTAAAATGCAAAATCTGTGACAACCACTAAAAGAAAAAAACGGCTATTAAAAAAAATATCTGCCACTGGCGATCTTACCAATTAGAAGACATAGTAAAATTTTCTAGCATATAATCAATAATTCCACTCTTGCTGGTCAATGTGCTAATTTTAACACATTTATTTGGGGGTAATTAATTTTAGATAAATACTAGTAAAAATTTTGACTAAAGTTTATTGCTTAGCACTTTTAATAAAAAGGTGGTCAGTGTAATAAAACTGTTACTATTGGCCACTGACCATTAATCACATTTTCCAGTTTTGCCCTTTACCAACTTTCATATATGAATAGGGATTGACCGAAGCAGCAATTTTGCTGAATACCAAATACCGAAGCTTCGCTCAAAGTGTATACTGAATATTCGGTTTTTGGCAACCAAATACTAAACTTTAATTAAAATTAAATTCTTAATAATTTAATTCAGTTACATTTTTATTCTTAAATCTAATTACACAAAAATAATTAATGACTTCTATCCACTCACAAATTCATTAACCCATCACTTATTTTTTATTATTTTATCACCACTAGTCAATACCCAAAATAACCTATGAAAGTATTAAACAATACAGGCTATTATTAAGGATAAGGATTGTCAGAAAAACAAAAGTTCATTCAAATAAAAAGAAACAGTGTTGTCATTAAGCGATTTACTATGTCTAATTATAAACATATTCAATAGGAATGCTCTCATATACAAAAGGTATCATATCAATTTGTACATTTAACTATTTTCTGTCAAATTATTGATACATATTTATATTTTGATTACTATTTTAACCTTGTGGTGATGAAGATTAGGGATTGCCGAATACCGAATAGTCGATTCGGTATTCGGTGGTTCGGCATGTAAACCGAATATTCGGCTTCGGCCGAATAATTGCAGATAAATATTTTCTTAGAAGTAGAAGAATTCTCTTTTACTTAGCAATAGAATAGGCTAAACAATGAGTTTCAATATTATGTGCATGAGTTCAGAGTTCAGCTGCATTACAAAAAACAAGTCAAAGGGCATTTTTAATTTAAAAAAAATTTTTTTTCCTTCCTAAAATAGTGTACATAGGTGTGAAATCAAAACAACTGTCTACAGCAGAGAAAAAAAAAGTAAGGAAAATGCAGATCTTTCCCTTATCATTTAATTTTATTTACTTCTACATTAGTTCTTTTTTAAAATTTAAATTTATTTAATGTGTATTTTCTTTAATATACATACATCAAATAAGTATATCAGAGTTCATGTCTGTATATCTAAGGTGTATATTAAAGAAAGTACACACATCAAATAAGTATACCCCTATGCCTATCCTATAGCTTTTATAACCATTATATCAAAATCGCTCAAATTTCTTATCTTCATCACCACAATGTTAAAATATTAATCAAAATATAAATATTCTATCAATAATTTGACAGAAAATAGTTAAATGTACAAATTGATACGATACCATTTTGTATTTTGAGAACATTCCTATTCAATATGTTTATAATTAGACTTAGACAATCAGTAAATCAGCTTAATGCTTGACAACATTCTTTCTGTTTATTTGAATGAACTTTTGTTTTTCTGACAATCCTTATCCTTAATTATACCCTGTATAGTTTAATACTTTCATAGGTTATTTTTGGGTATTGACTAGTGATAAAATAATAAAAAATAAGTGATGGGTTAATGAATTTGTGAGTGGAAAGTCATTAAATTTTTTTGTGTAATTAGATTTAAGAATAAAAATGTAACTGAATTAAATTATTGAAAATTTAATTTCAATTAAAGCTTATTAAAAAACCTAATATATACAAAAATGCATATTAAAAAGTTTCAAGTATTCGGTTGCCGAATACTGAAGCTTCGGTATACACTTCGACCGAAGCTTCGGTATTCAGCAAAATTGCTGCTTCAGTCAATCCCTAATGAAGATAACAAATTCGAGCGATTTTAATTGAATGGTTATAAAAGCTACAGGATAGCCCATAGGGGTATCGGGTATACTTAGTATTTGATGTGAGTATTTTCTTTAATATACACCTTAGATATACAGAGATGAACTCTGATATACTTATTTGATGTGTATATTAAAGAAAATACACATTAAATAAATTTAAATTAAGAAAAACTAAGGTAGAAATATAATTAAAATTAAATGATAAGGGTGTGACGTTTTATCTGCGAGGACTCAGAGACCAGATGCCCTAACGAAATAAACATCATTAATTTGAACCTCCAGATGCCTCCTATAACTTCGCCTGTCAGTTTCACCAAAAACCAGATGGTACATGTAAACAGTTTTAATCATGTAAATATCTGGAGAAAAAAAGTGCTGCGTAAAAATGTGATAAACTGAACTTGTTGACTAAGATGAGAGAAGACCACGTGGGGCATTTCGGAGATGAACTGAGGTCAGAAAACCAAGGCCCCGTAGAGGGACAGTATCTGCTGTGACACGGGCCAAGACGGTCGAGTTCTCGGTCCTGCCAAAAAGGAGCGTCTCGCTCCGAAAAAGATTAACTTTTGGCCGTGTAAATATTACGTGTGCTTGTTATGTGTGTGTCCCGTATTGTCTAATAAAAACTCTGAGAAAAGAAACGAACGCCAAGTTCTTTTAATTTCTAGTTAAGAGCCTTTCTTAAGTGAGTTTTCATATATGACGGTACAGCTGGTGTCAGAGTTTGGGATTCGAGTTCTTCGAAAAATTGGGCACACACGCACATTAGGCCTCTGTCATTGTTACCCACGGAAGAAATGATAAGGTGAAAGTTCATTCTTTCGAGAAATAGAGAGCCGTCCTGGTTTCGGTTTGTGAAGAAAGAGACAGTTTTGGAAGTTTCACCCGGTCACCTGAGAGAAGAGAAGGGGGTTGTTTTCACTCCCCTGCTGGAGGAGAAAAAAAAAAAGCTTGGTGTTATCTGGTTTCGGTTTTGGAAGACTTGGAGAAAGGAAGACTTGAGAAATCCTTACCCAGCGTCGGAAAAAGAGGAAGATTGTTTTTTCCCCCGTCTGTGATCAGCTGTTCGACTGCGGAAAGGAAACAGAGTTACAACGCCGCTGTTTGGTGATGAAAGGATTGCGGAAGAGTGGAAAAAAAAAAAAAAAGAAGATAATTCTGGTTGTAAATGTGAGTGGGCCCGTTTTGGGTCGAAGATAGTGCTCAGGTGTTCCGCGCCTGTGGATATATTATTTTTAGTGGACCTTAAGGTCAGAAAGAAAGTGTGTTCAGTGAGCCACCCGGCTGAAGAAAAAAAGTGGATTACCGGTTAGTGTCTGAGCCTTCAATTGGGGTAAGTCACAATTTTGAATTTGGAGTTAATGTATAGTGATTTTTAATTATTTAAAATTGCTGATTTTGTTGGGAAAATTCAAAAACGGGAATGACAAAAATTGAACAGGTACTAGTCATGGAAGTGAGTCAGTATTTACATATTGCTGTATTATTGAAAGAAATTTTATGATTGATTGTGATTATTGTTAATATAGTATATATTTTTTTTTGTTGTTGTATTAGTGTAGAGAAGTACCTTTTTATAGAGAAATTTTGTTTGAAAAAAAAAAAAGGGTTAGATATGGCTTTCCTGGGTAAAGGAAAAAAGGAACATATAAAAAAGTTAGTGGATGAACTGGAACTTCACAGGACCGAAAACGAAACTCGGATTCAGTTAACGCACTTGGTGCTGGAATCTGAGGAATATGAGGAAGAAATAGTACGGGCTCTGTATGAGACTATATTAGAGACAGCTAAGGAGGAATTAGAACGGGAAGAAAGTCAGCGCGCACGGTTACAAACTATCGAGAGAGAGGACATGTTACGTAAACAGACATGGGAGCGTGAGCAAACCATTAGGAAGGAAGAATTGGAGCACGAGAAAGAATTAAAGGAATTGGAATTAAAAAATAAATTCGAGTTAGAAAAACTAAAAATCGAGAAAGGAATTGCCCCGTCTTCAGTAAATGCAAATAATATACATTCGCGTTCCCCTGAACAGAACTTAAAAAAATTAATCCCGGATTTTAATCCAGAAAAAACAGATATTAGCTTGTATTTGGTTCTGTTTGAACGCCAAGCAAAACGGGTTGGGATACCGAAGGAAAATTGGGTCTCTCATTTAATTGGGCTTCTGCCAGTAGACATTATTTCCATTATTGCCAGACAACCCGAGACAGAGTCAGAAGATTACGATAACGTAAAAAGTATATTGTTAAAAAAATTTAAATTAAACCCAGAGAGTTTTCGGCAGAAATTTGTTGGTCACCAGAAGTCGCAATCATTAAATTGGCAGGATTTCGGTTTCGAAATCCGAAATTATTTAAATGAATGGCTAGCAGGTTTAGGAATAACTTCTTTAGACGAACTAAAAGACCTTTTGGTCACCGATCAGATTAAACGGCGTGCGACGTTGGAAATGCGTGAACATTTCATTGACAAATGGCCACAGCTTAAGACCGAAGCAGCGATAGTGGAATTATTGGATGGTTATGAGAGTGTCAGAGCGTCGTTTAAGAAAAATCGGTACGCAGAG